>CP126892.1:153850000-154342500 GCA_030440675.1 Furcifer pardalis
CTTTCAACCTAGAATAATTTCTGACATGAAATTATTATTGTCATACCAGTGCTAAGTGCACTGAGCAAATGTCGCAATTTTTTATTCTGTGACATAGACCATGGTTCTCAACCTTGGGTCCCCAAATGTTTTTGGATGATAGTGTCCAGAAATTGTCCAACCAATGGTGAAGGCTTCTGGGAACATCTAAGAACATCAAGGGCTCCAAGGGATCTAAGCCATCTTAAACTTGTCTGTTTTGTTTGCTTTACCCACATTCTCTTCACATAAGAAACAGATGGTAAGGATGTGAACCTGTACCAAAGCAAAAACTTCAGAATTGTTGAGTCCAAACATAAGGCTTGGCAAAACAGAACTTTTCTCAGCCACGACAACAGACAGAAACATATGATACTGGAACATGGGGACACTTGAGCCACTTCAGACAGGATTTTCTAGGACTCTTAGTTGCTAAGCAACATGACATATCCTTGTGCTCCAAACCATTAATTAGCTCTGCATCATGGAAAAACCTATGCTAGTATATGGATTAATGGTGGGGTAACATTAAAACCAAGCTGACCCTTACATATATTTTCTCTGGTGTGATCCTATGTGGTATTGCTTTCCCAATAGTCTAGTTGTTAAGGGAGGCACAGTGGTCTTAAATCAGGGAAAGGCCTGGGTACAACATATAGGTGTGATATACCTATGCCAGTGATGGCAAAACTCGGCACTCCAGCTGTTTTTGAACTTCAATTCCCAGAAGCCCTGATCAGCAGGAGTGCTGGCTTGGGCTTCTGGTACCTGAAGTACAAGAACAGCTGGAGTGCCAAGGTTCACCATCACTGAGTCCTATGCCTATGCCCTCCTAAGCATCCTCTTTACTCTTTCCATATCCGTATAAAACACGCTCTGTCATCTTAGAAGGCATAAATCATAGATCAGCCTACGCAATCCAAAAACTTGCATTACTATCCTGAAGACTGGTCTTATGCATATTTGAGGTCAAGTAGACAGAAGGTTTGTTCTCTTTAGTAACATATACAGTCAGATGACTCCATTGATTGTTCAAGGCAATTAAAAAAACATGCCAATTTCTGAGCTGTGTTTTTTGAAGAACAAGGCAATTTATAACTAAGAACTACTGATATTATATTTATGAAACTCATTTGTAATATTGCCCATTATTTACAACATGCCCTGCCAATGAGTTCCAAATAGGGAGAGAAGAAGAAACATTTCCTTTCTCTCATTAATTTCTCAGTGTATGTCAACAGTACTAAATTCTCTTACATTCAAAGTATTATGTAAAACTTTTAGGACGTTCTCGACATAAAACGTTTTTCCCATTTCAAGATCTGTAGTATGAAAGTAAAACCTACATTGGCTACAATCCATTTAAAATGACTTCCCTCCATTTTATATCCCACATTAGGAACATACACATAAAGAGTATGAGGAGTGGCTCAAAGGTGCTTTTGGTGTCCTGTGATAAAATGTTGTGTGTGCCTCATTGACATTAATTTAATTTAATTTTTCAATTTGTATGCCGCCACACTCACAGAATGACTCTGGGTGGCTAACAAAGAAAACACAATATCACAGTTACAATACAAAACATCAAGTCACAAGCATTTCAGAAACATTACAGCAAATATCCCAACCACCATCACAAAATATCAACCCATCACAAAACACTTCAAAGAATACAAAAAAAGTAGCAATTTAAAACAGAGGTTCTCAACCTTTTCGTGCCATGGGCAGGACCATGCCTTCTCAGACAGCTGAGCAGACACGTGGCTCCTCTACAGTAAATGTTGCGGTAAACAGTGGGGAGCTGGATGATTTGCCACCATGGGCTGGGTCTGACCTGTAGGCTGTGAACCCCTGATTTAAAATATGCAAGTTATTAGAATCTCCCCCAAAACCCTTGATGCCAATTTTTCAAAATTTCATGGTCTTCTATAGTCCGCACAGCCAAAGCAATGGTATTTCTAGTAGTGATGTATGGGTATGAGAACTGGACCATAAAGAAAACTGAGCGCAGAAGAAGAGATGCCTTTGAAATGTTGTGTTGGAGGAGAGTTTTGAGAGTACCCTGGACAGCAAGGAGAACAAATAGGTCGATCTTAAAGGAAATCAACCCTGAGTGCGCCTGGCTTGGAAGGTCAAATAGTGAAAATGAAGCTAAAGTACTTTGGTCATCAAATGAGAAGAGAGGATACATTTGATAAAGCCTTGATGTTGGGAAAGGTTGAGGGCAAAAGAGGAAGGGGACGGCAGAGAATGAGATGGCTAGATGGTATTGTTGACGCAGTGGGCACAAAACTGGGCAGATTGAGGACGTTTGTTTTTTTTACCAATTTTGGGGTCCCTGACCCCCCCTGCTGTGTCCAGGGAGGTGGGAAGACTCAATCTAAGCTGTTTCTGGGCTTCCCAGACCTCCTCAGCAAGTGCAGCAAGCCAAAAACGTCAGGGTTCGAACCCTGACGTTTTGGCTTGCTCCACTGGCTGGGGACGTCGGGGAAGCCCAGTAACAGCTGTAGATCGGGTCCCCTGCCTGCTCCAGAGAGATCAGAGGACCTGATCTACAGCTGCAGGGTGGCTGGGGAAGCTGACGGGGGAGGGCCCCCCCCATCAGCTTTCCAGCCACCCCACCCCTGCCTCCGTAGCTGCAGGGTGGCTGGGAACCTGAACGGAGAACCCCGTTCAGCTTTCCAGCCACCCTGTTGCTAAGAACGACTGTATCAGATAACACTAAAAAGAACATTCTCCGGTGCAAATCTTCCCCCCAAATTTGTCGTCATTATGTGGTTTTAGCGTTATCCGATGCAATCGTTATCCGGGGTATTACTGTACAGTGATGTTGAGAGATCTGTAAAAGCAGGGGTGCCAAACTATGGCCCAGGGGCCGAATCCAGCCCCGATGCCAATTCATCCAGCCCAGCCCACACCACCCTCGTCACTCCCAGAAGTGGAAGTAAAATGCACCCAGACGGGGGTGTTTTACTTCAGTTTCTGGGAGTGACGAGGGTGGCGTGGGCTGGATGAATTGGCATCAGGGGCTGGATCTGGTCCCTGAGCTGTAGTTTGGGCACTCCTGAACCATTTGACTGGCCCAAGGCCTGAAAAGTTCGGTCACCCCTGCGTTGAAGCCTTCATTTTTTGTTTTGTTTTTCAGTTAGGCACTCATGTCAAGAAGACAGCCTGGTGACAAATTTTCAAGCCCCTTGATTACTGGCAAGGCCAGACAAGGAGTGCTATTTTTTCCTTGTCAAATTGTCTGTCATTTGCACACACGCGCGCATACACACAGAGACAGACAGACACAGACACACACACAGTATGAGCAAAGCCAGTGTTCTTTCACTTTAAAGAGCAAACCAGGCACACAAACATCAGGGACAAAAAAGGCACCCACAAACAACTTTCCTCATGCTCCTGATCTTTGAAAATCCCTACACCAGAGCAGCTGCCATTGTCAATTCTGCACAATTTGCATTTAAATGTTATTTGTGTTAAAGCTTAATTTACACCCCAAAAATTGTTCTCTGTTCCAGTCTCCTCCTGAGAACAAAACATCTTGCCCTCCACATGGGGCAGGATTATATTTTCACAATTGCTCATCTTTGTATGCAAGAACAATACAAAGGAAGATTTGTATTCCCACTTTAAAAGTAGTTTCTGCCCTATTCATTGGGTCTCACCCCCACATTTCTTTTAAGAGAATCGAACGATGGGGTAAATATTGTTTTTAAAGAAGGTTTTTTTCAAAGGTGTTATGAGTAACATGATATGCA
This sequence comes from Furcifer pardalis, assembly GCA_030440675.1. Taxonomy (NCBI): domain Eukaryota; kingdom Metazoa; phylum Chordata; class Lepidosauria; order Squamata; family Chamaeleonidae; genus Furcifer; species Furcifer pardalis. The sequence continues at coordinate 153,853,783 of CP126892.1, forward strand.
GAGAGCGAAAGCTGTCTTCAGACGTCTCAGGTAGCTGTGATAACCCCAAAGGCAGCTGCTCCCATCCTCTGTTTCTTGCATTTGCATCCCATATTCAAGCGGAATTCTTGCACCAGGCAACTGGGGAAGACTTAGATGAAAGGGCCTGTGATGCTACAGGGAGTTGGCACTTGCTGCTTTTATTCCCTACTTGCTCTTGGAAGGGAATAGCAGCAGGACATGAGACAGCTGTTTTCATCTTGATACGGGAATGCTACCCACAACCTCCAAAGCCATGAAACAAGCAAGCGAGGCACTTAAACTCTCTGTGTGCAGTTCTTCCAAATCTCCTACTGGGGAAAAAAAATCATGCCTCACCATTGGCTGCCTCTCAACATGAGATTCTGTGCCTGTGTCTCCGGCAGAATATTTACTTTCATGACCCTGCTCAGTGGCAGGGTAATTTCATTGTCTGGCGTTTCTGTCACTGAAATTAATTACTACCAGTACTGCAGCTCACCAACTCCATCACCCACACATCACAGGACATTAAAAGCAATTGCCAAAGACTTTAAGCTTCCACAGTGTGAGCTGTTTAGAAGCTGAACTCTTGAATGCTAACCCATACTATCCAACACCTGCAGTGGCCTTGTGACATAGGAACAAATTTTACTGGGTCAGCCTACTTTAACAGATTTCCATAGCAACATAAGAAGCATAAACCCACATTATCAGGAGTAACATCTTATAAAGAGAAAGGTTGCCCTTGCTCAACAGCCAGTTGTATCCAACTCTAGGATTAAGTGCTCATCTCTGTTTATAGCCAATGAGCCAGCAATGGCTATGTCTGCAGATGTTTCCATGGGCATGACTAAACATTGGAGTGCATGGAACATTGTTAACCTTCCCACTGAAGTGGTTCCTATTTATCTACTCACAGTTTCTTGCCTTTGAACTGCTAGGTTGGCAGGAGTTAGGACAGAGACAAGAGCTCATGAGGAGCATATAACACAATACAGTAAAACACCAGATAATGCTAAAACTTGGTTCCACAAGTCTTGGTGTTATCCGATTTTTAGTGTTATCCGATGCATGTTAAAATCCTATGGGATGGATCGTATAACGTTAAAGCTCCATAGAGATACATTGTAACCGCACAGGCTTTAGCGGTTGTTATCTGATCCATCCCATAGGACCTTAACGTTATTCAATCCAATTCTCCTCCCCAGATTACTTAACGTTATGCAATTTTAGCGTTATCCGATCCAATTATTATCCGGTGTTTTACTGTATATAAAATGTTAAAAGTTTACATTTAGTACCACTTTCATGTCATTTTCTGTCAAGTTGACTTGTTTCCATACAGCAAAAGCAACTGGTTCAGGGGGGCCCATCCCCACCAGCATGTCTTAAAGCAAGTTTCCAAACACTATATTGTAACTGCAACACACCTGCCAATTACAACTTAACATCTACCATTTTTATGATAGTGATATGCCAGTTATGTTAACCACATGGAACAAAAATAAGCAAATTAGTTATGGACCTATGGCTCAAGATTCACTCCAATAAGGACTTCGTGAACCCAGAGTTTGCCATCTCCGCTTTGGAGTCTCTTGTTAGGCTGCACATCATGCCATCTTGAATGTATCTCTTCTTTGGAAACAGTATTTGTCTCGACACCTTCTTAGCTTTCCAACTCTCTGGAACTTGGGATTTTGCAGGTCATACAGAGTTGAATTTCAGCTGCTCAGCCTGAAGAGTGAAATATTTCATAACAAGAAACAGCCTCCTTCTTCAGATTACATGCTCTCAAGCTATTTATGAAACAGTGAGGCACGACGTTTCTGTTGCTAGCATCTTTACAGAGCTGGTTGAATTGCTGTGAGAAGTAACTAAGCCAGGAATCACTGTATCATCCTCAATATAATGATCTTGTTTGACACAAAGAAAGACAAAATTGGTTACTACTTGGACGGAAGTCTAAGAAGGACCACCAAAGACCTCCAGGCAGAGCTTTGAAGAAAATCTAGCCTGATACTTGCCAGTCAGAATTGACAATATTGAGGTTAGCTCAGTGTTTCCCAAATGCTGTTTTTTGGGCTTCAATAACCAAAAGCCTAAGTCAATTCCCCAAAACACTGATTAGCCAATGTACTGACTTAGGTTTCTGGGAATTAAAGTCCAAAAACCAATGGTTGTGAAACCCTGGGTTAGCTAAACCACTGGCTTTGGATCATGCAGTTTGCTGTATAGCTAAGTACAGAAGTTAGTACTGAGTTTACATGGAGAAATTCAAATTAAACAACTTTCAGACCTTACCTGCAGGTGAACTTGCAGCTACAAGCAAGTGGTTATGCTTTGTTCTGCTAAGTGAGCAACCTCTGATGGGGTAGAACCCTACTACATTCTAATATTTATTTATTTATTTAAATTTGTTTATCGTCCTCCTCCCAAAAGGGACCCAGGGCGATTTACAACAATTATAAAATCATTTTAAAATCACACTTTGGGACTTTGCCACTCCTTGGAGTGCTTCCATCCTAGTTTGATGGTCCTTCATATTAGATTAGTTTTTCCCAACCTTTGGTTTTTGGACTTCAATTCCCAGAAGCCTAAGTCAATTCCCCAAAACACTTATCAGCCAATGTACTGACCAAGGCTTCTGGGAATTGAAGTCTCCCTGTGGGGCATTGGGAACCGCTGTATTAGATCCACTGAATTTCTGCAGGTGAGGGTGCTTATCCTGAGAGAGGCCCACAAACCTTCAAGAAGAAACACAGCCTTCTCAGCAGTAGCACCCTCACTATGGAATAACCTTCCTCATGAAGTCTGTAAACAAAATCTTTGCTTTCTAGAAAAGTATTTGAGGAGACACTTCCCAAGTTTTTTTCTTAATTTAATGTATTTTACTACCTGCCTGCACTTATTAATAGTTTGTTTGTATTATTTACATGCTTATAATAAGTAATTCTCAATGTTTCCAGGCCGTGGGCAACTGATCGGGCAACTGATCAGGCCAGTCACGTGGTTCCTCCCACCTGGAAGCGGAAGTAAAATGCGTGCCACGCATGCGCAGAACATTCTGCACATGTGCAGAGCATTCTGCACATGCGCAGAGCACATTTTATTTCTGCTTCCAGGAGCGACAAGGACATTGGGGGCTGGATGAATTGGCATCAGGGGCCTGGCCTGGCCTGCGGGCTGTAGTTTGTGAATGCCTGGTTTTAATAATTATAACTATTATAAATAATTATAATTATAACTGCCCAGACTAGCCTTTATGCAAGATGAGCAGTATAGAAATTAAATTGATTGATTGATTGAATATTGTAATAATAGATTTTTAAACTTTTATACTATTTTTAACACTGTAGGATGCTTAGGGTTCTTCTTAAGAGAAAAATGGGGTATATGTATTTTAGATAAATAAATAAAAGCAGCAAACCTCTAGGCTGCTGGGAGTGCTGTTGAGCTTGAAAACTGAGCTTACACTGTACGTGCCTTACTTTAAAGGTTAATGACAAGAGAAATGCCTCCACTGTCCAAGCTGTATAGCAAGGACAGTACAGCAGCAAATGAAGGGTCAGCAGTTTAATAGAAAGAGGGACACCCTCTATGCATGAGCCAGATGCTGCCTATCAACCTCTGCTCCGTCCTGTCAACAGGTTTATTCTCTTATTTCCCATACAAAATTTCTGCAAAAGGCAGAGGAACAGCCCAGCCTGAGTGTTTACTTTTGTATTTTGTTCTGTATCTCTAAAAGAGTGTTAAGAAATTGTTAAAAACAGATATATTTAAAGAGGCTTTTGGAAACATTCTCCCTAAATAATGCATTGACCAGTTTTTAAATATTATTTTGCTTTATGCAGTTAGTTGATGTTTTATCATTTATCTACTGTTTTAACTACATTTAATTTATAGCTGTACTGTAGTTTGTTTTTATATGTTGGGATTAGGGGAAGTCAGACATAGGCTGAACAATAACAACTAAAATGTGTACGGGACTACAAGCCAAAATATTTATAACAATAGACCTATACATCTTAGTCCACTAATTCCTTGGTTCAGCACCAGAAATAAAGCATTAATTAGTGCTTGGAAATAACTAGTTACTAAGAACAAGTTAAAGCAATGGTATAGTCAAAGCAATGGTATTCCCGGTGGCAATGTATGGTTGTGAGACCTGGACCATTAGGAAAGCTGAGCGCAGAAGAATAGACGCCTTTGAGATGTGGTGTTGGAGAAGAGTTTTAAGAGTACCTTGGACAGCAAGGAGAACAAATTGGTCAATCTTAGAAGAAATCAAACCTGACTGCTCCTTAGAAGGTTAAATAGTAAAGATGAAACTAAAGTACTTTGGACATCAAATGAGAAGAGAGGATTCACTTGAGAAAGCCTTGATGCTGGGAAAGGTAGAGGGCAAAAGAAAAAGGAGGCGGCCAAAATGAGATGGTTAGATGGTATTGTAGAGACAATGGGCACAGAACTGAGCGAGTTGAGGAAGATGGTGGAGGACAGAGGTGCCTGGCGGACAGTGGTCCATGGGGTCACAAAGGGTCGGAATCGACTGTGTGACTGAACAACAACAACAACAAAAACAAGTTAGCTTTGAATCCTATTTTTGCAACGAGGCATAATTAATTTTCATTACAAATACATTATAGTGACTTTTTTTTTGTCTTATAACTGTAACTTTTAATTATTTTTTAGAATTAAAGGCTGGGTGTATTTTAGCATATTTTCCATCACAGACCAACAGCATGTAGTATTCGGATATTTTTACAAGAAGCTAAATTAATTATGTAACTTACTTTTGGAATACTGAACAAGCAAATATTTTGGGTCTTTTAAAAAGATCCCAACTGTAATGCTAACATACTTCTTTTCGGAGCAACCAGAACTATAACTGATTACTTTTCAAAAGTAACTCTCTAAGCTTTGGCATTAAGTCCGGTCAATTATGTTCACTTTCTTTTCTTCAAAAGGCTGTAGGTGAAAACTTCAGAAGACACAAATAAATGGAAAGAAGTTAAGTTAGATGACATTCTGGGGCCTGGTTTAGGTTATACATAGTTTAGTATAACACCAACTATATATTTTTCATTGACATGTTAACTGCTAGCTGTTTCCATAACTAAAATGTTATATAATTGAAGATGTCAAAGAGAGGTGAGGGGCACATTTAATAGCATAATATTTTCAGGCAAATACTATGATTTCTGTCTTCTTAAAACACAGGGCAGGTTACACAGCAGTTTCTTTTGGCCTTGATCAATATAATTTACCATATGGTTTCTGCAGCTTGTAATTATTACAGTGTATTTAATGGCAAATAAGCCATAGAACCTGTGACTGAAAATTCCAGTTTGGCCCTTCTGCTTTTGACACATGCTGTTAAGACTTTAGCAGTGGCCAAACTCGGAAAGGGTTTTCCCTCTACCAAAATTTTTATGTGGCATAATCATTTTTCTTTTTACTATGTAAGGGATGGGAATACTTTGTAGTCTTTGTATGCTATACACCAAGAGTTCACAACCTTTTTAAACTGGAGGCCAGGTCACGCACCCTCAGACAACTTCAGGGGTCGGGCAGCCATTTTGCCCTTCCTCCTCCACATGGCACTTCCTGGTGTGGTGGAGGTGGTGAGCCACATGAAATGGTGCTGTGGGCTGCATTTGGCCCACAGGACACAGGTTGAAAATCCCTGCTATACACCAATATTAGTATATGTTACACATGTGTGTGAGATACTTAAATGGAGGAACCTTCAGACTTTTGAAAATTTGCTACAACATATTACACTATCCTAAAAAGCCTACTTATTTTAAAAATTTAAAAGCACTTTTGAAAAGCTTGTCCAACATCCCACACTAATGCAGCTTTCTCAGCTGTCCAATTCAGTTGCTAAAAGCCTACCTAAGGAGAAAGGGAAACTGAAAGAACAGCACAGACTGGGTCAATCTGGCTTCCCAAAGGAAGGCATCTCAGAACCTTGCAGCAGCCACTGGAAAAGCCCCACTTACATCGTCATAAAATTTTCCTGTGAGAGCTGGAAGACTGATAAAAATACAGTAATACCTCAGATAACATTAGTATCAAATAACACTAAAATCGCATAACATTAAGCAACCTGGGGGGAAGAATTGCATCAGATAACATTAAGATCCTATGGGATGCATCGGATAACAACTGCTAAAGCCTGTGTGGTTACAATGTATCTCTATGGATCCCATAGGATTTTAACATGCATCGGATAACACTAAAAATCGTATAACACCAAGACTTGTGGAACCAGGTTTTAGTGTTATCTGAGGTTTTACTGTATCTCATAAAGGCCCTGCACGCAGATGGACTTGGTTTCACAGGTCCATTTGCAGGTGCGGAATGTCATTGCGGAGATGTCTACCATTGCATGGACTCCTTGCTGAACAAGGACTCCAAGGTATCACATACAGTAATACCTTCGATAACGATTACATTGGATAACGCTAGAGTAGGATAAAGATGTAAAAATTTCTAAAGTTTTTTGCATCGGATAACAATCTCTTAGCATTATCCGATGCAATCATTCATAGCACAGGGGTGCTGGGAAGCTGAATGGGGACTCCCCGTTCAGGTTCGCAGCCACCCCGCAGCTGAACTTTTTTTCAGTGCAATGCAAATACATAGACACATTTCCAAAAGCAATCTAATTCCATTCCTTGAGGCACAAATAAACACACCTTCCAAAACACACAGAAACTGGAAATGAACCTTAGTTACAGATATTCTTTTTCCTCTCCAACACTTCCCTTTCCTTCACATTGATTACTGGAAGCAAAGATGGAAAATTTGCCGACAAAAATGGTGAAGATGTGTAAATCTCAAGAGGCACAATATGCAGCATAGAGGAATATAAACCACAGTTAGGTTATCCCCCCCCCCCCGCTAATACACTAAAAGTTATAATTTTGTGTATGTGTGGAAGTAGACAAGGTAGAATCCTTTTTAAATACCATTCAGCAACTGGTTTTTCTTCTAAGCCTGATGAAGAAGAAATTCAAAATGTTAACAAATTAAATAAAGGATTTCATCAGTGATTTCCATTTCAGGGAGGGAACTAAACTTAATTAAAGTACTCTGCTTAATTAAGACCATTGCGCTAATCACTGGATTTGCACTTCCATGACAAACCATGGAGCTTGCTATTTGTTGTCTGTTCATTACAACATCCAGCCCTAGCACTAAGACCTGTCTCCTCCTCCCAGCAAACCAAGGCAATAAACTGTCAAGCATCGACAGACTATTTCACTAGCTCACGGGTGCCTGAACCTTTCGGGCTGCAGGCCGGTCACATAGTTCAGCGGGATGGTCATGTGGTTCTTCCCACCGGAAGCAAAATGTACTTTGCAATCTGTTTTGCAACAGGATGAGATAGATTTTAGGTTGCCATTTTCTCTGCTTAAACCAGGGGTGCCCAAACTATGTACGGGCACATTTTACTTACACTTCCGGGAGAAACAAGAGTAACGTGGGCTGGATGAATTGGCATCGGGGGCCAGATCCAGCCCACAGGCTGTAGTTTGAGCACCTCTGCATTAGTTTCTCTGGGAGAGACAAACCTCAGTGCTGTGTCTCAATTTCACAGCAAGGAAAGCACAGACGGAAGGCAGGTTGTTGTTGTTGTTGTTGTTGTTGTTGTTGTTGTTGTTGTTGTTGTTGTTGTTGTTGTTGTTGTTGTTGTTGTTGTTGTTGTTGTTGTTATTAGTTCGATTTATATGCCGCCCTACTTGGTGAAAACCAACTCAGGGCGGCTTATAACATAAAATCGAATACAACACAATATAACACATCAACAATACAAAATCACAGCATCCCAAAATGCAGTGCAACAACATAAATATAGATACTATATAATCAAAATACAGTCCATAAACAGTATACAATACCGAATGGACAATAAACAATATATTCACAATACAGTTCATATCCAATACAATAAATAAATAAAAATAACCATACAGTAATCAATTCAATATTGTACAATACAAAACACCATCCTACTACCCATACACATCCCCCCCACAACACACCTGCCATCCAGTCCTGGTACGGTTGCGGCGAACACCCACCCCCTACCCCAAGTAGACTCTAGGCGCCGGCAGGGCAAAGTCAACTCCCCCGGACAGGAGTTCGAGTCCGGGGGAGGGTGAGACGTCTGGGCGGGCTGGCTCCGGGCCGATGGAATGGGCCCGGAAGGAGGCGGGGGCGGCGCCTCACCGCCCGCAGCTGCTGGCTTCTCTGTCCCTCTCCGGGCCGAGGTGGCAGGGGCCCGGAGGAAGGCGGGGGCATCCTCTTCCCTCCCCGCCGTCGAAGTTCTTATATCGGCTCCGGGCCGATGGAATGGGCCCGGAGGGAGGCGGGGGCGGCGAATGGGGCGAATGGAAGATATTTCCCAAAATAATGAGAAAACATTCATTTAAAATTGTACCATAATTAAGACTTTTTAAATTAGAATCTGAAAAATATTGTCAGATCACATCCCATTGCAATCCTGTGTAAACAGATTGAACTGCATCTCTGTTTAAGTTAAATATATAGAATATTTTCCAAGAAATATTTATATTCGTCTTCGCTGCTTTGCTGTTGGATTTGTTTGACAGTTCACCGACATCCCTCCATACAAATCTGTTGTTGTTAATTAGATTTATATACCGCCCTACTCGGTAAACCAACTCAGGGCGGTTCACAGTACAGATATATAAACAATACAATAATACAGTATACTCTGGCTTGCAGCAGGATCAAGTGACAGAGGGTTTATTGTGATGCCCAACCAAACCCAGTGTATCCTAATGATTAGAACAGACCAGATTCAAATCTACCTTCACCTCACTGACCTTGGTCCAAACACTCAGTTAAGCCTCTCCGATTTTCTGTGCACAGAAAGAAGTATTATAATGCAAGGCAAAATAACAAAGTCATTGTGTGGCTTGAACAGTAGACACATCAATTAGAACTGAATATTGGTACTTTTATGTGTATATCTGATGGTGGTTCTCAGCATCCTTTGAGTTTAGAGATAAAGGCCTTAGCCTGTTGGTCAACCTTCAAGAAGTAGCAAGTACTGAACCTTATCCACCTTCTGTGATTATTTCCCAGTTATCTCAAGATCTGATTGGTACCCAGCCTAATCTCCCTGTACATTAGGCAATGCAGAGAGTCTAAAAATCTTCAGATGGACCCGTACAAGTTGATAGCTAATTCTTCAGATAATTTGGCTTATGAACAACAATAAATATTGGTTCACCTCTAAACAGATGACACATGTACAGAACAATACCAGTCAGACAACGAACTAATATTGTTCCTTTAATGTACCATAATATGATCCTGTTGAAGCAATGGGAATAGGAGAGAAAGGTGAAGTACAGGACAAAAGAGACTATTCAAAACTCTTTCCTCTCCACTCTTGAAATGCATAATGCAAAAAGTGGGGGGAAGGGAAGAGAAAATAGTGTGCAAACAAAAGTTCTTCCTTTATAAAATCCTTATAAAAAGATTACTCACTAAAGATTGCGTGCAGCATTCTCCATTCTTTCTGAAGAGGCGTCTGACTATAAGGAGAAGAATGGAAATGTTTGTGCTTCAATGCACGTCAGTGTTATGAAAGCTAATTTGGTTTGGACTATGCCACATATGTATAAATACAAAATGATCTTGGTGGCCTGACAGCCAAATATTTTCCATGGTCAGAGAATTCTCTTTCTTTCTTTCCTTCTTCCCTTCCTTTGTATTTCTGTAAGTATCCAAACTGCTATCACCTATACAGGAAAGATCACAGTCCCACTTTCACTTACTAGTTGTGCAAACCTAGAGATACAGATCAATCAATGAAAACTGGTAATCTAGGTGGCATCTGTGTTAGGCTGCTGTAGCACAGAAAAACCATAAGCATTGTTTCCTTGATTGATCAGACTATCAAGGGATAAGTTACTGCTGGTCACAACTCATTTTCTATTTCTTTCACTGCCATACTCTTCTTCTCCAGGTTTGACAAATCCTTTCACAATTGGGTCTTCCCATCTTTTTTGGGGGGGCAAGGGGTCTTTTTCCTCATTTGGAATACCACTCGGTAACTGTTGCTGTCCAACACCGGTCTGTCATTTGAGAGGTGTCCAGCCCAGCACAATTTCTGTTTATGATATTCAGCAACAGCTTGGTTGATTCCGCTTTCTTCTCTTATCTGGGTGTTGAGGATGTGGTCATGAAAAGATATCTTTACCCTTTGATGACCACAAACGCATCTTAACACCTTTAAACCTGTTTTTTTAAAAACTTTTCATAAACTTTCATGTATGCAAGTGCACTAAAAAAGAAATTGATATAGAGAAAGAATTTGCACACCTTGGTTCAATTCAAATGAAGACTGCAGCCAAGAAATCAGAAGAAAGCAGAGACACAGAAAGGCAGCAATAAAGGAATTAGAAAACTAGGGCCAGGCCATTATCTTCTGAAGGTATAGCTCTCAAACAGAACTGTTCTCCTGGACTGGCTTTTCAACTATACTGTATTAAAGGAATGCTGTCAACTATGTTTAAAAGACATTTTGGTCTTAACTTTTTTTCATTGTGTCAGGCTTGAAAATTAAAAAACACAGCTCTTTAATCTTCAAAGGTACAGTAATACCTCGGATAATGTTTACCTCGGATAACGCTAAAATCACATAACGTTAAGTAATCTGGGGAGGAGAACTGGATCGAATAACGTTAAGGTCCTATGGGATGTATCGGATAACAACCGCTAAAGCCTGTGCAGTTACAATGTATCTCTATGGAGCTTTAACGTTATCCGATACATCCCATAGGATTTTAACATGCATCGGATAACACTAAAAATCGGATAACACCAAGACTTGTGGAACCAAGTCTTAGCGTTATCCGAGGTATTACTGTACTTTAAAGAGTAATGAATCTTCCCATCTAGTTTGCTGCTTTAGGAAAGAATATGAAAAAAGAGATTGCATGTTTACATGTGCATGCAGACAAATGTACAGTAATACCTCAGATAACATTAGTTTCAAATAACACTAAAATCGCATAACCTTAAGCAATCTGGGGGGAAGAATTGCATCGGATAACATTAAGATCCTATGGGATGCATCAGATAACAACCGCTAAAGCCTGTGTGGTTACAATGTATCTCTATGGATCCCATAGGATTTTAACATGCATCGGATAACACTAAAAATCGTATAACACCAAGACTTGTGGAACCAAGTTTTAGTGTTATCTGAGGTTTTACTGTATATGTATTTGTTTAAAATCAAATCCCCATCTTATGCATTCATATAGTATCTTCTCATATTTGCTTCACTCTTTATTGTTCTGTGTAAACAGTAAAAATAATTTGAACTAAAAAGGGGGAAAGCTGGAAATGAAAATAGCTACATTAAATGAATTAAATTTATTCATTCTCATTTTGTGACAGTTGCATTAATTTGGTAGAAAACAAAAGGGCGGAGGGAGGGAGGAAAAAAATATATCCAGACATTAACAGCTGTACTGCTCTGACTGATTAGACTTAAGGATGTTTAATGGCCTTGATTTTATATTCCTGTTGAATAGTGCTTCCTGTTCTGGCTCTCTTCTTGTTTGAGAATACCCGTCCCAGCTCTTGGGGACATGAAAGGAGCCTCATTTGGGCATTTCCTGAGCAGAGTTTCTTCCGCAAAAATCCTTTCAACACAGAATAATGTCTGACACGAAATTGTTATTATAGTGAGCAGGTCAGCTATGCCGATTTCACAGAGGACTAGCTAGCTTAAACTTTGGGGGTATCTGAGAATCATTTCTCTGAGCTTGTCTTTCTGATCACAAGTGATGGCTAATGTTGCAGATGTCTTTATTTCATGTCTGGCTAAATGCAGAGAGGAATGCCAAGTTGTCTTTACTGTATCTTTTGTTGTTCAGTCGCACAGTCGATTCCGACCCTTTGCAACCCCATGGACCATTGTCCGCCAGGCACTTCTGTCCTCCACCATCCTCCTCAACTCGCTCAGCTTTGTGCCCATTGTGTCTACAATACCATCTAGCCATCTCATTTTGGCCACCCCCTTTTTCTTTTGCCCTCCACCTTTCCCAGCATCAAGGCCTTCTCAAGTGAATCCTCTCTTCTCATTTGATGTCCAAAATACTTTAGCTTCATCTTTACTACTTGACCTTTTAAGGAGCAGTCAGGGTTGATTTCTTCTAAGATTGACCTGTTTGTTCTCCTTGCTGTCCAGGGGACTCTCAAAACTCTCCTCCAACACCACGTCTCAAAGGCATCTATTCTTCTGAGCTCAGCTTTCCTTATGGTGCAGCTCTCACAACCATACATTGCAACCGGAAATACCATTGCTTTAACTATACCAATTTTTGTTCTCCATGTGATGTCTCTACTTTTAACTATGTTCCCCAATTTTCTCATCGCTTGCCTCCCAAGAATCAGTCGCCTTTTTATTTCATGGCTGCAATCACCATCTGCAGTGATTTTGGATCCTAGGAAAGTAAAATCTGCCACTGCTTCTACTTCTTCCCCATCTATTCTCCAGGGACTGATAGGGCCTGTTGCCATTACAGTATCTTGGTTTTCTTGATATTGAATCTCAAGCCAGCTTTTGCACTCTCTTCTTTCAACCTAAGCAGCAGCTTCTTTAGGTCTTTCTCACTTTCTGCCATTAAGGTAGTGTCATCTGCATATCTCAAGTTGTTGATGTTTCTCCCAGCAATTTTGATCCCAAATTCTGATTCTTCCATCCCTGCATTGTGCATTATGAGCTCTGTGTATAAGTTGAATAAGCAGGGTAATAAAATGCAACATTGTCTTACTAATTTTCCTATTCCAAATCACTCCGTCATTCCATATTCAGTCCTAACTGTTGCTTCTTGACTTTTGTACAGATTTCTCATGAGACATATAAGGTGTTCTGGTATTCCCATCTCTTTAATTACTTCCCACATTTTGTTGTGGTCCACACTGTCAAAGGCCTTGATGCAGTCAATGAAACAGAAATAAACTTGTTTCTGATATTTCTTTGTTTTCTCCATGATCCACTGTATGTTGGCAATGTGGTCTGTAGTCTCCCTGCCTCTTCTGAACCCCACCTGCACTTCTGGTAATTCTCTCTCCACGTGCTGCTGCAGTCTATCCTGTATTATCTTGAGCATCTCCTTGCTAGTGTGTGGGAGGAGCGCAATTGTTCGATAATTCGAACATTCTTTGGCATTACCCTTTTTAGGGATTCCAATCCTGTGGCCATTGTTATGTTTTTCAAATCTGCTGGCATACAGAATGCAATGATACTGTCTCTAGAATGAGCTTATGTTAAAAGTGTTGTTGATATGTATTATCCAAGGTTATTCTTCCATAACTGCATAATATATTACAGCCAACTTGCTTCATCAAAGCTGAAGCATATGGGAATGGTATATATGCATAAGAGGATGGACTTATTTGGAAAGATTGTGATAGTCTCATTCAGGCTAGGACAGTGGTTCCCAACATGGGGCTCATGCCCCATGTCAAAAAATCAAAGGTTGGGAAACACTGGTCTAGGAGTGGCTTGTCTCACAGCCCCCAAGGCACAAAGCAGAGGAGTGGGGAGACTTCATGGTGGAGAGGAGACAGGCATTATCCCAGATGCAGAAGGGTACTGGAGAATGAATGGGAGTAATAAAACCAATAGCTTGTCTTTCATAGCCTACTGCAAGCGCTTTTCCAAAGTCTTCACCCTCTCTTCCCCATTGCTTCATTAGTCTCGCTAAACAAACTGCTCAGTATGGATGCCAACAAAGAGAGATGACATGATGTAGCAACAGCTGGAACCAAGAAAGCTCCATGTCCTTACTCTACCATGACGTTCACTGAGGGACTCTGGACCAAACAGTGCCTACTTTCTTGTCACAAATGTCCTTACAGCATTCTTGTCAAGAGAGAAGAAGGAAGGACTGTATGTGTCACACTGGACTTCTTCTTTCACATCCTGATCAGACCCTGGACTGCCAAAATGAAGCCACTTTCTTCACTTTGTCATTACCCAAACCCAAGTCCTCACTGGTGCATGTCTCTGGCAATTGGCAGACCAGCAAATGGGCCAGACTCTGTGTGTCTCCACATTCACACTGTGTGTTGTTGTTGTTCACTAGCAGACCCCACTTCAGCATGTTGGTCTTGCATTTAGGGACTCCAACCCTTAGCCTATTCAGGGTCCCCCAGGTCCTCTACACTGGACTAAAAGGTTCTGATTAAAATTTGGATTAAATTCAAAATAAAAGAGAGAGCAAGGTCAGGGACACAATATCCAGATTTTTTTTACCTTTTATGTGTCTCTTCTATTCATATAGTAAAAATAAAAAATAGTTGGTACGTGGGTAAGCTGTTAACTGTGCATCTTATTTATTTCTTACAACAACAACAGTAAGCCTACTCCCAAATACTGCTTTAAAGATATAAGAACTAGAAGCCATTTAAAGATAGATTCTATCAGTACAATACTATACAGTATATCAATGGATTCCCCCCTCCAAAGTATATTTCTGTTTTTAAAATATGATATACTTTTTTTTGAACCTCAGATATATGTTCCAAAAATAAAACCCTCTACATAAGACCTATTTTCATATCATTCCAGATTTCTCCCCTCCCTCCAGATTGGCAACAACGACAACACAAACACTATCAGCTGCTGTGTCATTTGTAGTTTTTCAGATGAAAACCAAACCAGAATTCTGCTTCATTAGCAAGTTTGTGATTGTTTTCTATTAAGCCATTGGTGGAAGGATACATGGGGGTTTACAGAGGCTGGAAGGTCAGTTCAGCTCTAAAAAAGAGACATCTGAGCATACAGTAACCTTTAGAGGATAAATTACTTGTGAACAGCCTGCATCATTTTAATGTTGACCTTATCACAAGCCTCCCCTTAGAACAATAAAATAATTTAATTATTCATTACCAGCATTACTGTTCTCAGCAACAGATTCAGGTAGCTTCTTATATTTTAGCTGCTTTTAACAATTTGCTTTGAGTTTCTCACTGAAGGGCTGCTTGTAGTATTTTTATTTAGTATTTTAGGGGTGCAGAAAGAGGCAAGAAGCTCCTTCATATCATAACCTGCTGTTCAGGGCTTCTGGAAATTGAATTTGAAGAACAGCTGGAGGGCCAAGGTTGAGGAAGCCTGGGTTAGACAATATATTGTAGTTTAATATTTTCAGCACCAGCCTTCCCTGTCATGGTATCCTTCATATCTGCTGGACTATAAATTCCAATAGTCTGCATGGGGCAATGGGATATGCAGTCCAACTTCTGAAAAGCAATAGATTGGGATCTGAATGTCAAAGGCTCTGATAAATTTAAGGCAGAAACTTCTCTAACTAAATAGGGAGTTCAATTCCTCACTATGACTCCTAGGAGAAGAGCTAGATTGTATAACCTTCAGCAAGCTGCATAGTCCCAAAGCACTGCTACAAGAAGAGACTGGTAAACCACTTTTGAGAACTCTATACCTAGAGGACCCTGGAAAGGCTACCTATAAGCCAAAATCAATTTATTGGCTTACAATTAGTTATAATTTACCTAGAGACATCCAGGATTGAAATTGTGCCCTTCTACAATCACAGCACATGTTCCACTACAATGGTTCTCTCTCAGTGGTACACATCTCACTGGTGGGACAAAGATTGTCTATAACAATTACTGAGGACTTATTTCTCTGTGTTTTCCTGCATGTGTGTGATGTGCCACTTCCTACCAACTGTCCATGCTGTAGGTTTTCCATCTGCGACTTTCTGGCAAATGGTTTCTCAGAACATTCAATATTTCTTCTAATTTACCTAATTCTCTATTCCCTGACTCATACCATATATAGGAAAAATGCATGTAAACATACAACGCCTCCCCCTTAAAAAAAAAAAGAACTGGACTTTTGTGTCATGGCAGGCCTTAGGTTCACGACACAATGGTCTGTGGGATACAAGGTTGAGAACCACTGTTCTGCTATCCACTAGTGTCTTCTTTATTCTCAAAGAAACTATATGAGATGGGTGACATTGCTCCCATTGTGCACAATAACATAAAGAGGATCTAAGAGGTGATGTTGTTTTTGCTTCTTATTCTTTTGTGTCCGGATCAAAGTCTAAACTGCTAAAATGAAGCCACTATCTTGGCTTTGTCATTGGCCAAAATTAAATCCTCATCGGAACATTTTCCCGATAGTAATCACCAGACCAGCAAATGAGCTGGATTCTGTATCTCTATATATATTCACACACTATGGTGATGTCTTCCAGTAACCCCCATTTAAGCATGTTGATCTTCCATTTAGGCACCTCAACCCTCAGTCTATTTAGGGTACTCCAAAGTCATGTTCCTCAGCCAGTAGTGGGATGTCAAAAATTTTACTACCCCACCGTGACATCATCGCAGTGTGGGCGGAGCTAACATCATGATGTCATGACATCGTGGGTGGGGCCAAAGAAAAAATAAAAAATAATTAAAAATAAAATAAAAATAAGCACGCGCACACACACACACCTCAACCCACCCGCCCACCCACCCACAACACAAACCCATAAATAAATTAAATAAATAAATAAAAATCACATTAAAATACACCCACCTACCCAAACACCCACCCACCCAACCCAAACACAAATCAACCCACTCCAAACACAAACCCGTCACTTACCTGTTAGTATAAGTGCCTGGGCAGCACCATGTTGCACGATAGATATGGTCCTCATACCAGTTCTCTAGGATAATATGCCTTAATATAAATGTAAAACAGCTGTACCTCCTTAAGGGTTCTCCAATTGGGACAGCAATTGGAACAGCACAGGTGTAGCTTATTGATGAGGTAACTCCAAGACTTTGCTTAAAACCCCCAAGCCAGGCCTGCCATCTAGCAGGCCTTTTTAGGAACTGTGGTAGTACATCAATACAGTAATACACCGGGTAACATTATGACTTGGTTCCACAAGTCATGATGTTATCCGATTTTTAGTTGTCCGATGCATGCATTGAATGCTAAAAAAAAAAAAGCCCTGACTTCAGGGACAAACCGCTTTAAAGGCAGGCAGGGAAAGAAAGAGACCTCCCTGCCTTTAAAGCCACCCCCCACGAGCAGCGGTCTCTGCGACTGCAGTAGGGTCGGGGAAAACGCCTTTCCCCTGAACCTACTGCAATTGCAGAGACACTTTGTCTCTTTATTTCCCTCCCTGTATTTAAACTACAGGGAAAGGGGAAAGAGAGAGAGGTGATTGGTTCTCTAGAGAACCAATCACATCTCTCTTTCCTCCTCCCTGTAGTTTACATACAGGGAGGGAAAGAAAGATGGAAGCAGTTCTCTCTCTCCCTGTAGTTTAAATACAGGGAGGAAAAAAGACGCGATTGCGAAAAAGACGCCTCTCTCTCTTTCCCCCTTCCCTGTAGTTTAAATACAGGGAGGGAAATAAAGAGACACAGAGTCTCTGTGACTGCAGTAGGGTCGGGGAAAAGGCGGGTGCTTTTCCCAGACCCTACTGCAGTCGCAGAGACCACTGCGGGTAGAGGGTGCATTGGGTAGTTCCACCACCCCACCCCCGCAGACCATTGCATCGGATAACGCTAAGAAACATTATCCAGAATCGTTATCCGATTCTAGCGTTATCCGATGAAATCGTTATCTGGGGTATTACTGTATAGGTAAAGGTATTAAATAAACATTAAAATACACACAGATACACCACAACCAAAGGTGAGTCACTTACCCTGGGGAGCAGGCTATAGGGAGCTTCAGACTAGCAGCTTCTCTTCCTCCTCCCCACTTGGGAGGACAGCAAGGAGGCCGGGCATATGCGCCAAGCACTGTAGGCATGCATGCACACCAAGTGCTTGGTGCGCATGCGCAGTGGGGGAACCAGTGAAAAGGTAAGCCCCGAAGGTGGTGTGTGTCCCCCCCCCCCCCCAAAAAAAAAAGCTGCTACCGGTTCTCCGGGACACTGGGAAAAGTTACTACCAGATCTGGCGAACTGGTGCGAACCTGTTACATCCCATCACTGTCCTCAGCCATAGCTTCCTTTAATGTTATTCCTTGTTCGGTGACCAACTTCTTCCATCTTCTAATTTGATCTTGCTCTTGTGTACCTTCAAGAATGTTTGTTCCTATGCTGAAGGCCATCCAAGGCAAAAAAGGGCTTGAAGAATGTCAGGATGTGAAAACTCATCTCTTATAGCCAGGTGCTACTGTGCTATGAACCAAGAGTTAGCAGTGCAACTTTCCCCCTTTGGAAATACAACCCTGTTCAAACAACAATCTGTCTGGTTCCTAGCCTTCAGTCCCTTCAGAGCCCCTGGTAATGGCCAATACTGAAGGAAGTACATCCCATGATCTTATTTAGTGCCTGTTTTCATAGAACTGTATTAGACAGGTTGAAGATACTGTACGTGCAAAGGATTTAGAGCCATTGAGCTCAAACTCTCTTACTTTCCAGTTCTCCCTGCTTGGAGACCAAGAGAAATATATCAATCCCCTGAGACTATCAATCCCCTGAAACTTGGTCATCCTGGGGGTTAATACATTATTATTTTAAAGCCTGTTTGCTTCATTACCTGCTGCAATAACCACATTAGTGAGTTCAGTACCAATTTTTTTTAAAAAAAAATTAAGCATGCCCTCAGAGTACAATGTAGGTATCTTGCAGAAGCTAATAAAGCAGCTCAAGATCACTGATGCATCAGAAGATCAGTTTCTTTAAAATAGCTCAGGTGTTTGCAAAGCTTTCCATTTCCTTCTTTAAGCAGTTTCCGTTTCCTATTATAAGCAGTTTATTTCACATACAGTGCTGGGGAATTTTTTATTTATTTATTTTGGGGGGTGTCTTCTTCAGTTTACGTCATGCTTCACAATTGGCCATACTAGATAGGGTTCATGTGGGTTGTAGGCCAAAAACTCCTTAATCCTAATACACAAAAATGTTTATATTTTTGGATAATAACTCCCCAACCACCTAGTAGAAACGCTGGTGGGGTACACAGAACAATCCTCCTCAAAGATTGTGGTACAGTGGAACCCCGCATAACGAATGCTTCACACAGCAAAAAAATTTGCATAACGAAGCGTTCACTATGCAGGGGCAATACCACGCATAATGGGGGAAAATGTTCATTATGCAGGGGTTTTGTTAGCCGGGGTATACCCGCTCAATGGGAACCCCAGTTAATGAACTTTTTTTCGTTATGCGGGGTACCGCCAATAGTGCTTTGTATAACGAAAAAAGTCGCATAATGAAGCACTCTGTGGAATGGAGTTTTTTCATTATGTGGGATTGTACTGTATATCTGAAACTCAATCAGGCATACCCGGGACAAGAACCCCCTTATGCTGGCTAATCTTTCTCACACTAGGTCAGGAGAAAGGAACTACAGAACAAATCCCTCAAAGTTGGCTTCATTTTGGCAGTTTCATGTCTGGCCTAGACACAAAAGAAGAAGAAGAAGCTACGCTGGTTGAGAACAATTTGGGAACTGTTGTCCAAAAAAACCAGTACTTTTTCCCATTTCAAATGAAGTTTCATTCATCTATGCATGGGTAGAGTATATTTGATGGATATCTTATCAAGCCAGGTAAAAATGAAGCTGGAGGAGTGGAACTGAGGGTCAAGTTAGATGAGATGCCAAAAGACACACAATCAACCCCCCCCCCTTTAATTTAATTTGTAAAATGCCTTTGCAATTGTATGTGTGCATGCATATGAACCTCACTGAAGATCTAAGTGAGAGGACAGTATCTGCTTAATTCCTGTTGCTGGGGGGTGGGGGTGTATCAATGCCATATATCCATCTCCTGTTGTTGTGAAAACAAGGGTTGGGGAGATTTTGAACAGGGGGAAAAACCCAGCCAGATGGGAAAGGATGAAGTCCTTTTCTCTCACAGTCACTACGTCTAATGAGACCCCCTGCTTCTCTTCCCAGTTTGCTTGTTTTTAAAAAGCTATTAGGAGGCTGATTATGTGCCCCCTGGCATCTTGCAATTTGGCTCTTTGAAAATGACGGCACTCTCCATGTGTACAGGTGCATGCATGCACAGGCTTGCTTTAAAAATGAGCTACTCAATAAACACAGAAATTTCACAAAAACAACCTTTGGTCCTTCTCCGGTGTTACTTAGATGAGCAGACAAAATGGATAGCCCACCATCTAGCAGTGCTTCCCAATCACACACAGAGCTTACCATTTTGCTTCTTGGGAGGATGAATTCAAGAGCAACTGCAGGTTCATGACAATCAGTTTTCTCTGCAGTGGCCATTTACTATTCCAGTTCCCAGGGTCTTGTAATCAGATTACTGATACTAATGGCGAACTATTTGCAAGATGGCAAACCTCTCTCACTGCAAGGTTCCCTGCTTCCCTGCCCTCGCCTTTCCTCCCCACTCCATTGCCAATGTCCCAGCCCGCCTCTCTCACACTGTTCATTTAACACACTATGCAAAGGATCAATCTATCATCATCCCTCCCCAGCTCAACCTGGCCGCCACGTCTGAGATAAGCCTCCAGATAGCTGACTAAAGTAATGCAAAAACAACCGTTGATTAGCGTATGCCACTATTGAATTCTGCATGTAACACAAAACAGATGTGGAGGCTGGGATAATGCAAGGAAGACGAAGAAGGCTCTCTGCATTTAGAGTGCTTCTTAGTCTGGCACACCTGAGGGAGGCTATTTCTCATTTGACATTTGGAGTCTTGCAGGCAAAAATAGTTCATGATGATGGATGATGGAGGTATGCCAAGTTTCACTGCTTATCATTTTTGAAGGAGAAGGGGGAAGCCCTCATTGTCATGGAATTCAGAGTCCCTTGCTTTTTGCTCAAAAGCTAGTGATGTCCAACTCAAAGGTGCAATGCTAATCTCCGTTTACATCCAAAGAGCCAGCACTGTCTGCAAATGTTTCTGTGGTCATGTGGCAGGCTTGATTAGACAACAGAGCGCACCGAACAGTTACCGTTCCCAGTAAAATGGTACCTAAATGTACTTGCAATTTCTAGCTTTCAAACTGCTAGGTTGGCAGGAGGTGAGAAAGATGATGGGCAAGCAGCATTCAGGTCTTGAACTGCTGACCTGCCAACCTTCTGGTCATCAAGCTCAGTGTCCTAACCACTAAGACACCATAGCCTTCTATTTTTTAAAATTATAAATTTGTATTGAATTTTTATATAAGAATACAGTATAAATAAAATGCTCAACAAAGCAACAGAAAAAACTATACATAAAAAAACAAATCAAATACAAATCTAAAAGTAAAAATACATAAAAATGAACATATAACATATTTGATCCATTCTATTCTAGTTTTCACTGTTACACATCATACACTTTTTACCTCATTTTCAAATTCATTCATATTCAAAAATATTATCTAACTCATAATACACACCCTTGTGATATGTACATTGCCCTGGAGGCTGTGGTATATCACAGCAATCTTCTTTTATTTCCAAAAGCTCATTTGATCTGGTACTGGCCTTATGCTTTCATTTCTATTTAGTGTAGATTCCACGAATAATCTCCAAATTTTCCAAAATCTATTTTCTTGAACTATGCTTCTTTTGGTATTCAATTCCCATGTTAACTTATCATTTAAAGCAAGTTCCCACATTTCTTTGTACCAATTTCAACTTTTAAAACATAATCTTTCAAATTTCTCACAATACATTGTCGACCTGATGTTAACATTATCGATATTAACTCTTTTTTATCCTCATCGATTTTTATATTGTCTACATCAGTCAATAAGACTGTACTTGACCCCATGCTGCCTTCTATTTGAATTAGAGCAATACATATCATGTGTGGCGGCTCCAGGAAAACATTTGGAAACTTCAGGGGATCAGACAAACTGCTACCATCAGACTGTGAGCTGGAGCTGGTTACAGGGACTACATAACTCCCTTGTTACATTTCTAGGCACAATTCAAGGTGCTGGTTTTGATTTTCACCCCTAAATAATTTAAACCCAAGTGACCAAAAATGCCACTCTTTTCTTCATGGTCCTGTGTGGTTCTAGAATCATTACAGGAGGCCTTTCCTACCACCCGCACAGATGCATCTGGTAAGGACAATATGAAAAGTAAGTAAGTAAGTAAGTAAGTAAGTAAGTAAGTAAGTAAGTAAGTAAGTAAGTAAGTAAGTAAGTAAGTAAGTAAGTAAGTAAGTAAGTAAGTATTCATTCTTTCATTCAGACAAACTAGTGCAGGTACAGAGAAGGTCAACAAGGATGATCAGGGAACTGAACACCAAGCCATATGAGGAAAGACTGAAATAACTGGGCACGTTTAGCTGTAAGAAAAAGAAACTGACAGGATATGATACCACTCTTCAAATACAGTACAGTACCTGAAAGATGGTCATAAAGAGGAGTGGCAGGATGTGTTCTTCATCATCCCAGTGGGTAGGACACATAATAACAGGCCCAAACTGAAGGAAGCCAGATATAGGCTGAATATCAGGAAAAACATTTTAATACAATACAGTATTTAATACAGTAGTACAATAATAGAACCAATTACCCCGAGAGGTGATGAGCACTACAACACTGGAAGCATTCAAAAGAGAATTGGACAACCTCTATCAGATCTGCTTTGATATGGATTCCTGTATTGAGCAGGAGGTTGGACTCAATGGCCCCTTCCAACTCAGTAGTTCTATGATTCATTTATTCATTCTGAAGTGTGGAATTCAGTCCCACAGGAGGTCAGGCTGGCCTCTCCTTTGCTATCTTTCCATAGGAAGGCTAAAACCTTCCTCTTCAAGCAGGCTGTTTCTTAGTAACTGGCTGCCTAAGGGGGTGGTGGGAGCTGTTGTTTGATGTTTTGTTCTGTTTTCCCCTTTGCAAGTTGTCTTGAGTGCTCTCAGGGAGAAAGGCAAAGTATAAATATTCTAAGTAAAGAAACAATGAATGATAATGTATATTATAGCAGCCATGTGTGCCTGTGCTTGCATAATAACACTGCGAACTAAATCTTATTTGAGTTTTATGTCTGCATACGGGAGAAACAGCCCAGCTCCTGGCCCACCTTGTAATGTGCTCTCCTTCACACAGTTAGCTGCACAGTGGATCTTGCATCAGTTATTGCTGGCTCTCTGGAAGGAGACTGTTCTTATCCAACTGGATGAATGAACAGCATCCATGCCTGTGTGTGCTCTGTCTATTAAAGCAAATGTTATAAACCCCAAATGTGTAGCCAACTGCCATAATACAATGATATATTGATTTGACAGCCAAATACCATTAATAATGTGGGTTCCTTGCCCTCTTGAGGAAAGAGGTGAAGAAATTTGGACTCTTAAACTAAATTATCATAATAATTTTAAAAGATCTACTGTTTTGCACTGATCTAATGACATTTACAACAAACTTGAATGGGGGGTAGTGAAACATGGAGACAAATATTAAACAGACAGGTTTATGATATGAATTAGTATTAAGAAGTTCCAAGTATCTTAGACAAGATACACACACACAGCACAAATGTAAATATAAATCAATGTAAATGTAAATATAAATCAGGACATTTTGCTTTCATTTCTATATTGCTGAATACGGTATATTGCTTTGATTTCCACATTTCTACATGAAAAACAGCAATCATTTTTCTCTGATACTGTTGTTACTCTTCTGACCCTTTGATTTCCTTCTTTATTCACAACTGAAGTCTGTTCCTCACTTAGTGGTTAAGATCTGAGCTTGAAGAGTGGAAGGTCAGCGTTCAATACCCGAGTGCTGCAGAACAGATCTTGGGGACATGAAAGGAGCTTCATTTGAGCATCTCCTCAGCAGAATTTCTCCAGCAAAAATCCTTTCAAGCCAGAGTAATCTCTGACATAAAATTTATTTTTATGGCCACAATGTCCAATGCTTATGATTTTTCATCTTTTTCTAAAATGACAACATCATCTGACAACTTCTGCCATAATTCATTGTATAATAAACATTATGATTTAATTTACATTTGTACGGTATGTGTATACTGTATCTGAAGGCATTAAAATGGTTCAAAATAAACAGTGACTGCGTTTCAGAAGAGTTTGGTGGATAGCTGGTGTCTCTCATTTGAAGAACAGTTTGGAAATTTTTACTTTTGAGTGTTCTCTAACTTCTTTGCCCATGGCAGAGGAGATTTGGGAATGGTGGTGTACTTAATCTACCATAATAATTATGTGCCATCAAGTAAATTCCAACTGATCCTCCGAATGGATATGAGCCTCAAGTCCACTGACTGAGATTCAGGAAAAGCTTTATGGCAGGAACATTCTTGAGGGTACGCAAGAGCAAAATCAAATTAAAGATGGAGGAAGGAACTCAATGAACTAGGAATAATACTAAAGGAGGATATGGCCTAGGCCTGTAATGGTGAACCTTGGCACTCCAGATGTTCTTGGACTTCAATACCCAGAAGCCCAAGCACCCTGTGAATCCACACGAATGGGTTTATTGCAATTAATCTGGCCTGCTCTTCCCTTGGGCGCATTTTACTTCTGCTTCCAGGAGCGACAAGGGCAGCACGGGCCGGATGAAAGGCAGCAAACCCATTCATGTGGATTCACAGGGTACTTGGGCTTCTGGGAATTGAAGTCCAAGAATATCTGGAGTGCCAAGATTCACCATTAGGGGTCTAGGAACTCAACCTTCCCTATGTCACTTGGAGTATCCTGAATAGGCTGAGGACCAGAGTCCTTAAATGTAATACCAACATACTCAAGTGGGGGCTGTTGGCAGACAACAACACACTGTGTGACTGTGGAGATACTGATTACTACTAGAAATATGTACCAATTAGGATTTAAGTTAAGCCAATGACAAAGCCTCCCTCAACACTCAAAGGGGTAAAAGAAGTAAAGAAAAAATGACAAGGCCAAGAAGGTAGTTTCATTTTGGCAGTTTAAAGTTTAACCTGGACACAACCTTTGCCAGGATTTCCTAGGTAAATAATACACAGAAGTGATTTACTATTCCCTCCCTCTTTCTAGGGGTATCCTGGGACTCTGAAGCTTGCCCAAAGCTACACAAGCAAGTTCCTCTCCCAGGAAACATGGTGGAGAACGAATCCCAACCTATGACTTCTCAGCCACATGCATATATCACTGAACTATATAGCTAACTATGACAAGGGAATAAACATGCATCTAAAGCAGGGATTCGCAACCTGAAGCCCATTGGCTGGATGCGACCCACAGCACCATTTCATTTGCCCCCCACCCCCTCCACCATATCAGGAAGTGCCATGTGGTGGTGGGAGGGCAAAATGGCCATCCGGCCCCTGAAGCTGTCAGAGTAAGCATGACCCAGCCCATGGCTTTAAAAGGTTGAGAAATACTGATCCAAAGTCACAGTTTAATTCTGAGTTGTTCTCAGTGCAGCAAACAAAATATATCTCCACTGGCACCTCCTTTCTCTAAAAACTGGCTCACGTCATCAGCCCAACCCACCTTGCACATTTCTGGGGCAAACCAGAAGACATTTATCATGCCCTTCAGCTGCCTTTCCTCCAAGAGGCATGGTGTTTATGCATACTTAAGGCCTGTCAAGTTCCACAAATATTTGCTGAACCTTACTGTGAAAGATCACAGAGAGAGATCATGAATGAAATTTGAGCCTTCAAAGGTAGCACATTCCAAAGGATGTAATAATGCTATTCTTTTGTAAGGGAATTTACTAGACTGATTGAACAAAATCTCAAATTGAAAATTACCTGGTACTTCAAATACCTCCTTAGGAGAAAAGGAAAACAAAATGTTCCATTTTATATCTTTGTTGAATCATTTAGACCAGTGATAGTGAACCTTTTAGAGACTGAGTGCCAAAACTACAACCCAAAATGCACTTATTTATTGTAAAGTGCCAACATGGTGGGGTGAACTCTGTGCTGAGAGGAGGGAGGAAGCACTCCCATTGGGCTGCTGAGCAGAGGAGTGGGGTGAACTCTGTGCTGGGCTAGGGAGCGAGCTCTCCCATTGGGCTGCTGGACAGAGGGGCAGGGCAAACTCTGTGCTGGGGTGACGGTGCACCTGCCCACAGAGAGGCCTCTGAGTGCTCCCTCTGGCATGTGTGCCATAGGTTTGCCACTACTGATTTAGACCTTCAGCACAACCTTATACAGTGGTACCTTGCTTAAAGAGCATAATGCATTCCACGGGACTGTTCTTTAAACAAGTTTGCTCTTGAAGTGAAACACCATTGTAAGTGACCAATTGTGACTTCTGGTGAGGGAGGGGGGATTGGGAACCTCAACTTAGTTGTTAAGCGAGTTTTTGGTTGGTTTTAGTTGTTAAGTGAGGTGACCATTCAGAGAAAATCCTGCTCTTTAAGTGAGTTACTCTCTAAGCAAGGTGCTCTTTATGCGAAGTTTTACTGTACCTCTATTCTGTCATTCTACAGCAGGAATTCTCAACCTGTTGCCTGTGGGCTGGATACAGCCTGCGGTACCATTTCATGTGGCCCCCACTGCCTCCACCATATCAGAAAGTGCCATGTGGTGGAAGAAGGGCAAAATGGCCGTCCAGCCCCTGGCTTAAAAGGTTTGAGAACTCCTGTTCTACAGAATGGATTTTTAACTGAACTGGGTGTTGGATCTTCTACTTACAGTTCTGTATTTATTTTTGTTATCTGGAACCCAAATTGCTTCCTGTTTGGATTTTCTTAGGGAAACCTTACTTACAGCATGAATAACTGGAGTGTTTGGCTCAATGAGCAGTTTTATATTTAGTTGCGGCCTTCCGCAACCACATGCAGATTCCTTCTGTGATGCTAATAATTTCCTTCCAATATTTATGTAAAGGTATATTTTATTTTATTTGCTAAAATCCTCTTTTTGTAACTTAATGCCTGCAGAGAGGTAATGAATTACCTCATCAGCAGATATTATTTTCAGTAATTAGTAATTTCTTACTTCTGTCTCATGGTTTTTTGGAGTCCTGTGTAATTGCTTGCATTGTGTAGAAGCTGTGGGAGCTGCATGGTAAAAGAAATCTTTATTTAATGAAAACTGGCATTGCCAGATGACATTACCAGCAGAGTGAGATCATCTGTAGTTAAAGACTTCCTCCTTCAATCCTGAGGCTTCTGTGGCTTCCACAAAATGAAAGGGATTATACAAGAGTTGGGAAAGCTGCAGGACAGAAGCAGTACATTTTTAATTGCTGATTATGGCATCACATTTCTACAGATGCAAGTGACACAATATGAATTCAAGCCACGTATTTTACTTACTTAATAACAATAATTTTGTGCAGTCATGTCAATTCTGATTTATGAACCATTTTCAGGATTTTCTAGGTAGAAAATGGTTTACCATCCCCTTCTTCTGGGGGCACCTTGGGGCTGTACAGCTTGTCCACAGACAAACAGGCTAACTTTTATGGAATGCACAACGGGAAATTGAGTTCCCAACCTGTAGCTCGGGGTGGTCAACCTATGGCCCATGGGCTGGACTTGGCCCATGGCACCATTTCATGTGGCCCACCGCCACCCTCATTGCTACCGGAAGTGGACATGTTTACAACAGCCATAAAATACACCCGTGAATGAGTGAACGTACCTGCGCCTGTCATAAACACTACCATAAATGCACCCATGGTGGTTGTAAATACATTTATGATAGCTATGGATGCATTTTACTGCAGCATTTACAGTGGGAGGAACCATTTGACTGTCCCGCTCAGCTGTCTGGGGTGCATGGTCTGGTCCATGGCACGAAAAAGCTGGGAACCCCTGCTGTAACTCCACAGCCAGATATCTAACTTGCTAAGCTATTTGCCTGCTATTTATTTTTCTACAGTAGTGATTTTCCAGGAACAATTACAGACAGCATGTATGCATTACTCCCTTTGTGTCTAATTCTCCCATTCTCATACACAACACTAGGAATTAGCTCCATGTCATAAGCTCTTAGCTTGACCTTCATGTTCTCTGAAATGCAAAGATTATATTTGCATCCTACCAAACAATTAATTCAGAGGTGCCATTAAAGCTGCATTCCTAAATCAGTGAGATCTGATTCTAAGTGAAAACATTTACAAATGGTCTGGCCTGTAATTTATGCTTCAATACCTCATCCCACACACTAGCAAGGTGATGCTCAAGATAATACAGGATAGACTGCAGCAGCGTGGAGAGAGAATTACCAGAAGTGCAGGCGGGGTTCAGAAGAGGCAGGGGGACTAGGGACCACATTGCCAACATACGTTGGATCATGGAAAAAACAAAGGAATATCAGAAACAAGTCTACTTCCGTTTCATTGACTACACTAAGGCCTTTGACTGTGTGGACCACAACAAAATGTGGAAAGTAATTAAAGAGATGGGAATACCAGAACACCTTATATGCCTCATGAGAAACCTGTACATGAATCAAGAAGCAACAGTTAGGACAGAATATGGAATGACAGAGTGGTTTGGAATAGGAAACAGAGTGAGACAAGGCTGGATTTTGTCACCCTGCTTATTCAACTTATACACAGAGCACATAATGCGCAATGCAGGGATGGAGGAATCAAAATTTGGGATCAAAATTGCTGGGAGAAGCATCAACAACTTGGGATATGCAGATGATAACACCCTTGTGGCAGAAAGTGAGGAGGAATTTAAAAAGCTCCTGATTAGGTTGAAAGAAGAAAGTGCAAAAGCTGGCTTGAGACTCAACATCAAGATGCCTTTGAGATGTGGTGTTGGAGGAGAGTTTTGAGAGTCTCCTGGACAGCGAGGAGAAAAAATAGGTCAATCTTAGAAGATTTCCCCTTCATTCTCCAGATGTCCATGGACTGCAGCTCCCAGAAATCTTGACCAGCACAGCCAATGGTGAAGGCCTCTGGGAGTTTTAGTCCAAGAACCTCTTGTGCCCCAAGATTGAGAACCATTGGTTTAGATACCTGACTGTAATTAAGGTCAGTCACAGCATACCTGTACTGTTAAGCCTGAATTCAGTCAAATCCAAGACATACCACTTTCCTATGAGTTAGCCTACCAACCTTTTTTTGACACAAGAGTGCCCAAACTATGGCCCATGGCACCAATTAATCTGGCCTATGGCACCCTCACCATTCCTGGAAGCGGAAGTAATATGCATCCACAGATGTGCAAAACACTGCCAAATGACCTGCAGCTGTCATAAATGTGACCCATGGCTGTCATAATAGGTCATTTATGGCAGCATTCTGTGCATGTGTGGGCACACCTGTGCATGCGTGTTTTACTTCCACTTCCAGGTGGGAGGAACCACATGACAAGCACACACAACCACGTGACCAGCCCGTGGTCCAAAAAGTTTGGGCACCCCTGTTCCAACACAATGCCATTTACTACACTTACTAATAGCACAACATTATATGAATTGTTGTCCATAAGAAAGCATGCAAACAACTTTTTTGCAGTTGGCAAAGTACAGTACTCTAGTGTGCATGTTATACCTGATATGCTCAGCCGACCCCATTTCTCTTTTAGGACATGATCTTAAAACCATTTAAACAAGAGAGAGCACTTCTGAACAGAGTGCAAACATACACAATAGAAAATATATCATGCATAGCTTGAGCCAGTTCCTTTTGCAACCACCCCGAAACCTACCTTGTAACACATGTTCTAGATATAGAAATGCCGTCTCATTGAAACCTGTAATATGACAGAGTTATATTTTCATAACCCCCAGAGATGTAAACCATGGTAGAAGAATTCTTCTCTTTATGTCTCCTGTGTTCTGCATGTGCTTTTTCTTCCCTGCCTTCTCACAGACCTTCTAGGTCCATTTGCTCTAGTGATTTCTTGACAGTCATAACGGGGTCTAGAGCTATGTTTACTAGAGTCAACACATTGCAATAAACATTGTAGTCTCATCAATACACTGCAAGTATTCACCAGATGTTTAAAACTAAACATCCAATAAATATTAACTACATGTTACATTTACTAGGGCTGATGGTAGTTACAATTCAAAATATCTAGAGAACATCAGCTTGCCTATTCTGCCGTCGACTGTAGGTTTTTTGGACCAGCGCCCCACATAAAGTGGTTAAAAATGAATGGCACATATGGTGATCACACTGATCTTATTTCCCTGGCAACTATTTATGCACTCCTTCTTCCAGTCACGCACTTTGCAGGACATTAATCATGCAAGGTGTCTACTGTGTTTCCATTCTTCAAAACATTTTCTGATATCTTTGTTTTGCATCATTCAAGAGCCATGGGAAATATCAACATAAAAATGGTTTTCTTGAAATACTGTCTCAGACCTTCAATGGGAAGCAATTTCATACTTTTCAAGGGCCAACAGAAGAGAAAAAATGGCAAAAATCGGTTGATATTAAATCAAAATGCATTTAGAAACACAGCCAACTGGCAAGCCAGATGAGAGGCAAAGAGAAGAAAGCCCCCAAAAGAAAGCCCCAAACCTTCTGGCAGGAGAACCCATGGGAGCAACTGTCCCCTGTTAGGTCACTATGCAGCATCTGCTCCACTGAAACACGTGATCAGAGAAGGAAAAAGTTTGTATCTTAGACTGCTTGTGGCATAGTCTCATATGAGCTATTTTCTGGTGATCACACGATGTACAGGAAATTATGAACCAGCCCAACCCTGATCTGTACTCACATCTGACCTTTTTTGTACAGCAGAAAAGCTACTCTTCTGGAGGCCCAGGCTGAGATGAGTTATATGTAGGATCATTTTAAGGGAGATCAAAGTCACACTTTCTAGCATGATCAGATGTGTTCAGTTGTGTGATATGATTGTCTTCTCTGTAAGTAGTACTTCTCCCAACCAGTGGAGAACTACTAATACACCACTCTAAGTCCATCCAACATGTAACATTACAACATTAGGATTGTTCATTGTACTGTTTCATGGGCACAGGTGGCATATTCTATCAAAGACACTGGAAACATTTTACTATTTGCTGGAACCCATCTTGACCTCTACTGATCAGTTGTCTCACTCAATTTATGCAGGGCAGATTTGCAGATTCATTGCTCAGTGAGATGGAATGGAACCATTTGTATAATTCATATTTCTCACAATTGATGTGAGATTGCTGGTATATAAACAAACACATGATTTAACAGTAAACATTTAATTAAATAATCGTTTAAAACAACCCGATTGGTATTGTTGCTAGGGTGTCGGAATGCAACTAGGAAATTCCCATCCTTGCTTGGCCATAATGATCTTATTTCACTGACCTCTGAAAGTCACCAGTACCATTTCTCTTGAG
Source organism: Furcifer pardalis (assembly GCA_030440675.1). Classification (NCBI taxonomy): domain Eukaryota; kingdom Metazoa; phylum Chordata; class Lepidosauria; order Squamata; family Chamaeleonidae; genus Furcifer; species Furcifer pardalis. The sequence continues at coordinate 153,885,019 of CP126892.1, forward strand.
CTCTTTTAATACAATGGTGTCTAGGTGGATGTGGACTTGTAACAGACAATACAGTCAAACCTCATATAACACTAAAACCTGGTTCCACAAGTCTTGATGTTATACGATTTTTAGTGTTATCTGATGCATGTTAAAATCCTATGGGAGCCATAGAGATACATTGTAACCACACAAGCTTTAGCGGTTGTTATATGATGCATCCCATAGGATCTTAATGTTATCCGATGCAATTCTTCCCCCCAGATTGCTTAATGTTATGCGATTTTAGTGTTATTCGATACTAATGTTATATGAGGTATTACTGTACTTATGTCACTCTATACTCTTTTGCAGAAGGAAGGCATATAAATGTAAATGAAAAATACAAGCAATAAGGCCCTGACAGCGAACCTTGGCACTCCAGGTGTTCCTGGATGTCAATTACCAGAAGTCCAAGTCACCACTCCTGCTGATCATGGCTTCTGGGAATTGAAGTTCAAGAATAGCTGGAGTTCCAAGATTCACCATCACTGCGACTAAGGTCTGGTTTTTACCTTTTTTTCAATTAACTACACCTAGGAAGCATTTGTCTCTGCCAGAGAAGGCAAGTGAAAGGCTACCAGATGTTTCACACCACCCTGTCTGCAGGAAGAGGAAGATACCTGCTACTTCAACCTATAGTATTTTATGAGCTTGCTCTTATGTGCTGCGTAGTTGCATCTAATTTACAGTGACCCTAATAGGGTTTCAAGGTAAGTGAGATATTTGAGAGACTTGTATAACACTTTGTTTTATTTATTTATTTGATTTTATATCCCATCTGTTTCTCAATGCTAGGTTGTCAGCTGGTTGTCTAGGCACAATATTGTACAATATAGCAACAATAATGTTATGTTGTTATATTTACATGGTTCCTTTGAGTTAGCCTATGCAGATTTAATTCAAAAGTGCCCTCCTTTTTAATGAATAATGTCATTTTTCTTTTTGAGATGAAGCTATGGTCACCCTACATGAGTGGGAACATTGCCATATATTACATCTCTAAGGAATTAAAAATGAAAGGATGAGGCCCAATCTACCATAATCCATAATCTTTCTAGCAAGGCTGAGACGTCAGTGTAGCGTAAATCCACATTCAGTACTTTGTCTCAAATCATTTTATCCAACTCAGCAAGTGTCTCAAACTTCCTCAGCTCAAATTTTCACCAAAATGGATTAGCATGTATTTCCCCACATTCCAATAACCAAAGGGTTGAGTTTGAAAGAAGCATGGGACAATTCAGCAAAGCAGGTTGGATATGCTTTTGTTTAGTGAAAGGTGCCTATTCCACCACCACCCCCTTTCACTATCGCTTGTCCCTCTCTGTCTCTCTCCCGTCCACTTTCCTCTTCCAGTTCAAAGTCACTTGAGACCTTGGTTCTTATCATGAAGTGTTCTGCCAAATCAAATGTAAACAAATGGCATGCACAGTTGACATGGCAACACAGCAGCACCACACGCAATGGGTGGAGGCAGCAGAAGCTGTTAGCGCTCTAGAGCTAGGCATAACCCCCCCCCCCCCGAAATAACCAGTGAACTGAGAAAAAACAGGGAGAAGAGACGGGAACACCTCTATTTGCATCCAGAATGGGGGAGAAATATCGTCAATATACCGAACAATTCTCTTTCTTCCTACTTGTTAGTTCCTCAAAATGAAGGTCACTGAATAATTTAAACTGGCAAAATACTTTCTCCAACTATTTAGCAGTACAACCTGACTCCCGGCTTTAAAAGGTTAGCAAGTGTGAGAAATAAATAAATAAATAAATAAATAAAACTTCTGATATACAGATTCCAGCAGAAACTTCTCTGATGCAGATTTATCTAGCACTAGCCACATGACCATGGAAAAGTCTGCAGAAGCAGACAGTGATGGCTCTTTGGCTTTGAAACAGAGATGAGCATAGAACCCTAGAGTTGGATATGATTGATTTTCGAGCAAGGGAATCCTGGATTTCCATATGTTGGAGACAATGAATTGACGGTACACCTCCATTTACAGCCAAAGAGCCAGCTCTTGTCTGTGTCTGCAGACGTTTCCATGGTCATGTGGCAGGCATTACCCCCAAAATTGAGATAAATTCATGCTGTGATAAAAGCATTTGTGTTAAAAGTACCATCTGATACCATCTGCAGCATTTATACCACTAATTTTTAACTATTTTGTCAGCAGCTTCCCACGCCATTTCTGCTCCTACCTGGATTTTATACTTACCATATATGCTTGATATTGCAAGACAACGCTGATTGTTTGTGGTATCTTTTAACATAACAACAAATAATGTTTTTTTTTCTTTAAAAAAAACCCTAACTAATACAGAGACTGTGGTGGCTTAGAGGTTTAGATGCTGAACTTGACAACTGGAAGGCCAGGTGGGTCAGCAGTTTGAGACCCGAGTACTACAAGAAACTGAGCTCCCATCTCTGTCCCAGCTCCTGCCAACACAGCAGTTCAGAAGCAAGAAATTGCAAGTAGATAGGTACCGCTTCAGTGGGAAGGTAACAGTGTTCCATGCACTCTGGTGTCTAGTCATGCCTGCCACATGACTATGGAAATGTCTGCTTTGGCTCTTTGCCTGTAAGCAAAGATGAACACTGAACCATAGAGTCGGGTGCAAGTGGCTTTTGAGCAAGGGCGACCTTGACCTAATACATGGAACAAACAGCTTATGTACATCAGTCTCCCATAGACCTGGTAACCTCGGACCAACACAGTGCCTCTGTCTTTTAAGGGTTCAATTTATAAGCCTTTATCTAGTTACTTGCCAGGCCTATTCACCAATTCATCATTTCCACAGCTTCATCTGGCTCAGGTAACAAGGAACACTAAAGGTCGCAATCATCAGCATGTGGATGATCTCACTCAGTGACTTCATCCTAATGTCAATTTTAATTGTAAGTGTTGGGAATAAATTGAACCTGGAGGTGGTGATGGTGCTGCACAGCTCTAGTCCCACTGAGCCAAGCAGGAATGGGTAACTGAAACTGACCCTACGAGTAGGATCAGAAACACCTCATTGTATCATGAAACCCCAACTCACAGAACAATGCACCCAGCAATATACCATGGGCAGCTTTAATGAAAGGCTGCTAAAAGACTGAGAAAAATCAACAAGGGTATGCTTCTTTAAGGGACTGTGGTGGCTTAGTGGTTAAAACGCTGAACTTGATGACTGCAAGGTTGGCAGGTCAGCAGCTTGAGACCTGAGTACTGCACAATGGAGTGAGCTACATCTCTGTCCCAGCTCCTATCAGTCAAACCTAGCAGTTTGAAAGCAAGAAATTGCAAGTAGATAAATAGGTACCGCTTTAGTGGGAAAGGTAACAGCCTTCTTTACGCTGTGGTGTCTAGTCATGCCTGCCACATGTCCACGGAAATATCACCAAACAGAAATGAGCACTGAACCCTAGAGTTGAATATGACTGGCTTTCAAGCAAGGGCAACCTTTACCTTTACCTATGCTTCTTTATCTCTCTCTTGGTTAAGATTGTCAGATCCTAGGCCTACGAGACCCACGATTTAGGTTCCCAGGCTCTACAGCTGTGAATCTGAAATCTCAAGGAACAGGAGGCTCCCAAATTGGAAACTCTAACCTAGGGTTCACTGTCATGGCCTCATGCCATTTAGCCAAGCTCAAAAGCACCTCTTTTCCTTCACTATCTTGCACCTTCTAGAGCTGCTTCCAGCTTCCACTGGTGCCAAAGCCTGCTCCAAATTTGATTTCAAAATGGTCTCTAGGCAAATCTGGACCTGGGATGCCATCCTCCTCCAAAGCACTTTGTCCCAAAAGGGAGCATTTGTAACTAGGCATTATTTGTTACTTATTTACTGTACATGTTACAGTCTTTCAGATCCAGTAAAGCTTTCTTAAGCAGTAGTCTTGCAATTACAGTAAAACACTGGATAACGCTAAAACTTGGTTCCACAAGTCTTGCTGTTATCCGATTTTTAGTGTTATCCGATCCATGTTAAAATCCTATGGGATGGATCGGATAACGTTAAAGCTCCATATAGATAAACTGTAACCGCACAGGCTTTAGCGGTTGTTATCCGATCCATCCCATAGGACCTTAACGTTATTCGAGCCAATTCTCCTCCCCAGATTACTTAACATTATGCGATTTTAGCATTATCTGATCCAATCGTTATCCGGTGTTTTACTGTACCTCCTTTGAAGAACTGAGGTTTTTGTCATCTCCGCTCAAAAGGTGTTATTACTTCTAGACTTTGCACTGTCTGTATTGGAACTTCTGAAGTCTTGCTGTCTTCATATTTGTTAGAGTTCTGGAGATTTTTGTTTTGGAACTACAGTTCCCAGAATTCCCCTGGCAATAAGGTCAGCAGGCAGGAGAATTCTAGGACCTGCATTCACAAGACACAGATCTGCACAGATCTACGGTAGTTCTTGTCTAGATTCAGCCATTGGTTCAGTTATAGAGAAGATAGTTAAGTGTTGGATGGGGAACAGTTCTAGTTCTTGCAGTACCAGTATGTGGAAGTGAAGTTATTGTATTGTATTGTATATTCACATTTATATGCCACCCCGATTGCTCAGCTCTAGGCAGCTCACAGAACAGGTAAACTCCACAAAATCAGACAGGTCATAAATACAACATTATAAAACATCATAAAAAACATTGTAAGGGAAAAACTATTCATTTAAACCCATGCCCTAGAATACTCAGAATGTTTCTACCATCACATATTGCCAGCTGAGACTGACAGAAGCAGAACTAAGGTCAAAAACAGAAGTCAGAAATAGCCCATGACTAGAAAAGGATTTTTTTAACTACCATGAACTTCTGAATATCACAGCATGAATTTATCTCAATTTGGGGGGTAATGCCTGCCACATGACCATGGAAACGTCTGCAGACACAGACAAGAGCTGGCTCTTTGGCTGTAAATGGAGGTGTACCGTCAATTCATTGTCTCCAACATATGGAAATCCAGGATTCCCTTGCTTGAAAATCAATCATATCCAACTCTAGGGTTCTATGCTCATCTCTGTTTCAAAGCCAAAGAGCCATCACTGTCTGCTTCTGCAGACTTTTCCATGGTCATGTGGCTAGTGCTGGATAAATCTGCATCAGAGAAGTTTCTGTTGGAATCTGTATATCAGAAGTTCTCAACCTTTTTAAGCCAGGGGCCGGATCACGCTCTCTCAGACAGCTTCAGGGGCCAGATGGCCATTTTGTCCTTCCTCCATCACATGGCACTCCCTGCTGTGGTGGAGGTGGGCCACATGAAATGGTGCTATGGGCCACATCTTGCCTGCGGGCTGCAAGTTGAGAATCCCTGCTGTATATAGTGTGTGTTTATTAAAACTTCCATTTTAAAAAGCCATGAAATTCAATTATTATTATTTTTAAATCCCTCTGATTTATGAATATGGAGATTGTGCTTCATTATCTATGATTTTAAACGCCAGGAAATGGCCCAATATTGCTGCATAATAGTGTGCCTGTGTTGCCAGCTGAAAGGATGCCAAGCTTTATATAGCAAAGGCTAGCATGAATGTTGACAATATTTTGAATCATGGATACTGAAGCACAATATCCCATATTCACAAACTGGAGGGTTTTTTTTAATAACTGACTTTTCAAAGAAGGCCACTTCCCTTAGATTTATCATTTAGGAAGAAATTAGCAATAAAAGTTGAACAGTAGAATGTTGATAAACACACAGATTACTAACTAGTCAAATGTGACCTTAGAATAAGATTTCTCAATTCTGGGCCTCCAGGTGTTCTTGGACTTCAGTTACCAGAAGCTCAAGTCAACACACCTGCTGACCAGGGCTTCTGCGAATGGAAGTACAGAAACATCTGGGGGACCAAGGTTGAGAAAGCCTGGCTTAGAAAATATGAGATGGTTGGGAGCAGGTTAGCTGACCCTGGACTTGTTGGATTATTGAGGTGTTACATGTTTGTTTGCCCCATGAACAGAGTCAAAGGTTGGCCCCTTAATTTCTTATTACTGTAACTGTATATTCTAAATGCCAATCAGAGGGAGAAATGTTTGTCAGATTATTTATTTATTCATTTATTTGCCAAGTGGCTCTGGACATTATGTATTATTTGTGTTGACAGGGTAGAAAGAGTGGGCTGCCTGGTCAACAGATCTCCACTCCATGATATTTCAGAGCCAACCCCTGATGTCAAGGGTTGGTCCCTCTGATGTTGCAGGGGTTGGTCCTCATGATGTCACAGGGATGGGTCCTTTGGTGTCATAAATGCAAGGCAAGGAAATGTTGGGAGGGAAGCATACAAATACCATGTGCAGAGCCAGTGAGCCCTAGTGCCAGCAGAAAATGAGTGATGGCATGTGGTAAAAACAACACATGTACAAAAATCAAATGTTCTTTTTCTCCAGTGATGTTTGCCTGAGATTTGTCTTCCTTCCTGAAGACCAAGAGAAGCCAGAGATTCCCAAAGACTCCAGATGGTGGTCTGAAACTTGGAAAACCAAAAACCATTTGCTGTGCTGCTACTATTCAAATCTATGCTATCATTCCCTCACACTTCAACACACCTTTCTCTTCTTCCTCCTTCATCTGCAATTTCCTTGTGTTAGATTTTAGATTGGAAGATACTGTATTTAGAGCAGGGAACTACCCACTTGTACTCTGTAAAATAATACATACTTTTATTGCATAATCTACAAGCAGTGGTATAGTTATTGCTTTATGTGGTGTGTGGCCATTTTGTCCCAACAGTTTCAAAGGGAGCAGCCATTTTTTTCTTGAATGACCTTGGACAGAGCCACATGAAATGCTGCCATGGGCCGGATCCAGCCCACGGGCCTTAGGTTTTAGACTCTGTTGCAGACCCTTGCTTGAAGCAACAGTAGCAGTGGGCTACTTCAAGCAATCCCAGGCTAAGGAAACACAGTTTTATTTCCTACCACCTGCCAAACAAGAGCAAATGTAATTCTCTAGGGCTGACTGGCATATAGAAAGTTCATTAAGGAGGCAAATAAATGCAGCATACATCTCTTATACACAAAGATCTGAGGAAGCCTGTACCTACTGATTTGAGGGAAGAGAAGACTGAAACTGGCATTGCAATTATAAAAGGTAATGGAGTCTGATTTACATTTCAGAATTTATTAGCTCATTTTTTAATTGGGAAGTCATTTGAATTGCAAGTGAAATGATTAAAGTAGAAAGGCACTCAGCAGTTTAGTACACTGGACCGCAGAAAAGCTTCACTGAGTAGACTACCTACTTTGCAAACTAATTTTTCGGGCAGTGTGCTTCACTCCACCCCATATATCTCTGACTTGCTCCAGAATAGCTCTGTTTTGCTAACACAACATCACTAGAGGTAAAGGTGTACTGTATCTTGGTTAATTAATACGTTTTGACAAAGACTATTTGTGTGTGGGATTTACTAAGAACATTCTTACAACAATTCATACAGAGAATGTGTCACTCTCTCACTCTCTCTCTCTCTCTCTCTCTCTCTCTCTCTCTCTCTCTCTCTCTCTCTCTCTCTCACACACACACACACACACACACACACACACACACACACACACACACACACACACACACACACACACACACACACACACACACACACACGAGACTATGTGTCCCCAAAATAGTGGAGGGAGCCATCCCCTCCAGCAAAATCTATGAGCGGCTGGTGTGTTGTCACTTTTTTGAGGCTTCAGTAGCAGCTAGAGGCTTCAAGCCACTTTCAAGTAACGTGTGTTATTTCCCAGCATGAGACCCTGGCATTGCCTTGATCCTCCCACAAAATTTCCATTTTATCAGGAAAATAAGGAAAAAGCCAAATGAACACAAAGCTTTATCATTAGAGAGAAGAATAAAGTTTGTGGTTTTCCAGTCAAGGAGTAAGACATGCATCTGTAAGACACAGTTCCCTAATGGTTCCTCACCACATTTAGAAAGTATTCTGTGTTTTGCTGCAAAAGGTAAAGGTCTCTCTTGCCCAAAATCCAGAGGCAGTGCTCATCTCCATTTTCAGCCAAAGAGCCTACTTTGCATCTGCAGACATTTCTATGGTCATGTGGCAGGCATGACTAGATACCAACACAAACGGAATGCTATTACCTTTCCCACCAAAGTGTATGATTTCCCACCAAAGTGTATACGAGGTTCCACTGTATTAAAATTTAGCCATTCAGTGTATCTCTCTAGCCACACAGTGTGTACAACTAAGGCTGTTCATCTGTGATCACAGAGTCAATCTGTCAAATTAATTACAGGTTCGCCTTTAAAATGTATCATGTATATGATTTACATTCATTTCATGCATTTTAATTATGTACACATGCCTCAAGGTCTGTGAGAATTACAACACATTTTTAAAATGCCTAATGATGACAATTTTGCCCGTTGCATTAGCATTGAACACAGTCTTTTTTAAAAATAAATAAATAAAACCCTTGACTTATCAACAAAAAATGAAAGGAATCTATCTGTATAAACAATCTGCTTCTGACTGTATTATTTGCTTCTTTCTTATTGAGTTAATTATAACTGTTTACTTCAGCCCAGAAACAAAGGAATTTAATTCTAAGCCTGCATTAGCTCATAAAAAGACAGGTTGGGCTGGGAAAAAAGTTACAATTTTGGGGTCATTACAGGATGGGGGGACCTTTCTACCCAGTGATCATAGTCTTGTGGCAGGTATACCAAAAGCAAACCAGAAAATCGAGGCCAAACTTCCTGTCAGATGCACTATTGCACCAGAAAAATGATGCTCAATTTCCCCAATCAACTAGTTGAGACTTAAATACCCAAATAATTGGGGAGGAGGCTTCCCTGTATCTCAGAAGATGCCAGGCAGAAGAAGAGAGGTTCCCTCAAATAAGTCCAGCAGCTGATTATCTTTTCATTTTAACAAGAGCAACAGACATGACAGTAAATAGGGGCACAAATGTGCTTAATCTGCAGGTTTGCCAGGGACATCTTGGCACCAATGTATGAAGATTTTTCCACAGGGCATCTGAATCTTGCTCCCTGTAGCTGTGCTACATGGGCTTGGGTGTACATAACTCACACTATAACAAACCTGCAAAGATTGTGGTACTGTATTTTTGAACCACAATCAGGCGTACCCTAGTACAGTGATGAAAACCTTGTGTTGCTGGCTAATCTTTCTCACATTAGGTCAGGCAAAGGGAACTGCAGAATGAACCCACCAAAAGGTGGCTTCATTTTGGCAGTTTCACATCTGGCCTAGATACAGAAGATGAAGATGTTCCTTATTTCTGTCCTATCATAGAACGCGTGAGCTAGAAGGGGCTTTTGAGGCCATCAAATCCAAAACCCCTGCTCAAAGCAGATCTGTCCAATTCTCTTGTCCAATTCTCCCTGGAGTGCTCACCATCTTCGAGGCAGTTGGTTTCACTGTCATATTGCTCTAACCATTAAGACGTTTCCCCTCAAATTCAGCCTATACCTATCCTTTTCCTCCATTTCAGTAAATAACAATGATGATGTGCTATTAAGTCAATTCTGGTTTATTGCAAGCTTCTCCAAAGGTTTTTTTTAAGGTAGAGTGTGCTCAGAAATATGTGTGCACAGAGATATGTGAGAAGCCCACAGATTTCCTATTGCATGTAACAGTAAAATGAGACAAGTTCCTGTATTTACAAATAATAAGGAAAGAACAGAAAACCTGCCCTGTGGGGATCCTCTGAATCAAGGATGGATTTGATTAGTCTCTGTATTAGGCTTAGAGAGTTTATATTGCCAGAGGCAGAAAAGAAATGGTGCCCTTTTTGGAAGTCAAGGTGGGCATATCCTAAGTTACTTTGACATATACAACATAAAATTCTACAAGCAACACTCCTGGAAGTAATAAGAAACCCAATAGGTAGAGGTAAAGGCCATCCTTGCTCAAAAGTCATTTGTATCCAACTCTAGGGTTCAGTGCTCATCTCTGTTTATACCAAAAAGCCAGCGCTGTCTGCATTTGCAGGCATTTCCATGGACATGTGGCAGGCATGATTAGACATCGGACTGCACAGAACGGTGTTTACCTTCCTACCAAAGTGATACCTATTTATCTACTTGCAATTTCTTGCTTTCAAACGGCTAGGTTGGCAGGAGCTGGGACACAAACAGGAGATCATTCCGTCATGCACTACTTCGGCCTCGAACTGTCCTACCTGCTAGCCTTCCAGTCAGCATCTTAACCCCTTGAGCCACTGCAGCCCCTAAAAACCCAATACTAATATATAAAATAATAGAATAAGGTAAGAAAAAACAAAAGCAATTTGCTTCCTGTTTATGACACCTATAATCAGTTGCCCTAGGCAACTACCTAAACTTTGATGACAAGCCAGACTGATTGTACGCATGTTGGCATAAGTACATCCGTGTGGGTCACAGTGCATTGTGTATCTTGTTATGGCTCAAACTGCAGAATATGGGTGAATTTACTTGAGGAAAGCCTCCATTACAAAGCACAATGTACTCAACCTCCTTCCCTTTCTTTCTAACATCTTCCTTAGAGATATAAATTTTCTGGACATTTTGAAGCCATGGGGAAAAAACCCATGAGGGGGAGGGGGCAGGATGGAATCTTAGATTGAAAGTAACTCTGTTACTTCAGGAATAAAATATGACGATGTACAATTTGATTTGGCATAAAATTATCACAGTTGATATATTAAAATACAGTGTATTCAAACAGTTATTACAAACAGAATTTACGTTTTTTTAAAAAAATATTTGTAGTAAATGGAGCAACAATCTCCTGAACAGTGTAGACGGAATCTCTTTGGTTTTGCTAGTTTACGTGGAGCAGACAAAACAAACAAACAGGTTTTTAAAAAAAACCAGAAGAAGCTATCAACATGAGCAACAAAGAAAATGATTTATATTTCCTCTCCTCCACAGCATCAAATAGACATACAATATATACTAGAGTATAAACCGACCCGAATATAAGCTGAGGTATCTAATTTTTACCTGAGAAACTAGGAAAATAGATTGACCCAAGTATTAGCCATAGGTAGAAAATGCAGGAGCTGCTAGTGAGTTTGCATAATCACTTCTACATGAAAATAAAATTAAGTTAATTGAGACATCAGCTTTTAGAATGTCTACGACAATGTGCAGGTACGGGGTTTTTCCCCCCTGTATTTGAATTAGCACCACCCAACCAGTGGGGGCACTGCAGGGTAAAGAGGTTTGTGGGCCAATAGAGCTGAGGCAGAAAATGTCACTCTAGCCCGGGGTGCCAAAACTTTTTGGGCTGTGGGCCGGTCACATGCTTCAGGGAACGAGTCACTATGGCCCAGGGGTCGGATGCAGCCCCTGATGCCAATTCATCAGGCCCCCAAAGCCCTCGTTGCTCCTGGAAAAGCCATATGGGTGCGTTTTACTTCCGCTTCTGGGAGCCACAAGGGCTTCTAGGGCCAGATGAATTGGCATCAGAGGCTGCATCCAACCCCTGGGCCATAGTTTGGGCACCCCTGCTCTAGCATCTTGCTTTCAAGGCAAGCAAACATGGCTTCCTCTTTCTGGTTTGGCTGTCCAATGGAACAACAGGTTTGGGCAAGTAACCCAGACAGCAGCAAAAAAGGCATATTCAAATTGCTGTGGGGGGGATATACCCACAAGAGGAGGGGAGGGAGCCAGCAATCGGGAAGCAGCAACAAAGTTCTCCGTGTCGGTTTAAGGTGCACCTGCTTCCCCGATCTTTTTTGTCGGCACAGCTCAATCTGGGGGTGTCTTGGGGCCCCCACAGTGGGTGCCTTGAGTATAAGCCGAGTCACCCTTTTACAGCTCATTTTTTGTGTTTAACATTCAGCTTATATTCGAGTATATACGGTAAAGTACCCATCCCCAGAAAAAGAACTGAGAAGGAAAACGTGTCTGGAGGGGATTAAGACTCAATGAATAGGCATGAAATATAATGAGACTCATTTTCTTAACTGTATTGTACATAGTTTTTAGAAATGATTTGGAGAATATATAAACACTTCCTTAAATATTTTATTCATCATGCTAAAATAAAACATTCCACAATCAATTTTCTTCCTTTTTTCAATTTTTTTAAGGGGGAGGGGACGCTTAAGGGCGCAAAAGCAGGAAAAATGTTTTTTCCCCTGATTTTTATGCTACCCAAGGCCTTCACATCTCTAATCCTCTTCCTCCTCTCCACCCACACCTCCCCCAAAACAGCCTCAGCCTTCACTTCTGCCTGAATGGCTTCTGAGAAGCTTCATTTCCTGAAAATATTTGAAGTGGTAGCCATGTTAGTCTGCAACCATATCAGAGAATAAACAAAACAAAACAAAGCATTGTGCCACCTTACTTAAAGACTAACTACTGTATTTTAATGTTTGCTTTAATGTTAGACATAATGTCTGACAAAGTGGACTTGATCCATGAAATACAGTCGTTAGTCTCTAATGTGCCACAAGGTTTTTTGTCTTTTAGTTTTGTTTACTCTCTGATTTCCTGGGAAAAGGCACATTTAGCTTAGCAGGATTTCTTGTCAGAGAAATACATCCTAGAGCAGTGGTCTGTAAATAGTGGCTCTCCAGGTGTTTTGGACTTCAATTCCCAGAAGCCCAAGTCAGCACTACTGTTGATCGAGGCTTCTGGGAATTGAAGTCCAAAACACCTGGAGAGCCACTATTTGCAGATCAAGGTCCTAGAGTAAACAAAACAAAAGGCAAAAATGTTGCGGCACCTTAAAGACTAACTCCTGTATTTTAATGTTAGTTTTCATGGATCAAATCCACTTCGTCAGACGTAAGAGAGAATTTTCATTGAATCCATGTATTCATATCAGGTATTGAGGCCTAGAGTGGCTGGGCACACATTGGCTGTTTGGTTCAACAGATGGGTTTGCAAATCAGTGAGCTGGTTGTAAATGCTTGCACAGACTATCACAGCTACAACTTCAAAAATTGTCAGGGAAACTACATTTGTTCTTGTACATCCCACCCTCAACTTGACCTCCACCTAAGTTCAGGAAATTTCATCTTCCTTAGGCAACCTAGCTTACCGGTAGATTTGTCTGGTTGCTCATTTGCTCCCTCAATCACTGTAATTCTTCAGTGAATTAAAACAGGAAATAAAAAGTTGCTTCACAGAAAAAAGTAAATGGAGGAGGAAATTAATAAGATAATGGGGACAACAATGGAGTTAAATCCTCAGCTAGTTTTGTTAATGGAAACAAGACATACTGAAAGTATCTGATGAAATAAAGGGTCTGTTGATGACCTTCTTAACCCTTGCAAGATTAATGATAGCAAAACAATGGAAAATTATTCCCAATCTTAAACTCAAGGAGTGGTAAAAAGAGGTATGGGATATCACTTTAAATAACCTGACACTGAACATAACCTGACACTGAACACTGTTTACCTTCCCACCGAAGTATCCCTATTTATCTACTCACAATTTCTTGCTTTCTAACTACTAGGTTGGCAAGAGCTGGGACAAAGATGGGAGCTCATTCCATCCTGCAGTATTTGGGAATCAAACGGCGTAACAAATAATAAATAGTTAAGTATGCTAGAATCTATCATTTAAATAATAAATGTAGAAGTAATTGTAAGTGTCTATGTATTAGCAGAGAATAGAAATTTCTTAGTTATCTGAAATAAGGTTAAGCGTTATTAACTCTTCACATGCAAATGTCAACTGTGTCAACTGTTTTCATATCCCCCCTTTCTATTAGTTTTCTATTACTTTTTTCTATTTTTCGTATATTCATTATTTTTTATGTATAAGTTTTGATTTATTCTACTTTACTTATTGTGTGCTTTACAATAAAGCCCCATTACAATCCAGGTGCACATTCAATCAGTATATGGATTATGAACGCTCACAGCATTGCTAAAAGCCTACTAGGGATCTTTCTCATGCTGTTGGTTTCTCAGCTTCCTTTTCTCACTGTCAGACCAAATTTGTTGCATTCTATAATCCCAGTGCCAAGTGTCAGGCAGCGGTTAACTAACCTGACAACTCTGAGGGCTAATGGCCTTGGGTGCCGAAGCCCACAGGGAAGGGTGATGGTCCCCAGGTGGACTAAATCCTACTTGAATCCATCGTGATGAAGGGCAGCAGCTTCATCAATACTGGCCTTGGGCTGAGGAGGACTTTGTGTACCAAAAAGGCAGGACCAGAAAGTGACTAGCAGAACTGGATCAGTGGTATGTATGTCATGGTGCAATGTGGAAGGCAGATGAAAGGCCACTGCATTATATTCTCAGGACAGTCTACATGGCTGATCACCATGAGGATCGCCTATATTTGGATTCAGATATGGCAGAAAAAGAAGATAATCCCATACTTCCTGAAAACATTTTGAAGAAATTATTAGGGCTGTTTTGGTAGAGAGGCAAGACTCATTTAATGCTAGGGAAAAAAGAGGTAATTCTGGATCTCTACCAGCTGACTTTCTTTCCTTTTAATATTTTCCTTTCTTTTCAAATAGTTTTGTGTCTGGATGATTTGTAGTAAATCGATGGGCATTTCTAATCTGATATCTTTAATTTTTTTTAACAATAAGAACAAAAACATGACCCCACGATGACTCCCTGGCCACAGAAAGTGTAGATCTGTGAGCTCTTCTCAGTTCTGGTTCTCATAACAAATTCTTGGGCTCAGAACTCATTAATTTTAAAGCTCAGTTCAAGCTTCTTGAATGAAGTAAAAACAAACATGGGAGGAAGGGAGGCTGTTATTCCTATCCTCACAGTCACTCTTCTCATATGAAGAATGACTTTCTCAAGAGATAATCTTTTATGGTAGGGGATGATCCAAATCTCAGATTTCCTAGTTCTCTGGGTGGTACAGCAGGCCTCCACACAGACTAATGGTGTTGTGCATAAGGGGAACAATGCTATAATACTCCCCTCTGAATTTTTTGAACGTCAATAACTGAACAGGGCTGAAGCGCATGTACCTGAATCCAGTTGGCAAACCTTGTTGCATTCTATAATCCCAACATTCTATAATGCATTCTATAATGCCAACAACAACAACAACAAAGCAAGACTAGAATTCTCTTGGCTGCACGGTTATAAATGCTGATTACATCATCTTTTGTGGACATTAAAATTTAATTTAAAATTTTCTTTCTTCTACCTCCTGATCCAGTTTCCAAGGTTCCCTTGGGGCCCCTTTCAACCTGAATTTTTTGGTGGGAGCTTCAGGATGGGGAGAAGCTTTTCATATTGAAAAAGAGCTGATGCTCCCAATCCCAGTTGTGGGACCATAGCAGCCATTTTAGGATATTAAAGGCTTCTCTTCCATCCCAAAATTGCCAAAATTCTCTCCAGGTCAAAAGGATCCCCTAAGGACCCTCAAATCCAGGGTGGGTAGGGCAGGGCAGATAGAAAACCCCTGATTATATCATCAGTATTTTACAATCGCGGAGCTGAAACAGAAGATTTCAGCCAACAGATACTTGAATTCTGCTCTCTCTTTTAGAAAGCAATCCTTTCCATTATGTCTTTAATCTTTTCAACCTGGCAAATTATTAACAGTTCAGTCATTTGCAGCATCGATGGAGCTAAATGAGTAAGGGATCTTCATTCTAATCATGGCACAATCATGGACATCTAGTTATATGGGGCAAAAATAAACCAGTTTAGTACATCTGATAGTCATAATGTCTTACCAACTCACCCAGCAAATCATATTTTTATTAGTGCACGTGTGTTTAACTGGGATGGCCCAGAACTTTACACCATTCAATGGTGATGGGCTGTGGGGGCGATGTAAAGTGCTGTCTTTCAAGAGAGGGCAGTGGACAGAAGTCTCAGTAGAAATGACTTGAGGAACTGTCCCTACTGATCTCCAGCATTTCCAGTCTGAAAGAGCTGTTGAAGGAGTCGCCTTCCTCTGCTTGACGCCCAAAGGACAGCCTTGTGTGCCTTGCATGAAAACAGCAGCACTTTACATTAGGTAAAGGTCACCCTTGCACAAAATCCAGTCATGTCCGATTCTAGGAGGGCAGTGCTCATCTCTTTTTAAAGCCAAAGAACCAGCACTGTCTCCGTCTGCAGACATTTCCGTGATCATGTAGCAAGCATGACTAGATGCCAGAGTGCCCGGAATGCTGTTACCTTTCCAATAGAAACAGTATCTTTTAATCTACTTGCAATTTTTTGCTTTCAAACTATTAGGTTGGCAGGAGCTGAGACAGAGATGGGAGCTCATTCTGTCGTGCAGCACTCAGGTCTCAAACTGCTGACCTTCTGGTTGTCAAGTTCATCATCTTAACCACTAAGCCACTGCAATCCCTGCACTGTGCATTACAGTTCTACAAAACAAAACTCACTGGATTTTTGTTTTCTTTTAACGAAAGAAAAAAATGTTTTAAATCTTTGCAAATTCTTCCAGCCTTCCGTCTTTTCTAGAGTAATAATTTTCAGACTGAAGTAAGAAACGTAAACAGAACATTTATAATATGAACATCACGGAAAATACTTTCTCCTTTTTCTGGGCAGAGTTCCCAAAATAAGAGCAGTCTACCAGAATTATTTATTTATTATTTATTTCTTCTTATTTGCTATCCCGCAAATGAATCATGACTAGAGGGCACCTCTTCCCCTTGATAAACCCAACTCTAGCCAGGTCAGATTGTTTGTCTCTCTCGAGATAAACAGATTTCAATTGCTTCTCGTCTATGGAAATTCCTGGTTACTTCATCTTTTCATTGCCGTTCCTGGTGTTGTTACAGTAAATAAGGAGCTGGCATTTCCCACATCCTGCCCTCGCTATGCATTCTGCCTCGCTTACACTAAACACAGCTTGCAATCTTTTTATTTAATAAGCCTGCTTTCCAATATGTACTTAAAGAACACCACAGGCACTTTGCTTCCATAGAAAGGCATACAGCATTTTAGCAAATCTGCTCATATTTTTCCCTTGCCTGCACCGGCACCTGCATCAGGCATCTCCTATGTCATGCTTAGATTAAACTAATAAAAGGAGAGTGCTAATAAGCAATTGACTCCAGGTGTAACCAGGGGAACACAGAACTATTCACCCCAATCACTGGTCATCTGATGCCGCCCAGCCTGATTACCAAGACAGTCCCTTCAACTAGTGAGCCTCATATTTTATCTCTCCCCCCCCCCCAACCTGGAGCATCTTGAATCTTATGACTTGGTGGAAATCATGATGTCCCACTCAAATAAGCATGTGGGAATAAAGTCTTGTAAACTCAAATCAAGATAAAACATGGACAATAAGCTCGGATCTCTTTCTCAGTATTTTTACAACCAATGACCTCTTTTGAAGAAAATTAAAATCCCACACTCCCTTGAAACCTCTGTTAATAATCCCATAGATGAGAAGCAACTGAAATCTGTCCTACCATGCCCTACATGGTAGTGGAGCAGGGTGTTTAAGAGACCACATCACCCCAAGGACATCAGCCTCCCCCACCAGAGCAGACTGGAGGGGCTCCTTAAGGGTTCCATCTGCCAGAGAGGCTTGTCTCTCTGGCACTAGAAGGAGAGCCTTCTCCATATCTGCTCCGGCCTTGTTGAACCTCTTACCAATCGAGTTGCGCCTCCAAAGCTGTTCCCTTTTTAAAAAGGACTAAAACCATGGCTAGCTAACCAGGTGTGGGGTGCTGCCGGTGTGGCAGCAACCACCACCACCCCTCGGTTGGTCAATATAAGAGCCGTCCGGAGTGGGTTTTTTAGCTTCCTTACCCTACTTCTAGCTACCGTTAATGGTGAACTGGAGGTAGCAGACTTTTTAAGGACTTTTTAAGGTTTTAGTGAATTCAACCTGAGACTTTTTATGATTATTTCTATGGGGTTGTTTTTATGTTGGGCTTGCAATATGTGTTGTAAGCCGCCCAGAGTCGCCCCGGTGAATGGGGCGGTGATACAAATCTAAGAAATAAAATAAATAAATAAACTCCATTTAAAATTTGAAACATCTTTGCAAAAAAAATTTTAAACAACTTTTTTTTAAAAAAAAAGCTAGAAATTAGGTGCAATACAGTACTATGCATATAATTGTCATCACCCCCATTTCCATTTTTAAAAAAATGTAATACTGAATATAGTCTTATTAACCACAAAAACCTGTGCTGAAATCCTCACATACCCACGGGAAATATACCCAGTGGTTGAGGATTATATTTGTTGCCTGTGGTGCCAGTATGCCTTCTTGGAATTATTATTCTTTTCATTTCCCCATCACCCTAATTTATTGGGGATTTTTCCCCCGTTCTGTTCCCCCCCCCTTCCTTTCTTGGAGAATTCTTACTGTCTGCTGCTGTGTGTTAATGATAAACTTGAGGACACATGAATGATGGAGGTGGTGGGAATAACCTAATAGTAATTTGATCTGGATGGGGCTTTGACAATATTGTTTGCCTTCATTGATTTGCTTGCTTCTCCTTGCTTTTGGGAAGGGGGCATTATTTTGACTTTCCCTCTCGATTCACATAGATGGTTGTGTTTTCTTTACTAGACTTATTTTTAAAAATTTATGATTTGGTTAATTTGTTGCAACTTGCCCACTTTGCCCTGTGTTGTGGTTTTTTTTAAAAAAGTAGTTTTAATGGTTCCTTAAGGATTTTGAAATGATTCTATGTTGCCTCCCTTGTTTTACTGCAATAAACTGAGGGATCTGCAGGACAATTCAGCATCAGTCAATTAAGTCCTAGATGTCCATTAACCTCTTCCAGGAAGTGATACTAAGGGTGTTGCTAGACATGGAGTGAGAACGTGAGATATCTGAGCTGAGTTCTGAAAAGGAAACGGTACTCAAGATCATATTGCAAATATCCACTAGCTGCTGGGTCACACCAAAGAATTTCAGAAGATCAGTCTATGCTTTATGGCAGTGGTTCCCAACAAGGGGTACACAGCCCACAGGTGGACTTCAATTCCCAGAAGCCTAAGTCAGTACATTGGCTGATCAGTGCTTTGGGGAAATGACTTAGGCTTCTGGGAATTGAAGTCCAAACACCAGCATTTGGGAAACACTGATTTATAGGCTACAGCAAAACCTTTGACTGTGTGGATCACAAAAAACTATGGGTTGTTCTGAAAGAAATGGGTGTGCCTTAGAAGTGACTGTCTTGATGCATAACCTGTACAGTAAAACCTCGCATAAAGAGCGCCTCGCTTAGAGAGTAACTCACTTAAAGAGCAGAATTTTCTCTGAAGGGTTGCCTCACTTAACAAATAAAACCAACCAAAAACTCACTTAACAACTAAATTGGGGTTCACAATCCCCCCCAAAAAAGTCACAATTGGTCACTTACAATGGTGTTTCGCTTAAAGTGCAAAGTTGCTTAAAGAGCATTCCTGTGGAACGCAATATGCTCTTTAAGCGAAGTACCACTGTATTGTGGACAAGAAACTACCATTAGGACAGAATCTGGAGACACAGAATGGTTTCGTATAGGTAAATGTTTCAGACAAGGGAGCATTTTAGCCCCTTATCTGTTCAATTTATACACAGAACATATCATGCAGAGAGCCAGATAAAATTTAGATGAAGGAAGAGTGATAATTGGTTATTGTTGTTCAGCCACACAGTCGATTCCAACCCTTTGCAACCCCATGGACCATCACACGCCAGGCACCCCTATCTTCCACCATTCTTCTCAACTCGTCCAGTTCTATGCCCACTGAATCCACAATACCATCTAGCCATCTCATTTTCTTCCACCCCCTTCTTCTTTCGCCCTCCGCTTTTCCTAGCATCAAGGCCTTCTCAAGTGAATCCTCTCTTCTCATTTGATGTCCAAAGTACTTTAGCTTCATCTTCACTATTTGAACTTCCAAGAAGCAGTCAGAGTTGATTTCTTCTAAGATCGACCTGTTTGTTCTCCTTCCTGCCCAGGGTACTCTCAAGACTCTCCTCTAACACCACATTTCAAAGGCGTCTATTCTATTCGAACATCAGTACTGTAATTTAAGATACACAGATGACACCATCTTATGGCAGAAAGTAGCAATGATGTGATGACTTTTAGTAAAAATGAAAGAGGCAGGACTGTAGCTGAACATTAAAAAGAGAAAAATAATGATCCAGAAGAACTACAAAACTTTAGTGTTGACGGTGGAAGAAGTTGAAATAGTGAAAGGTTTTGTATATTTTGGATTAAGACAATCAAATACAAAATAAATTGACTTCCCGAGTTTACAAGAGCTGAATGGGGCCTGTTGAGATCAGAACATTTAAGAGATCACTTATTCATTTGGTCACCATAAATTGGAGGAGACTTGATGGCGTGTAACAACAACAGGGCTTAATTTGTTATAGCACCAGAAAAACAAAACAAAAAACTTGAAAGACCCAGTTTCTTTTGTGTTTAATAAATGGACCAGTAAACAAAAGACAGAAAAACAAATTAGGCACCTTGGGAAGAACCCAAAACAAATGAAACCTGAAAGATTTAACTTATGGATATCTCCATGAGCTAAACTTAATCAGGTCACCCTTGCTTGAAAGCCAGTCATATAGGGTTCAGTGCTCATCTCTGTTTATAGCCAAAGAGCCGCCGCTGTCTGCATCTGCAGACATTTCCGTGGACATGTGGCAAGCATAACTAGACACTGGAATGCATGGAATGCTGTTTACCTTCCCACCGAAGTGGTAGCTATTTATCTACTAGCAATTTCTTGCTTTCCGATTGCTAGCTTGGCAGGAGCTGGGACACAGATGGGCGCTCACTGCATAGTGCAGTACCTGGGTCTCGAACTGCTGACCTGCTGACCTTCCAGTCATCAAGTTCAACATCTTAACCACTTGTGCCACTGCAGCCCCAGGAACACAGTTGGCAGGTCTAAAATAATTCTTACCAATTTAGGCAGTTTTTCATCAAAAAGGTAAGGCACAGCTAAATTCAAGGCCAGTCTACTCAGGAGTAGGCCCCAATGCAATAGAGCTCCTGCCCACAAAGTACAGACTTACAGTTTTTCTGTCTACAATACCCTTCTCTACAGCTCTTCTGCCTGTAAAACACAACTCACTCTAAAATTTAAGTACAGTATCTTTAAATATCTTCTTATCTCCAATCACTGAACAGAAATAACAGCAAAAGAACATGCAGACTGGAGAAGGCATATGAGGGTCATATGTAGCCCGTAGGTGAGAGGTTCCCCATTGAATAGATCTATACTATGCTTCAGGTATTATTGGATTCCCACCAGCATTTGGTATGTACTGATTTTGAATTCAGCAATCCTTTTGTAGCTAATAGCTATTTCACTCTCCCTTGGATTCTGATTGGCGGCCTTGACTCCCTGCACCATTGCCAACATAATTGCTGCAGACTTCTGCTCTCTGACCCCAGTCTGTGGCTTGCTGACTTTTGTAAGTCTGCCACTGCACTTAAGATTAGTTCTTCTGCACTCCACTACAAACTCACACCCAAAAAACTATTTATAACCTAACCAGTGAAGCTTTACAGACCTCACATAAAAATAGCAAAATGTCTGCTAGTCAGAAAATGAAATCAAGCAACAAAATACAATCATGCTGGAATGATGTGTGGCCTTTCTATTTCTCCCAAGACAACAAACCCTGCAGGCTGTGTATTGTTCTTATAGATGTAAGAATTCCTGGTAATACTGTTTTGCTTGCAGAGACAAAGATACTCTTTTAATGTGGTACGCCGACCAGAGTGGGGAAAATCACTCAGATGGGTGGTATATAAATGTAATAAAAATAAATAAAGAGACATTTCCCTAACCTACATCTCTTGGGCAAAATGTAAGGAGAAAGTTGGAATGTTGTATTTTCCACATCAGGAGTTCTCAACCTTTATAAGCCAGAGGCCGAGTCATGCTCCCTTAGACAGCTTTGGGGGCCGGATGGCCATTTTGACCTTCCTCCACCGCATGGCACTTCCTGGTGTGGTGGAGGCGAGCCGGGGGGGGGGGGCACATGAAATGGTGCCGCAGGTTGAGAATCCCTGTTCTAGATTGCCTCAAAGAAAACTGACTGCTGTAGTGTGCCTTGACTATTATAGTCGTAATTTAACATATAAATATGGTGGTGTTAAGCTAAAGCTAGGTTTCCTTCCTTCCTTTCTATTTCGCCTTTCTGAAAGTATTTTATCAAATATTGTAGGATATAAATATAAGGGGGGAAAGGAGAAAAGGAAGTATGTTAGGGGCCAATCTTTATTATTTAGTAAATCAGAACTGTTACATAGATATCATTACCCTCATTATTATTTCAGTGGTCTTGGTTTACAGAGACAATTTAGCTCTTTACCTTTTGTGACAGCCACTTTAGCTGCTATGTTCTGATGGGTATGGTGAAAAGACATGGCTTGGCCAAATCTGGAGGGATGGTTGGGCACGGGGATCATTAAAAATCACTGAGAAACTCCTTCTTTTCCCTCTTATTATGAATATCAACACTATTACAGTTCTAGGCACAATGGCTTTCATCTCTTAGAAATGATTATCTCACAATCGCAGCCATGACATACAAATCAGAAATGCAGAAATAAATACATCCTCAAAGCATTTGACTCTCTGATTACTCTAATTTGATGCAATTTGACACAGAACAAGAGACGCACATAATAACCAGGAAGCAAAAGAAGATGCATCAACAGTTGTGGCGCAGACCCCTTCTGTTTTGGCATACTTTATTTCTGCAAACTAAACAAACTCTATGCACAGTTGAGCAGGGACCTTCTTTCTGCTTTCGTGGAGCCAGCTGCCTGACAAATGTTATAAGCATCGAGTATTACTACTCTTCAGTGACTTCACTTTTCGACCATATGTAACTTTATTTGGACAGCTGATTTTGAAAACTGACATTGAGATATGCCCACAGGGCAGCCTCTTGAGTAACTTGTTTGGCAACTAAGCTGCAAACTCAGAAACTGTATGAAAAGTGCACAAAGCAAGCAAGCAAGCAAGAAGGAAGGAAGGAAAGAAAGAAAGAAAGAGTTTAGCTGCAAAAGAAGAGTTTGTAGGGAGAACAGCTGCCATTGAATATATATTCAATGTACATTTGATGTACACTTTTCTTATCCACAGTGACCTGTTTCCAAAGCAACTCAATACACTTTGAATAAAAACTGCTATACTGCCTTGTATTTAAATTTACTTACAGAAGATGTCAACAGATTCCAATAAAAACAAATCAGCAGCTCAAATACCATGGCGTTCCATAAAATCAATATCACTGTCAAATCTAATCCACTAACCAAATCACATTCAGTTAATACAGCATCATAACCAAAGCCCAAAGCAAAATCAACATGAAGAGAGGGAGGCAAGTAATAAATTCACCAGAGCACAAGGACAAAAAGAATGAGTGGAATGGAAAGGTTTATAAGTAGAATTGTTTTTAAATAAAAAGGAAGTGGAATTGGTATCCCAGGTGGCTGGTGAGGGCAGATATGTTATTTCTTCTTTTAGCAAATTTGCCTGTGACTGTGGGAGAGATATCTGGTCTGACCTTACAACTTTCACATGTAGCTGTTAAAACAATGAAGTGCACCCTGCAAAGAGTTTAATCTGATGAATTAAATGCTTATAACAGGGGTTCCCAAACTATGGCCTGTGGACCAAATCCAACCCTCGCCGCTCCCAGAAGTGGAAGTTAAATGCGCCCAAGCATGTGCCAAACACTAATGTAAATGCACCCTCAGCTGTTATAAACTTCCGTTTCCAGTGGGAGAAACCACATGACCTGCCTGCTCAACCATGTGACTGGCCTGTGGCCTAAAAAGTTTGGCCACCCCTACCTTATAGAAATCAGCCCTGAGGGACAGAATCCATCACACAGCTATACCCTTCCTAAATACTGTACAATATATGAATTTCTACTTTGTTTTCTTGTGATCATTTTTTTTTAAAAAAGGACATCAATTGTACATAATACAACATATCAGGTCTGGAAAGCCATAGCATGCCAGGTGTTGTTGGAACCTAAACTCCAGCTTCAACTATTACCAGCATGCCTAGCCAATGGTGATAGACCATGGGAACAGTGATTCATTAATGTCCAGAGAGTCATAGGATCCCCAGTACTACAACTGATGCTACTAATAACTGAAGCAGGGCATTTAGTAGTCAAAGCATGTGAAACAAAAGGTTAGTTTCAGCGTTGATCCTAATTAGATCAGACCCATTGAAATTTGTACAGGATATTTGACATGACATACTGAAATCACACTGATTTCAATAGGTCTATTCTAGGTAGGACCAAGATTGGATCAAGCCTACTGGATGAATTTAAAGGCTGCAATTTCAGATCAAAGATTTGTCTTTTCATTTACATTACTGTACTTAGTAAAATGCAATAAACGTAAATACTATAAAGATACAATACTGTTGGTAACATGAAAAACTCTTTGATGATTATGGTGATATTTTCTTATTTGACAAACAATTATTACAATTGAAGGTAAAAATGTGGATATCATTTGCACCGGAATAAAATCAAATAGTGCCCCCTTTTCTGCATTTTTGCACAAGTTGTCTGGACCATATCATTTTCATTGCCTTTATTCCTAAAGCAGGTTACTAATTAAATGTTTAGAAAGCATTTTACCAGGTGGTAACATTCTTCTGAATAACATATATGGTCGGACAGTTTCATACCTAGACTATTGCTGGAAATATCAGATGTCTTGATTTTAGTTACTAGGAGAAATAATTTCCCAGAATTAAAAATAAATAAAAACAAAAGGTCAAGCTAACCACATATTCCCTGCTGAAATAAACTTGCAGGTGTTTCACTTGTGAGTTCTATATAATGTTGGGGGCATATTTACTTTTCTGATTTTATTTGTCTTTTGTTAATTTCACAATGAAACTCAAATGAAACACTTTATTTTCCTCTTGGTTGAGTGATCTTTTTGTCCCATTGTGGCAATTAGCCAGGAAAACAGCTGGAGAACATTTTTGCTTCAACATTCATTTTTCAGAAACCAAGATACAAAACCACATGAAACCAGAGGGACTTTAAAATGCTCAACTATTTCTGTTTCATCACGCTTATTATCAGGGGCATTGATTACTATATCCACACATCTGGGGGGAAAAATCAATTATTTATTTATATGCCATTCGTTGCATTTCCAGAAGTACCAAATCTCCACTAGACAAACAGATGAGCCTGACAGGTCAATATCTTTATGAATGTTGGGGACCCTGTACAAGGGTCTTGTAACAGACAAGGATCACATCCATTCCACTGGAACACAAACTGCATAGTATCCAGGAGATGCACAATTAATTCTTTGTGTAGATGCCTTTAAGGGTTACCTTATTACTCAGTTCATAGGGGACTGCAGTGGCTTAGTGGTTAAGATGCTGAACCTGATGACAGGAAGGCCAGCACATCAGGAGTTCAAGACCTGAGTGCTGTCGTTTGTCTCAGCACCTGCCAACCGAGCAGTTCGAAAGCAAGAAATTGCAAGTAGATAAATAGCTACTACTTCAGTGTGAAAGGTAACAGTGTTTGCCACATGACCTCAGAAACAACTCCAGATGCAGACAGAACTGGCTCTTTGGCTGTAAACAGAGATGAGCGTTGCACCCTAGAGTTGGATATGACTGGCTTTCGAGCAAGGGAGACTTTTACCTTTTACCCAGTTCATCCACTATTTAGTTTTCTTTCTGGACATCTAGGCACATTGCTTGAAATCCGTGATCTTTCACTAATAAGAGCCAATCTCTCAAGGGAGGTCTGCTCATGGCCAGTCAGCCAGTCCAATGGAGCAGGAGAGACAACTTGCACTGATTCTTCCTCCACCCCTTTGTACTCTCAGAAACATGGGTCTCTCTTGCACTGAAGGACTGCGAGGAAAGGAGAAAATGGCAAATATATTATCTCCTTCCTCACATCTTTTCCTATGAGAAGTACAGTTGTACCTCACTTAAAGAGCATAATGCGTTCCACAGGATTGCTCTTTAAGTGAGTTTGCTCTTTAAGCGAAACACCATTGTAAGTGACCAATTGTGGGGGGGGATTGCGAACCCCAGTTTATTTGTTAAGCGAATTTTTGGTTGTTTCTATTTGTTAAGCGAAGCGAACATTCAGAGAAAATTCTGCTCTTTAAGCGAGTTGCTCTTTAAGCGAGGCGCTCTTTATGCGAGGTTTGACTGTATACTCAATTTCATTTTCATGGAGACATTATTTTGAATGTTTTGTCTGCCAAAGGTTTACTAATTGTTCTTTTTCCTAATGGGAAAAAAATATAGAACCCCCAGGGGCATCTTAAAAACTGGTTCATAAACTCAAGAGATTTTTTTGGAGGAAGCTGAAGTTCTGTTCTTCTGAAGTTCTTACTAGGATTGCCACAAGAATTCAAATAACCAGTTCTTTGTCTATGCAGAAATACATGAAAAAGCAGGTGAAGGGGGAGAAAGGATTAAAAAAAAAATAACAGTTTTATTTTTAGTGAGAGATTTCATGGATTATGATCCACTTGACATCCACTTTCTTTCATGTAATTCATGAGTGCTGACGTTCACAAGCGCTCACGCCGTAAATCTGTTAAAGAGCTACTTCTTTTGCTTTGTTGTACGTATAGAAACAGAATAACACTGTGATTTTCATTGAAATCAGTACTTTAGGTAATATTGTTCTGACACGTCATAAAAAATCCTTGGATAGGAAAAAAGGTATGGAAAGAAAAGTAATCGTACAAAGACCAGAGTGAACTTTTTAACCTTACAGTTTTGTTTTAGTCAAAACGTTTGAAGTGGTAGCCATGTTAAGCCTGTACAAGTATATCTGAGAATAAACAAAACAGAACAGGAAAAAAAGGACAAAATTGCTGTGGTACCTTAAAGACTAACTCCTATATTTAAATGTGAACTTTCGTGGACCAAGTCCACTTCCATTTAAATACAAGAGTTACTCTTTAAGGTGCTACAATATTTTTGTCTTTTTCTTTTCTTTTCTTTCTTTTGCTGTTCTGTTTTGTTTATTCTCAGATATTGTTTTAGTCAGGGTTCCATTTTCAACTGAACACTGAGGACAATTTTGTCATTCCTAACTGTCCAGTAACCTAAATTTGAATCATACAGTGGCTTTACACTAAAGAGTGAACAGAGAATTTTGGGGATTACACATCCAAATCCTTAGGTACGTAATTTCCCATCCTCTGTGCTCTGTCACAGATAATTGGCAGATAAAGGAAACTGAAGATAGTGTAATACAGACAGAAGCTTCACCTAGGAACTGAGAAACAGTTCTGAGTTGGGAAGTCAGATTTAGTCTAGTCCATCTGCATCATATTTAGGAGATTAGAGACACAGTGATAGCAAGAAATGTGGCAAAGATGCACTGGTGATGAAATCATAGTCATATCCAA
This sequence comes from Furcifer pardalis, assembly GCA_030440675.1. Classification (NCBI taxonomy): domain Eukaryota; kingdom Metazoa; phylum Chordata; class Lepidosauria; order Squamata; family Chamaeleonidae; genus Furcifer; species Furcifer pardalis. The sequence continues at coordinate 153,912,325 of CP126892.1, forward strand.
CTCTAGGGTGCAGTGGTCATCTCCGTTTATTGCCAAAGAGCCAGTGCTGTCTGCATGTGCAGACACCTCCATGGTCATGTGGCAGGTATGACAGGACACCAGAGCACACAGAACACTGTTACCTTTCCCATTGAAACAGTATCTATTTGTCTACTTTCTTGCTTTCGAACTGCTAGGCTGGCAGGAGCTGGGACAGACGACAGGAACTCACTCTGTCATGCAGCTACTAGGTAATAATAATTAATTAATTATTAACCACAGGGTCAGAATTTGAAAATGCTATTAAAAAGTCCATAAATTGTTCAAATCCTTGAGACTGTAGAAATAGAAAGATAACAAATTGTTTCCCTACCATTTGTGTCACACCAAATTAACAGGATATTCTGGCTTGAGAATTGTTGGTTCTATCAGTCCCCATGTTTGTTGAAAACAATGGTATATTTTGTTCTAATTCAGGGGCCCCCAAACTATGGCCCACAGGCTGGGTCCGGCCCCTGATGCCATTTCATTCAGCCCATACCATACTCATTGCTCCCGGAAGCGGAAATAAAACAGGCTCCCAGGAGCAATGAGGGGGACGCAGGCCGGATGAAATGGCATCAGGGGCCAGAGGTGGCCTGTGGGCCACAGTTTGGGCACCCTTAATTTAAGCAGAGAAAACGGTAGCTTAAAATCTATCTCATCCTGTTGCAAAACAGATTGCAAGGTGTGTTTTACTTCTGCTTCCGGTGGGAGGAACCACATGACCAGCCCGCTGAACCACATGACCTGCCCATGGCCCGAAACGTTTGAGCACCCCTGTTCTAATCATTTGGACTGAGATATGCCAGCAAACTCAGCCAAGGTCCATATGTGTCTTTAAAAAGCCAGAAAGGAGGCATATTTACATTCTGCAACCAAGAAAACTTGCACAATACCAGGGCATCCATCTGGTTATAATAACAGTGTGGTAAAAATGGATTATAGAAATGCTTTTTTGTGTGTGGACAAACTCTGTATGACCTTGAATTCCTCTTCATAAGTTCAATCACAAAATCAGGAAGTAGGCTGATGTATTCCAAAAGAAACTGCTTGAACAAACAGAAGTTCCACAAAGTCAAGAGGAACATAAGAAGTCGTCTTTTACCCCAGGTCATATCCTTTATCCATCTACCCTATTAATATCTATTTTGGCCCACAAAAGCTACCAAAGATCCTGAAGTAATATTCCCTCCCCCGTCATCTGCTTCATGTTGTTCCCCTCTCACAGAAAGCTGGACAACAGCATGGCAATTTTGATTGTACATGTGGCATCTTCACACATGGCAGCATCTCACGTTTTTTTTCCCCTTCCTGCACTTTTCTCCCTTTTATTTTACCATGAATAATCAGCGGTAACCACTTGTACTTCTTGTTTCTCATTGTAAGACCAACACAGCCTAGTTTCCCACAATTTCTTGATTTTTATTCTTTTGCTTTAGTACTACTTCATTAGACATCCTATTTTTTCTAGAAATCCATAATATTCTGCGATGAATCCACATTACAAATGCTCCTGTCTTTTCTATAGCTGACTTTTAAAAAAAAATTGTGGTTCCATGTCATCCATGCCTATGAGCTGAATGTAGCTCTTGCACTTTCAAGCATTTTCATGGTTCAAAGTAAGTCTATTCACCCATGCAAGAAGTTGGTTACCCTTAAACTGGAAAGATAATAAATGTCTGTTAAGTTAGTGTGGCACTTTGCCTTTACCAGCCTTATTCTGTGATTAAATGCTGATCTCCTTCTCTCGCTCAGCCTGGCTCTCTACCAACACATTCCTAATCCTGGTGGCTACGATACTGACCTAACCTAGGATACTGATAACTACAGTTGGGATTTGTGAGTTCATGTTTGGCTGATGCTTGTTGGCCTCTCCCTCTGTATGCATCTGACATCTGTGAAATTGGTTCAACAATTAATAGCCCACTGTGTGTTATTTATTTATTTATTACTAAGTATTTTTTTAAATTCCATAATTCCTTCTTCCACGCAACCTGCCAAAAATTCATCTCTCTGCTAGTCAAGTGCAGTTTATTGTCATTGTGTAAAAAATAAATAAACTATCTCACTCTTTAGAGCTAGGGTTTGTAACCTATGGTCTGTAGGCCAGACCTGGCCCCTGAAGCCATTCCATCCGGCCCACAGTGAAGACCCTGAAAGTGGACACATTTATGGCAGCTGTAAACATGGCCGTTCATGTGCAAATGCACCTGCTGCGGTTTATGGAAGCGTTTGTGCCTGAGAGAAACCACGTGCCCGGGCCATTCAGCTGTCTGAGGAGGAATTGTCTATTCCGTGGTGTGAAATGGTTGAGGACCCCTGCTTTAGTCTGTCCAGTTATCCTGCTATAGACCATACTGCCAGCAACTCAACGTCGAGTGTCGGGCAGTTGTTAACTAACCTGACCACCCTGAGGACTAACGGAAAGCGTGGTGGTCCCCAAATGAATTAAATCTCACTTGAATCAATCTTGATGGAGGGCAGCAGCTTAATCAATACTGGTCTGGGGCTGAGGAGGACTTTGTGTGCCAAAAGCACTCAAGACCAGAAAGTGACCTGCAGAACTGCATCAGTGGTATGGGTCTCATGCTACGATGTGGAAAGCAGATGAAAGGCCACAGCATTATATTCGCAGGACAGTCTTCATAGTTGATCGCATGAGGATAGCCAATACAGTGAAACCTTGGTTAACAAAAGGCCCAGTTAACATAAAAATTGCATAACAAAAGGAAAATTAAATCCATAGAAAATAGTGGCTTGATTTACAGAAATTTTTTTTCGGAATGGAATAATTGATTTTCAATGCATTCCTATGGGAAACCATCTTTCAGTTAAAGTATTTTGGTTTTCAATGCATTCTTATCGGAAATTGCTTTTAATGCATTCCTATGGAAAAGTCAGTTAAAGTAATTTTTGCTGTAAAAAACGTCCCGGAGAACGCATTAATTATGTTAACCAAGGTTCCACTGTATTTGTATATGGCAGAACAAGAAGAAGAAGATCTCTCTTCCAGTTTAGAACAACCTTCCTTTCTTCTCAACCTAAGCAGAGAGTCTGAGACATCCTCAAACCTCTTGTGAAGAGCAAATTTTAAAGAAGTAGATTTATATTCTTTATTCTGTTGTAGATCTAGGATTGTTACACTAAAATACAGTTACTTAAAGGGGGTGGGAGTTAACATCATCCTACTGCTTAGCACAAGGGTATCTGTGTCAAAACTCTCTTTCCCCATGGACTGCCAAAGAGTGAGAGAGGAGATGACGCACACTTCCAGAGCAACAGACGATCACCCCCTGCCTCTCACCTCCTTTTTTTTAATTACATCATCTTTGAGGCCAGAATGTGCTAGCACCAAGCAACCCTGCCCCAGTGGAATGTCTTTTAATTAAAATACTATAATAAAAGCCAACCGTTCTAAGGCTAAGTGGCCTCCCTTTTGGAGGGTATAACTTTCAGGCAATGGGGAAGCTTCCATCTATGAAGGTTACTCTTTAGTGACTGTTCCTCACCACCAAGCAATTTACAGCCGTTATTGACATTTATTGCCTAATTTATAAGCTGCAGCGAGGATGAAGATCACACCTCCCGAGGTTTACAGGGCCAGCCCCCGTAACATTTTATCCAAAGCTCCCCCAAACAGAAATGGAACATTTCTAGTGGTGTACTGGAGCCATAGCTTGTAAAGTCAGAGCCTGGACCTTTTACTTAGCCTGGATGGTATTATCTGCCAATTCTCTCAAGTTGATCATTTTTCTTCTGAATTTGGCTGTAATCTTTCCAGACTGCTTTCTCCAGTGGCAGTAAATTGATGTGAGTTAACTCGGTGGTAATGCAAAATACCGCAGATTGGTTTTGTCTTGAGCAGCAAAGTGAGACCCTTAGTTTTGCAAAAAGGGCCATAGTTCGAGACCCAAGGACTGCGGGATGGAGTGAGTTCCCATTGTCTGTCCCAGCTCCTGCCAAACTAGCAGTTCAAAAGCAAGAAACTGCAAATAGATAAATAGGTACAGCTTCGGCGGGGAAGGAAACAGCGTTCTGTGCACTCCACTGTCTAGTTATGCCTGACACATGACCACGGAAACATTCGCAAATGCAGTGTAAACGGAGATGAGCACCACAACCGAGTCGGATACAACTGGCTTTTGAGTAAGGGAGACCTTTATCCTTTACCCATAGACCTTTACCATTTTTACAAAAGACTTCCTTCTAGTAAAAATGATTGTTAGAATGGGTGGTTGAACCACATTAATACATCTGCCTGCATTGTCAGACCCCTTGTGGTATGGCTATGCAGACTTTCACAAAGAGTGCATGCATGTCAAAATTTACTTCTACACCCTGAATATCTTAGTCATTTTTTAAAAACTGGAATGATTTTTAAGATACAGTATATTTACTTGTACAGTACTTTTGTTCTTAACACCACCTGAGCAGTGTTCCTAATGACCTAGCAACAAAACCAGTATAAAAACAAAAATTGCTTTCTTCTAAAATCTCCCCATGCTTTGTTGTTTCTAGCATAAAGGTGTCTATTTTCTGGCAAAGGATGGACCTTTGTTCAGTTTTCATTGCCTTCCTTTCGCCCCCACTGGCATTAGAAAAATGCAGAGGCAGTAATGTGCATTTTCCTCATGACTTTGTCAGCAGCCCTCTTCTGCGGTTAACTCATTTCAGAGGGGCTGCAGTGGCTCAGTGGTCAAGAAGCTCGCCTTGTTAGGTAGAAGGCTGGCAAGTCAACAGTTCGAGACCCAGGTACCGCATGATGAATTGAGCACCCATCTCTGTCCCAGCTCTTGTGGGCATGACAGGAGCCTCATTTGGGTGTTCCCTGAGCAGAATTTCTTCTGCAAAAATCATTTCAACCCAGAATAATTTCTGACACGAAATTATTCTCATTATAACTGCTTTGGCTCATCATAATCATCATCTCCCTCCAGCCCCACATCAGTTCAGAATAAATCACAGGAGTCAAAATTGGCTTTCAAATAACACTTCAAAACATAAGAGGCAAGGATCAACAAACGTCTTTCTGGATGCTCTGACAAAAACATTCCTTTTCCTTGAGAAAAACAAAAACCTCCCATAAATACCTCTTCCAGTCTCATGTGGGGATCTGAGTTGGTTTTACTGTATCACAGGCAATGCCTCAATTGTCATGAATTCTCACTCCAACAGGCATTACTGCAATCCTAAAAGATGTGGCATCAATAACAGGAACAAGTTTGCTCTAAAGCAGGACAACACAGGCCTGTAGCTTGCTCAATCTTCATACTTTCTTTCTCTCCACTAGAATGTTAATCTTAATTTCTATCAGTCAGAACCAGGTGCAAAACAGTGGCTCAAGGAATTTAGTACATTTTTATTCAATCGCCATGATTCTTCTAAACATACAGTAAACCAGAGCATCTTTCAGTACTAGTAGTCAACTCTCACAGGACACCATTCATACCTACCACCTTCACCTCTGTTTGCTATTACAGCCTGATTTGTAAAACAGAAAAAGGACTGCTTCTTGTTTTATTGTTGTTAAACTTTAGGAGACAGGGACACTTAGGGATCTATCACAAATCAACCTAAGGATCAGATCACATCTTAAGGCAGACACCTATTCCCTCACCTCAATTCCAAAGGATTGGACAACTTTATTCCTATAGGTATATAAATCTTTTGAGTGTTGCATGCCTGAGACATATGACATCCAAAAGGTGCCCTGCTATCTTTGGTCACATTATAAAGCAAAAAATAAAATAGAAAAGAGCTAATTCGTTTGCAACTATGAACAGAGGGAAAAGCCCTCTTAAAATATACAGGCAGTCAAGTACGTACTGCTTCTAGATACGTTTAATATTTTGCACCATGAACTACAAGGAGATCTTGGAGGTTGGGGGAAAGGCAACATCTCTGTTAGAACTGACAGGACTGTCCTTGGGCTAACCATTTCAATTAATAAACCTCTTCCAAGGAAAGAAGAAAGGGTTATTGGGGTTTTCCCCTTTTCAGAACAAAAGGATACATAGGTAAAAGTCAACTATTGCAACACTACACTACCAAACTTCCACATTCTGGACATTAACTCTTATCCAGCTTTGATTAGGCTACCCCTCTAGTTACTGGAATCTGCATTTACGAAGAAAGATAGCATATTGCAAAAGTGCTACTGACAAATTGTACGGGCAGCTTGCTAGGCATCCTGGAAAAATCTGCTGTATAAAGTGCTGCCATTGCCTGCATTTTTATAGGCAAAAACATCTGTTGCACTTAACATATGAGCCACAGCAAGAACTTGCATGGCATGTTTTGATCAAATTCATCAGCATCAAGAATCACATCAGGGAAGAATCCCATCACTGATTACTTCCAGAAGCGTAACGATGTTAGGTCTGCTACAGCAAAAAGAAAAAAAAGAACCCTCTTAAACCAGCACCTCAACACCTAACCAATTTAAGATAACACAGTCCTACAAATCTTCATGCCACTAGAAATGTCTTCTCGTAAAAACAGCAAGGGTCTCACAATAAGCAGATGAGCAATGAAGGCCTTTAAATCTCTCCATTGCTTAACTGCAATGTGCTAGAAAGCAGATCTATTGTCCCACGTTCCACCGTGCTACATTCAGCATCATGCAAAAAGGTAATATAGATCTGCTTGGTCTGCTTCTGATCCATCCAATGGAATTCAACACTTTCTATACAGTATCACTGGAAATGCTACTTATTTCGTAATTCTGTTTGGCTCACATGTCTTACCTGTAGTATCTGGACTGAAGGTAGGTTGAGCACACAGCTTTTGAGACATGGCTGGCAGATCCAAAGTCTATAACCTTGACTCTGTACGGCTGCCGAGATGGGTCCACCAACATGATGTTTTCTGGCTTAAGATCTGCATGGATTAAGCCCAGACTCTTCAATTTCATTAGCGCCGTGGCAACCTGCTGCAAAATTGGCCTAATGTACTTAAGGGGCAATGGGCTGAATTTATTTTGCTTTAGGAAATCATAGAGGTTCTGTTCTAACATCTCAAAGACCAGGCAAGTGTGATTCTTGTGCTGGAAACATTCATAGGCTCGAACAAAGTTGTAATCATCTGCGCTTTCTGTGCTTAACCGGGCCAGGATGCTTACTTCAATCTGACCTTGCCGGGCATAAGAAGGATGGTTTTTAAGGATCTTGATGGCCACAATTTCATTGGTACCACGTTTCCAGCATTTGACCACTTGTCCAAATGTTCCACGGCCAAGAAATTCTAAGACTTCGTATGTATTGGTCATGGAACACAACACCTCATGTTGTACTAGTTGGTAATCCCCTTCACTGTTGGAGCCACTGTTTTTGGATGTGGCAGTAGACGTGGTGGTGGTGGGTACTGTGGCCCCGCTGGCATTGTTCTGTATCATTGGTGGATGCTCTTCAATAATCTGAACACTGCTTGTGTTTTCAATCTCCTCACTCTTGCGCTTAAGTCCACATTTTTGGTAGGTGTCCAGAAGGCTCACAGTGCTTCGACGCATCAGGTTGTGTGGTCCACCCAGCGCTTGTCCAGATACTGCAACCACACCCGAGGTGCTGTTGGCGGATGTCACCACGATGTGCCCCGTGCTGGCTGGGAAGATGATGGTCTGCTCGTAAGGGATGCTTGGGTTTGAGATCTGGAGAGAGGCGCTAATGGCAGCAGCGGCTTGAGAGGATTGCACGTTCTTGTTCTGACTGTAGACTTTGCTGTGTGTGCCGTACCCAGTCATATCCCAGTTAGAACCTGGTTCCACTTTCAGTTTCTTCACACTGCAGAAGGCACTTGATTGAAGGGTGTGAGGGGAGAAGACTTGCACATGTGAGGCCATACCTGCATTGCAACACAACAGGAAACAATGGCATTAAAAGACTACTTCAGTAATGGTGAACCTTTTAGAGACTTGAGTACCCAAACTACAACCCAAAACCCACTCGTGCTGGGGGATGGGGGAGAGGAAGTGCTCCCATTGGGCTGCTGGGCAGAAGGGTGTGGCGAACTCTGTGCTTGAGCAACATGTGCCCAGAGAGGGCTCTGAGTGCAACCCCTGGCACGCGTGCCATAGGTTCACCACCATGGGACTACTCCCTATTTCTCATTATAACAGCCACAACAATTTCAAAGTAATATGCAAGATTTAAAGAACAACAAAGTTTATATAGTATAACTATTCACACACTGTAAAAAAAGTAATTAAGACAAAAATGACACTACTGTCCCATTAGCCACAAGCTACAGTTATGTACACTTTTTTATTTACTGTAGAATAAAATAAATGGTGGAAGTAAATTTAAACTGTTTAAGGGTAATATTCTAGAGAGTGTATGTCACAGCTAAAAAAGCTGAGCCAATGTCTTCTATGTTCTTAGTTGAGTCAGAATGATATGACTTTTCTCCTACCTCACAGAAACATACTCTGATCAGGCAGCCCACCTGCCTTACATGCGACATATTGATATGCTCTTCGTTGAAAAGGTGATTGGGTGTGAAAACAAGGATTTTTCTTTGGGATGTATCTGTACTCAGGCAAGGAAACTGAGCAAGAACATTCTGAAATTTGAGACCCCAAAGGAACTGATATGTTGGAATTTAGAACTGCATTTACCATATACCGTATCACACTTGGGAAGAGTTAGTTTAATCCTTTTCCCTTTATGGCATTTTCTAAGCATCTTGTGTGCCAACATTAAAAAAAAATATTGATTGAAAGCAGAGGTCTAGTAGTTGGTTCTCAACTTTTGGGGGGGAGGGAGGATTGAAGAGCTATATAATCAGTGTAATATATACAGTAGTTGATTAACTTGAGTCAAAAGTATCTTAGTCAAAATATCAGGACTTACACATCTGTTGGAATCTTGAGAAAGGAGTGATCCAGTAACTGACTTCCCCAATTGTAGCCAAATCAAATGATGAATGAGGTTAACATATACTTTTCACAGCAAATTCCATTCTTATTAAAGCAGCCAGCATAATTACTATCGAAGGAGAACAGCCAAAGGGGGAGACCCTCCCAACCACATGAGTATTATTCGAACGGCCTATCAGTCTCCGCTTACCAGATCTACACAAATATTGCCTGTTGTTATCAATAGTACAATAGCCCTATGCTCTCACCATGCATGCCAAGGGTAAACCTAGTGTGGTTTTGGAAAACAAACTGATTGACCCCTCTTGATAGCTTTCTGGGGAGGCATAAACAGACAGAATAATTACAACAAACCATTCCTCAATTACACTGTTTTGCTTCGGTTTATCTGTACATTAATCAAAGATGGGCCATTTGACCTTGAGAAATGCCTTAGTGTCCCCCTCCCCTAAGAAATATCTTGCAATTCTTCACATGGCCCCTGATGGCTGTGTAAGCCAGAGGCTGAAAAGTTGTTCAGCTGTGAGAGTTCCAGTGCAAAATAATACACAATAAAACAGAATCCCTTCTAATTTGCATTGTTCATTGGCATGTAACTAATACAATTTGCATATCATTTTTATTAATCTAACAGATGCCAAACAATATTTACTCTTTTCTGGCCCTATTCCCCTTAAAGGAATACTTTAATTCTGATTTTAAAATAACTCTTAACCATGTATTATGAATATATATATGCAGTACACTAATACCCCGGATAACGTTATGACTTGGTTCCACAAGTCATGTCGTTATCCGGTTTTTAGCGTTGTCCGGGGTATACACCGAACAACGCTAAAAAACATCGGGCGCACTGGCGCACGCGTCTCCATAATCCTCCCCAAGCCGCGTTTGACAGGCGCGCGCCTGCACGGTGTTTGGAAAGGGTATGGGGGACCGTACCCTTTCCAAACATTGGGTGGGCTGGCGCGCGTGTCAAACACGGTTTGGGGAGGATACGGAGAAAAGCCGCATTTGATAGGTGCGCGCCTGCACGGTGTTTGGAAAGGGTATAGGGACCCGTACCCTTTCCAAACATCGTGTGGGCGGGCCCTGGGGGAGTTGGATTGGGTAGATGTTCTACCCAATCCAACCCTCCCCCCCCCGCACGATTGTACCGGATAACGCTAAAAATTGTGTTATCTGATGCAAGATTTTTCCAAAAATCTTGCATCGTTATCCGATTCTAGCGCTATCCAGTACAATCATTATCCGGGGTATTACTGTACATGCATTCTGTCATTCTATGACTATTTACTTTCATATGTCAGACACTAGAGCTCAAATTCCAAAGACAAATCATTTATCCCAGTCAAAATGCTTTTCAGTGGACAGAATTTCAACATTCAGAGGGGGATCTTAAAATTAATCTAACAGATGCCCCCTGCCAATATTTTTTTTAAAGTGCAAAAATGTAATTTATTGCTCCTGGACTTCTCCAAGAATATTAGCTTTGTAAAAACAACAACAACAAAAATGCTGTTTTCTCAACCACTACAAAGATAACTGAACTGCAGCAATATTCAGTTTGGATTTTTCATATTGTTTATTAATGCAGAGGAGTGGGCAGAAAATAAGTTGGAGAAGAGCCAGCTTATGTAGCTGCAAGGCCCAGGGCACCCCCGGAAGAAGGGAATGGTAAACCACTTCTGCATACTCTCTATCTATAAAACCCTAGAAAGGGTCACCACAAGTCTAAGCTGGTTTGACAGCACTTAATTAGTGCATAAAATCAACAACCTATTTGAACAGACAAGAGTGTACACATCTGCAAGAATTCACTCATCTATTTATTGGGAGTTTCTTCACCAGAATATACAAAAGAAATTACCGTATTTGCTGGTTTATAAGACCCACTTTTCCTCCCTTAACATACACTGGAAAAATGGAGTGCATCTTGAGCTGCATATAGTGGGCTATTTTGGTAGTAACATGGTGTGTCTTATATTCCGATGTGTCTTATATGCCAGCAAATATGGTAATACTGAAATCGAATGGAAATGAATCATGTACAGTAAAACCTCAGTTAACATAATTAATGTGTTCCCCGGAACATTTCTTAAAGCAAAAATTACTTAAACCAAATTTCCCATAGGAATGCACTGCATGCAATTTCCCATAAGAATGCATTGAAAACCAAAATGTGTTAACCAAAACACAGTTTCCCATAGGAATGCACTGCAAACCAATTAATCCATTCAAAAACAAAACCTGTAAACTGAGCCACTGTTTTCTATGTATACTACAGTATTTCAAATTATTGTTCTGCAATTCTTGTGTTGACTGAGCCATTTGTTAAGCGAGATTCCACTGTACAGGAGAGATTTGTGTTCCTTTTGCTGAAAACAAAGACCAAACAAACCCAAATATCCTGTCTAGTGTAGTGTAGGAACTACATTAAAGAAAGGGCTTTCTCGTCACAAAATAGGCCAATTCTGCCTCCAAGATTCTCCCTTTTCCCATGTTTCAGCTCGGGTATATTTTTATATTCAGAGGAATTGGGGGTGATTCTATGTACAGCAGATAAACACTATTTGTTTAAACTTGAAGGGAGTGGAATTTAAAATCTGATCTTTAATTTTGATGTGACAATGAAGAGCTTGAGTGAAACGTTCAAATACTTTTAGCTTTTGAAAATCTGCTGTGAGCAATGCTGATTTTTTCCCCTTTGATTATAGAATGCCCTAAAACAGGGGTGCCCAAACTATAGCCCGGGGGCTCGATGCAGCCCCTGATGCCAATTAATCTGGTCCACAAAGTCCTCATTGCTCCTGGAAGTGGAAGTAAAACGTGCCCATACGGGCATGTTTTACTTCCGCTTCCATGAGCGATTAGGGCTTTGCAGGCTTTATGAATTGGCATCAGGGGCCGCATCTGGCCCCCGGGCCATAATGACCCAAACTACATGACCAGCTCCCAGCCTGAAAGATTTGGGCACTCCTGCCCTAAAACACAGGGCATGTTATTTAATGTAACACAGAAAGCTACAGCTCACAGGCTTTAAAAAGTCTGAAGGGGATTTTATGGGATTTGACACAATCGTTGAATTGTTTTGAAAATATTTCAACACAATTTAATTGACTGTTCCCTGCCCTGAGATTGTGATGATAGTGGGTGGGTTAGAAATTTTTCAATAATTAAAAACAAAGAAATTCAAAGCAAGACTCTGTACCGGTGGCTAAACATGTATGTACTCCAACCTTTAGAAGGTAAACTCTGTGCTAGAGAAAATCCACAAATAGAGAAAACAGACTCAAATAAGTCATGCTTAGGGAAAAGGAGTTATAGTTAACATAATCAATGCATTCTCCGGGATGTTTCTTACAGCGAAAATTACTTTAATCAAATTTCCCATAGGAATCGATTGAATGCAATTTCCCATAGGAATGTTATGCAATTTTTATGTTAACCAAGGTTCCACTGTATATGATTTGACAGTACAGTAATACCTCGGATAAAGCTAAGACTTGGTTCCACAAGTCTTGGTGTTATCCGATTTTTAGTGTTATCCGATCCATGTTAAAATCCTATGGGATGGATCGGATAACCTTAAAGCTCCATAGAGATGCATTGTAACCCCATAGGCTTTAGCGGTTGTTATCCGATCCATCCCATAGGACCTTAACATTATTCGATCCAATTCTCCTCCCCAGATTACTTAACGTTATGCGATTTTAGCGTTATCCGAGGTAAACGTTATCCGAGGTATTACTGTACTGTATATACAGAAAACTGCTCACAGATTTAAATTCTTTCACATAAGAACGAAGAATGTAGTCAGATGTTCATCTGGGGACGAAACAACTAAAGGTATGGGCAAACCTATGTCCCTATGACCCTATCGCAAACATTATGCATTATTAAAGCATACGAGGTACATCATGACTATACCCATAAATTCAAAGAGAATTGTTAGGATTTGGAAAAACTCTGTTTTTCATGTATGAGCCTCATTTTGGCTTTCCCTGAGCAGAGTTTCTTCCACAAAAATCCTTTCAACCCAGAATAATCTCTGAAACGAAATTATTCTTATTGTTATGTATATTGAGTATATAGAAGCCTAGGTACAGAGATGGGCAGCAGCCAGTTTGCCAGAACTGACAGTAGTTTCCCCCAGTGTCCTGGAAAACCGGTAGCAGCTTGGGGGTGGGGGTGGGGTAGGACCACCTCAGGGGCTTACCTTTTCACCGGTTCCCCCACTGCGCATGTGCGCCTACAGTGCTCGGCGCACATGCCGCCTACAGCGCTTGGCACACATGCACACCTACAGTGCTTGGCACGCATGCATGCCTAGAGCACTCTGCCTGCCAAGCCAAGCAGCCATTGGCTGCTTGGAGTATGGTAGTGCAAAGCGTTGGGTGGCCACGCACAGCCAGAGGAACTGGTGGTGGCAGCTGAAGCCCTCAGCAGCCTCCTTGCTGTCCTCCCAAGTGGGGAGGAAGAAGAGCAGCTGCAGCCTGCTCCCCAGGATAAGTGACTCGCCTTTAGTTGTGGGGTGAGTGGGTATATTTTAATATACATTTAATGTGTATTTATTTTTAATGTGTATTTTATGTGTATTTTTATGTGTTTTTATGTGTATTTGTATGTGTTTTATGTCTATTTAATTTGTATTTTTATGTGTACTTATTTTTATGTGTTTTTTACTTTGGCTCCACCCATGTCGTTGGCTCCGCCCATGTCGTTGGCTCCACCCATGATGTCATTACATTGGCTTTGCATATGACATCATTTTGTCATGACACTGGCTCTACCCATGATGTCAGCTCTGCCCACATTGTGGTAGTAAAAATTTTGGCTGCCCATCACTGCCTAGGTAGGTTAGGTATTAAGACTACCAAGTCAGCAGGGCTACAGTTCCTAAAATTTCAGTGCCAAAACGTGAAGACAAGAGGATTGGGTCAGGCCCTCATGGTGTCACAGGAGCCAGAAAACTAGGATTGGGACCAAGATCAGATCTGCTTCTGGAGTGGCAGATTAAACTCATGTTCTAATGCACAACATATAGACATCTTAGGTGTGACACCCACTGGAAATGGATAAAAATGGTACATGACAGAGTGAACGCCTGTTGTCTGTCCTTGTTCCTGGCAACCTAGCAGTTCAAAAGTAAGAAATTGCAAGTAGATAAATAGGCACCGCTTCGGCAGGAAAGGTAACATTGTTCCATGTGCTCCAGGGTCTATTCACGCCTGCCACATGACCATGGAAACATCTGCAGACACAGACAGCACTGGCTTTTTGGCTGTCTAGATTAGTACCATCCCTAGAGTCAGACATATCTAGCTTTTGAGCAAGGGAGACCTTTACCTTTATAGGTGTTACTGGAGGCCACTGTTGAGCAACCACTCAAATATGCAGAGGGCAAGGTACAGAACAGCAAGGTAAGAGCACTGTGCAAACTCATTTGCATCCACCAAATCTCTGAACCTCAGTCTGGGCAGGTCACCCTGCTATGGTAATAGAGTAGACCAGGGGTTTGCAACCTATGGCCTATGGACCAGATCTGGCCCATGGCACCAAATAATCCCACCCCCGGCCTCACTCCAGGTGCCTGTTGCCACCAGAATCGGTTGCGGACTCATTTACAGCCACATAAACACATTTACTACAGCCATAAATGAGTCCATGGCCATTGTAAATGCATTTATGAAACCACAGGTGCATATTACAGCACCAGTCCGGCCCACTCAGCTGTCTGAGGGGGGATGGTCTGGCCCACAGCTGAAAAACACTGAGAACCCCAGAGTAGACCATACTGACAGCAACTCAATGCCGAGTGTCTGTCAAGCAACAGTTAAATAACCTGACCTCCCTTAGGACCTACAGCCTTGGGTGTCGAAGTCCACATGAAAAAGTGATGGTCCCCAAGTAGATTAAATCCTACTTGAATCTATCTAGATGGAGAGCAGCAGGTTCATCAATACTGTCCTGGGGCCGAGGAGGACTTTTCGAGCCAGAAGGGCTCAGGACCAGAAAGTGACTCGTGAAACTGGATCAGTGGTATGGGGGTCACACTGCGATGTGGAAGGCAGATGAAAGGCCACTGCATCATATTCTCAGGACAGTCTTCATGGCTGATCGCCATGATGATTGCCTATATTCGGATTCGGATATGGCAGCAGCAGCAAAAACCTCTGAACAGAGCTAGACAAGCTTCACAAGATATAATGCTAACAATAGCATTGTTGTTTTCAGTTCAGAGTGGCAAAAGATCAGCTGCATTGCTCATTCCAAGCAGTTGGCCGATAATTTCACCCTTATATCTTTACCAGTGAGTAACCACAACCTGCACTGCACATGTCTGGAAGAACAAAAGAAATGGGGAAAAGCTCTCTCACAGTAGAGTCACTGGGTAAAGAGGAGGTTTAGGAAATTAACCACTGCTTGACATTAGAAAAGAAATGTCAGTGAGCTGTAGATGATGGTGATGAGTCATAGGTTGCCCACCTGCAGTCCAAAAGATCCTGAATTTGCCAAAACAAACTAGTGAAGCATTACATTTTCAGAAAGCTTAGGAACAAACACTGCTTTTGTTTACCATTTAAAATCCCTGCCAGTTCTTTGAATAAATCCATTTTAAAAATTGTGTATATAAATGCTTGCTACTTCAAATAAACTCAAGATTCAGAAATTTCGATATCCTTTCCATTTTTCCAGTCCCTACTTTCCAACTGGCTACTAGGAATGACTGTAACCAAGGCCAGCTCAAAATACAGAGTTATGCCAAAAAGGACTTCTCTAGAAATGATGTGGCAAAGTTTCTTCCAAGGCGTGCCTAATGTGGAACTAGGAATAGGTGCTGTTCTTCCAGTCTCATTGCTGGTTATTTTCCCCTTTGAATGTGTGGTTAGGCTTTATCATCTCAAGGTATTTATTCCATAAGCACTTCTGTGCAATATTTCAGACACTGTGTGGGATAAATCTAAACCAGGGATGGCAAAGTCTATGGGGCCATTTTTCTGCCACTGGGCTACTATAAGTGCCACGTTCATCAACAAAAAGAAAGGAAGAAAGAAATAAGAATAAACAAATGAACAAAACTGGAAGTACAGTAATACCTCAGATAACGCTAAGACTTTGTTCCACAAGTCTTGGTGTTATCCAATTTTTAGTGTTATCCGATCCATGTTAAAATCCTATGGGATGGATTGGATAACGTTAAAGCTCCATAGAGATACATTGTAACTGCACAGGCTTTAGCGGTTGTTATCCGATCCATCCCATAGGACCTTAACGTTATTCGATCCAATTCTCCTCCCCAGATTGCTTAACGTTATGTGATTTTACCATTACCCGATGCTAAAATCAATGTTACCCGAGGTATTACTGTAGCTGGAAACTATTTTTTAAAGTGTTTTTTCCTGGGGTGTTAAAACAACCCTGGGAATGTGATGGCTCAAATGGTTAAGATACTGAACTCACTGAATGGAAGGTCTGAGTTTGATTCCCTGATACTGCATGATGGAATGAGCTCCTGTCTCTGTCCCAAATCCTGCCAACCTAGGAGTTTGGAAGCAAGAAATAGCAAGTACAGTAGATAAATAGGTACCACTTTGGTGGGAAGATGAACAGCGTTCCATGCACTCCGATGTTGATCCATGCCTGCCACATGTACATGGAAACGTCTGCAGATGCAGACAGTGCTGGCTCTTTGGTTATAAACAGAGATGAGCACTGAGCCCTAGAGTTGGATACGACTGGCTTTCAAGCAAGGGCAATCTGTACCTAAAACAACCCTACCTACCTATTTAAAAGGTATATCATG
Source organism: Furcifer pardalis (assembly GCA_030440675.1). Taxonomy (NCBI): domain Eukaryota; kingdom Metazoa; phylum Chordata; class Lepidosauria; order Squamata; family Chamaeleonidae; genus Furcifer; species Furcifer pardalis. The sequence continues at coordinate 153,929,025 of CP126892.1, forward strand.
CAAACATACTATTTGTTGCCCAACAAGGAGGGGGAAACTGGTGGGGGCAGGTCAGGAAGTCTAGGGCTTTTCTGCCCACCCCTGATTTAATTAAATCTGAATAGAGGTAGTTTAATGAATGAATTATCTTTCTTAGCAGCATGATGCCAGTCTTATTACTTTATAACTTTTTAGGCGGGGACAATGTAGCACAAAAAGCCTCCAACACTGTCTTCATAGGAATATGACTACATCTTAGCTAAATCATACATTTAATACAAAAATAACAAATTAACAAGTAAAGTGTGAAGATGAAGAGTTGATTCCCCATGCATGCAAACAGCTGAGAGTAAAAGATACGGCAAGTCTGAGAAGGGGTGGTTTTATTCCATTGCTGGGCAGTGGACCTAGAAGACAAACAAGGAGACAAGAGGCTCACAGGGACTCAGAGCCTTTAGAAAGGAAAATGGAAGTAAGGGAAGAGAAAGAGGGCAACCCCTTTTGCATAGGAAATGAAGAGAGCTTCTGTATGAAAGTCCCCAGCTTCTGTATCATGAAAGGTTCAAGTTGGAATACTTCTACATGCCCAAAACCATATTACAGTTGCACCTCGCTTAACGAGCATAATGTGTTCCACAGGACTGCTCTTTAAGTGAGTTTGCTCTTTAAGCGAAACACCATTGTAAGCGACCAATTGTGACTTCTGGTGGAGGGGATTGCGAACCCCGATTTATTTGTTAAGTGAGCTTTTGGTTAGTTTTGTTAAGCGAAGCGAATATTCAGAGAAAATTATGCTCTTTAAACAAGTTACTCTTTAAGCAAGGCACTCTTTATGCGAGGTTTGACTGTACTGTACAAGTAAAACCTCATATAACACTAAAACCTGGTTCCACAAGTCTTGGTGTTATATGATTTTTAGTGTTATCCGATGCATGTTAAAATCCTATGGGATCCATAGAGATACATTGTAACCACACAGGCTTTAGGTTGTTATCTGAAGCATCCCATAGGATCTTAATGTTATCTGATGCAATTCTTCCCCCCAGATTCCTTAATGTTATGCGATTTTAGTGTTATTCGATACTAATGTTATATGAGGTATTACTGTATTTGGATTGTGTAATGTGTTTCACAATACAAAAATGAACTGAAAACTCCTATATTGAGGGGAAAATACAGTATAGGTAAAGGTAAAGGTTTCCCTTGCTTGAAAGCCAGTCATATCCGACTCTAGGGGTCAGTGCTCATCTCTGTTTCTAAACCGAAGAGCCAGCGCTGTCTGCTTCTGCAGACCTTTCCATGGTCATGTGGCAGGCATTGCTAGACACAGGAGCACATGGAATGCTGTTACCTTCCCACCAAAATGGTCCCTATTTATCTACTTGCAATTTCTTGCTTTCGAACTGCTAGGTTGGCAGGACCTATACTGTACACAAAAATATGCATACATTTCATGGTTCAGTAGCAAGAAATAAAAATCCTCATAATTCTAACCATGAGGATCAAATCTTTGCCATTTTGAAGCCATGCCCATGAAAGAATCATAACTGGAGTGTGTGGTACAGTATATTGTTTTGTTTTTTAATTATATATCCCAGAGTCCCCCAGCTAACACAATCTACACTGGCTGAGGGGTTCTGGGAGTTGCAATAGGGGGAAAACACTTCTAAGCTTATAATGAGGCAGCTTCAGGCAAGTTATGAAGCAAACCATGCAGGTCAAGCTAACCTCAAAGACACCAAGTATGCTTCTGTAGCAATGCAGAAATACTTTAAGTCTCTTGAGAAGTACCAGCAATAAGTGTGTTATTATTTTACCTCTTCTCTCAGCTTTAAATCCTCACAAGGGCCATATGCATTGACCATCAGATGTTATATGGCAGAGATGGCAAACTTTTCAGAGACAGAATGCCCAAACAGAGGGGCAGCCCAAACTCTGTGCTGGGGGGAGGGAGGAAGAGCTCCCATTGGAATGCTGGCCACAGGGGCGGGGAGAACTATGTGCTGGGGCAACAGAGAGGGCTCTGAGTGCACCCTCTGGCATGCCTGCCATAGGTTCACCACCACTGTTATAAGGCCTGCCTGCCTGCCACCTTTCTTCCTAAAGGCAGCTCACAACCATTTAAAACATGCAAAAATAACAAAGTTATTCCTTCTCCAGTTTTGGATTGAGAATAAAGTGCATTTAAAAGTACAGGAATCAATCAAGACAGAAACCACTGCCAGTAATGCAACAGGAGGAAATTAAATCTCACTGCTGCTGGCTTTGTAGCCAACTTGTACTTAACCCACTTCTATGCTCCCCCCCCCCCCAACCTGGAAAATTCCAGGTCAGGCTCTTGTTATCTGTGCTGTCTCCTATTCAGCACCATGTTTTCAGTTAAAGGACAAGTATGAATGGAATGACTTACTGTTCTGTTATTCATCCCTCACAGTATGTCTTTCAGGATTTAAAGAGTGGGGCGTTAAGAGGGGAATCATGAGAAAATACACAGATCCAAAATTAGTTTATTCATTTTTGTATTTTTGTATTTGTTCGCCGCTCTATTCGCCGAAGCGACTCAGAGAGGCTAAACAACTTAAATCACAGAAATATCACATATTAAATATTAGAACATATCAAAATATCACATACATTTCAAGAAATCCCCCATCACAATTACAAAATTAAAACATCATAAAAGACATCTCAGAAACACTTGCAGCAGGATCTTAAACAAAAACATGTCAGAGATTACTCTGGGTTGAAAAGATTTTTGCAGGGGATGCCCGAATGAGGCTCCTTTCATGTCCCCCATTGTGTTGCTCTCGGGAATCAAACCTGTCTTTCCAGTCTCCAAGCCTAGCACTTTAACCACTAAGCCACCAGCAATAAGTATGAATAGATCATCTGTGACAGGTAGGATCGACAAGAGATGGTGTGTCACATGAGTAAGAAGGCATGGAGATACAGTAGTTAGGAAGCAGGTAGTTAGTAATCATTTTTAAAGAAAAATCTTATGTCCCACTTAGACTACTTCAGCATCCCTTTAGCACATGTGTACTACTGATTGAGAACTGATGACCTAGAACATGATGGCCCTATTCAAAGCCATATCTCACGTGGCCCCTGAGAGCAGCCTTCCTAACTTCCTCTTTGGTTTAATCGCAACAGTGAAGGAGAGAAAATAACCTTGACTTTACCTCTTTTCCTCAGACACTTTCTTCTACTGATCACCAGTGCCTGGTGTCTGGTCTGACCTTCCACTATGGTAATGGAATAAATCGTACAGCCAGTGACTCAACGCTGAGTGTTGGGCAGTGGTAAATAACCTAACTCCCTAAAGGGGCCAACAGCTATGGGCAAATGAGCCCCTTTAGGTGGGGTGATGGTCCCCTCAGTGGAGGAAATACCACTGGAAACCATGATATTGGGCCCAATGGCAAAATGAGTGGAGGAGAAACTCTGATTCCCAACAGTCATGGAGGTGGAAGAGGCCATGTCAGGTGGACTGGTTGTGAAAGTGCACCTTTTCCATATCCTCAAAGCCGCAGCAGTCCATTGCAGTCCCGGCATTAAGTCCTGCATGTCTCATTTAATATGTGCCGCAGGAGATGGTTCCGTGATCACCGTGTGTGGGTCACTTCACAGCAAGCTGGGATCCACATTAAACAAATTCACATCAATGGAATTTTTTCTGCTTCAGGAAAAAAGGCATTCTCGGATATAAGTTGTAGCCGTCAGATACATCCATGCCATGGACTTGTCCCTAACTCTGACCCTAACCTACTTCCTACACCATGTTTACTTGCAAATCCTTAGTATAGGAGCCCCAAATTGTGACATTTCCAAGCTCTGCTCTACCAGCCTTCTGGCATACACAGGCAACCTGGGTTAAGGCCCCCTAGCTCAGTCCCAATTACTTTGGGAAGCCTTTCCTTGACTAGCCTTATCTGTGACACTTGCATTGGCATAGTCAAGATGTGAGGACACAGCTGGTGTCAAGTGGTTCCACAACCTGCCATCAGGCCCAGTGAGTATTCAAGGAACATCACTGGACAAACTCCAACAACATCCAAATCCAGCCATACTGAGTTGAGAAAGAAGGTAGCATAAACAAGCATTACCTTACATACACCACAAACTATGGTGGGGAGCAGGTTCTTGGCTCAGGCTGGAGACAAAGGTCACCATACAGGAACTAAGACACAATCCTTCCAGAGATAAGATTTTTTTTTTACTCAACACTCACTTTGAACAACTCTTATTTTCCACATCCTATTGCTTTTCTTGCACTTGGGTAATATATGGAGTAGTCTGGAAATTCAGGGATTGTAGAAACCTTAGACGTAGAATGAACAAACCTATCTCCCTTCCTTCCTTCCTCTCCCTCCCTTTTCTATTATGCACAAGCATTGATGCTACTGTGTGGACACAGAAAATAAAGGCCCTTATAATGTATAAAAAGGAATATCATGTTAAATATGGATAAGAATGTCTCCATGGATGTTAGATTCCTGTCAATTAAATATTTTATAGCAATTAACCTAGTACTGTATTGTAAATAAGTCATATCTTTCTCCCTATCCCAGGGGGAAATGCCAACATGTTAAGCTGGCAATCTTTCTAAAACTTTAAGAGAAAACCAAACTCAAATTTTAATTCACCACCGCTGGGACCAAAAAAGGACTCTTCCAAATAAGTGGTGTAGGAAAAAAAATTCTGGGTTACTGAAATAAACTGCTAACATATTGTCACACTGATTTATCTCCAAATCCCCATGTTTGAGACCCATCAGAAAACAAGCTTTGGTAGCTAATAACATGCTAATAAACACCTTATTCAAAGGGTAGCAGGAAGGGCTATATGGATTTTTCTTACCAGCTATGCAGAATCCAGTTTTAAAAAACACCAGCACAGAAAGTACACAGCAAAACAATCCCCAGTTGAGTTTTAATGAGATTTCCAAGTACATTTATATATTTAACGGGAAAATGCTCTGAATTTCCACTGGCTCAGATGTCAGGTTGCTTTCTCTCTCAGTCAACCTCTCCTCCTCCTCCCTTCCTCCTGACCTTCCACAGGGTTACGATTTTGCAGCAACGGATTGAAGCACAAGGCACATGGAGTGAGCTGACAGAACTACAATATTATCCAACTTATCATCTAGGACGCAAACGTTATATCTGGCTGCGGCCACGACGGTGGCTTTCCTTCCCACTGACAAAGAGTCATCGTTCCCATTTTGGCATTAACCTTTCCACTTAATGTACATTCTCAACCGCCCACACAACTCACACTCACTCTCCATGTTCCCCCTAGAATGAACAATAAAGAAAGAACGCTTGGTACGATGTAGAGATTCCTACAGAGTCAGTTTTACCCTGTCACTTCTCAGCTTCCCAGATGTTAGTCTTCAAAAAGAAAAGGGGATGGTCATATTCTAAATCCCACACACCCTTTCTCCAAACAGGACATGCGCAAAAGCATGGAGAAGTGGGTGTTTTCTATTGAACCTCATTGATTATGTTGCCTCACACTGCTGGCACCATAAGAGGTTTATTCCAAATATAGCTTTCAGACAGGATTTAGAACACCAGGTAGAATAAAAAAAAATTCAGATATGCTAACAGAAGGAGAAATTGGAGGAGTGGAGATACTCCAAGGGAGGAAAACAGTGCTATGCTTAAGCGCCATATTGGATGGAAAGCGGATGGATTAGGAACAATTTCCAAAGAGAAAGCCATGTTAGTCTGTTTATAATTAAGCGGCAGCAAGGACAAACATATTGTGACACCTTAAAAGACTAACATATTTTTACTGTGTGCTTTTCATGAATTTTAATCAACTTCAACTGAAATGAAAGCTCGCACTGAAATAAACCTGTTGGTCTTTCAGGTGCCACAATATGTTGTTTTGGTTTTATTTTGGTTTTAGCGTACAAACTAGGAATAGGAATCAGAGGCAGCCAGCTTCTGATCCCACCTCAGTCTTGAGATCCACTGAGTGTTATTAGACCAGTTACAACCAATCATTCCTGATCTACCTCACAGGATTCGTGTGGTGAGGCGAGGCATTGCCTTGAGCTCACAGGATGAAAGGTGGAATAAATGTGAAATGAATTAATTAATAAGCAAAGTAGGGATATGGATAGGTGTAAAATAGGGCAATGAAGTTAATTCTCTTGCTTCTGCTGGAGATGAGGTGAACATTTATGGGTGAATAGATGGGTGTGTAACAAACAAAGTTATGGTATTTTGAGTTCTGGTGGATGAATGATAGGAAGGTAGAGCAGAAGAGAAGAGAAATGACGACTACCGGTATCTATATTGGAAATATTTTTCATTTTTAGACTATTCCTTTACCTCACACATTCACCTCCAGTTCTCTCTATTTTAAACACACAGTGGTCTTTGCCCTCCTGCCCTATATGTATGGAGGAGAGATCTGGATTAGGTATGTGAGAAACTAACTTGGTCAAGATTTCTCATTTAAGCTTTAACCTGAAGAAAGCACCCCAGGCAGAAATAGAAACAGGTACAGAAAACCACAAATAAAGTGGTTTGCCCATTTGGAGAGAATATCTTGGAATTCCATACCTTACAAGGCATATGTGGAAAGAGGAGAGAGACAAAGACCAATAGACTCAGAGGAAGGTGAAGAGATAACATCAAAGAAACATTACAAGAATATTAAATAACACCAGTGGAAGCCGCTAGAAGTTCAGGGCAAGAACTCTGTTTCTCCCCCACACCAAAAAGGGAGGGAAAGGAAGGAAGGAAGGAAGAAAACCACACATTTCTGAACTTTCAAGGTGTCACTTTTTGCCCAAGTAGAAGAATCTGTCAACATTTGTACATTTGAAAATTGCACAAAGACCACTGCATTCATTTCCAAGCTGTTCAACATGCTTCTAAAATTGAGACAAACGTGCTCTAGTCAAGGGACACAAACATTCATTAACATGTTCCTTTGAAAAAATGTTAACAAAAATATCTTTAAAAGTCTGCCTCCCAATCAATAGAACCAGCTTGGAAATAATAATTGGTCATGGGAGAGTAGATCTGCTCTTCAATCTTCTTGATTTGTGTCTCTGTTTTCCAACTGATCTTCAAAGGGAATGTACCTGTCAGCAAATATAACCTCTCCAACCCCTAAATTAGGACATGACACAATGTCAGACTTCATGATAGCTGTTAATAGGGAGTAGACTGTGAGATTGCACATGGCAGGTCCCAGCTTTCTTCCTTTTCTTTCGTGGATGCAAATCTACCCCCTCCTCTGCTTTAGTTATGCATTACATGAGCATTGCCATTAGTCACAGTTCAACTAACAAGGGTCCTATCTTAATCTGGGGGTTGAAACCAACATTATTTCATGGCTTACTGTTTTCGTCTCCCAACTGTAGTTAAAAACCAAATAATATTAAGTCTATGCTAAATCCATCTGCTTTCAAATCCTGCTTTACACAAATCTCAGATGAGCCTTAACCACACCCTTAACCATAACTTAGGGTTGCTGGTTTAGCATTATCCCCTCTCTGAGATCTCAGTACCAAAATCAGGGGCTGAAGGTGGATTCTCTGTGATGTGACAGAGCCCAAGCAACCAAGGATCAGAAGTGTAGCTGGAACTGTTTCTGGACCAGTTAGTTGCAGAAATGTGCATGCAGAAAATCACAAGAAATGGCTCCCAGAATTCTTCTAAAACTTGACAAATGCAGCACCCCAGAGCCAGGTGGGGAAAAAACATTTATTGGAGGTCTCGTATGTGGCTAAATATGGTTGCCATCTGCAGTAGTTATCACTTTTGCTGCCCAGACCCATATTCTACACAGTCTCACCATCAGTACACTTAACACATAAATATATAGCAAGTTACCCCAAGCCCATCCTGCCAGCATTTCACTGCTGCTTCCAGGGCATATTCCACAAGAAGGCTTATGAGTTATGATGCTGGTCTTCCACTCCGCTTTGCTCTAAATAACTTGATGGGCTCACCACAAGGGGCTTCTTGTCCTCTCTGGCCTTTTGGAGCAAAAAAAAAATCTGCATGCACAACACATACGCAACTTCATGCTAAGTCAATGAGTCCAAATGCCTACTATGAATGGGTGGGAAGTGCTTTCAAACCATCTCACATGCAGAATCTGAACAATCTCCTCTTCTAGCACTGCTTACCCAAAGATTTCCCCTTCTGTCAGGAGAAAAAGAAAAACAACAATACCCTGAGAGTTCAGCCAGTGTCTTGATTCCTGGAAACCCTAATCATATTTCATGGGTAAGGAGGAAAGCAGTGAACATCAAAAAAGCTGTACGCGGCAAAGGGAGTTGAATGGGTGGTTTTATCTTCCTCTACGAAGGCATAAGCCAGGCAGAGCCTCTGTTGGGTTCAAGCTTCTCTACTTCTCAGAGCAAGAGGATCTGCTTCTGCCAGCACTTCCTTCCCTCAACTCCAGGAACAGCCCCAGCCTAGATCAAGAGTATTTATGATAATGTTGTCACTTTGTTCTGTGTGTAGCATCCCAGGATATCAGGAATTCACAACCTACGGCCTGCAGGCATAATCCAGCCTGCAATACCAATTAATCCAGCCCATGGTGAGGATCCCAGAGGAGGAGCCACCACCACCACAACTGGAAGTGGTGGAAGTGTCAGGAGAAACAAAGCCTCTGACCCATGACACAAAATGGTTGCAAACCCCTGCTTTACATCCAGTCAGAAAGAGGCTACACTGTTTGAGTGCCACCAAAAAAGGAGTGCTGATATCCCAAACCCATTCCACTTCCACTGAAAGCAGTGCTTGTAAAGACAAGAGTTATTCCAAGGTTTTGTCTCACAACACGACTCCCATCAGCCTCAACTTATGAGGACAATAGCAACAGGCTGTGGGAGGTATAGACCAAAACATCTAAACTACAGTTCTGTACTCCTGATGTAAAAAAACAAAATGGACATGAAACTGCATACATTTTATCTTAAAGAACTGAGCATGCCATTTGGCTCAGTGCGTCATTTTGCTCTGGTTACATCTAACCTTTTCCTTAATGTAGTTTGCAGTTCGATGTGATCCTTCAATTTTATTTAGCAAACCATGTTTTTGTTGAGCTCCTGTCTAGATTCAGTAAAGAAGGACCTGCTATGATGAAAGTTCATACATAGATGAGTGTCACCAAGTAAGCATAAAAATAATAGCATTGGACCTCTTGAGTTCAAATTATTTCTGGGAGGCTGGCACAAAGAAGCTAAGAGAAATGGAGAGAAGATATTGTTTTTCTGGAGAGAACCAAAAAAGTGTACTAGCAAAGTCAACAGTAAAGGCCTCAGGTCCTCTAAGTTCTATTTGTATATCACAAACATTATATGAAAACTTATAAAAGGCCTTTCTAAAGCTCCCTTTGCAAGCCTGATAGCTAATTACTTCATGCCAACAGTGAACTGCTATTACTAACACACATGGACAATGGCACACAAAGAACTTTGCACTTGTTCAGTTTTAGTATGAACTTGCCAGAGTCCTGATTCAGCTTTTCAGTAGCATTTGAGAAAATTCAATGCATTGGATTCAGAACTTAGAAAATATTGCTACAATTCCCAGAATTCCCTACTTAATTTGAGGGGATTCCTCTTTCCACACATTACAGAATGCATCACATTCATTAGACTGTGGCTCCTGCAGTTAAAGCAGTGGTCTTCCCAGTAGTAAGTATGGCTGTGAGAGCTGGAGCATAAGGAAGGCTGGGTGCAGAAGAATAGACACCTTTGAACTGTGGTGCTGGAGGAGACTTTTGAGAGCCCCCTGGACTGCAAGGAGATCAAATCAGTCAATCCTGAAGGAAATCAAACCTGAATGCTTATTGGAAGGACAAATACTGAAGATGAAGCTCAAGTACTTTGGCCACCAATTGAGAAGAGAGGACTCACTTGAGAAGGCCTTGATGCTAGGAAAAATCAAAGGCAAAAGGAGAAGGGGCAGCAGAGGATGAGGTAGATGGAAGAAATTGTTGATGGGCGTAGATCTGGCCAGATTGTAGAGGATGGCAGAGCACAGAGGAGCCTGGCATGCGGTGGTCCATGGGTTTGCAAAGGGTCGGACTCAACTGTGCAACTGAACAACAGACCTGGCTCTCTGTGCATTATACAAAGAAGTAGGGAAGTAAGGAATTAGGAAACAATTAGGTCAATTTCCACCAGCTCAGTTGCACACAACTAACTCTGGATCCAACCCAGTAAATACCAGTGCTGAGTCCATCATTATCCTTCACACAGGCATATTTCTTCATAGTTTGGAGGCTCATTTATCAGCAGAAGTAGGGATAATTGTGTCCCAATTGTGTCCATGTGATATGTGGTTTTTTCTATGGACCACAGGTCACAATGGATTGCAGTACAGTACAGTACTTCCAGTTTTTGTCTTGAGTTTTTGGCACACCAAAAAGCCAAAAAAGCAGGGGATACAACTGTGCTCATCATGCCATAGGGCAGAGGTACCCAAACCTTTTGGGCCACAAGCCGATCAGTGGGCCAGTCACATGGTTTGGCGGGCCGGTCACGTGGTTCCTCCTACCAAAAGCAGAAGTAAAAAAAAAAACACCTTGCTATCTGTTTTGCAACAGGATGTGATAGATTTTAAGCTGCCGTTTTCTCTGCTAAAACCAGGAGGTGCCCAAACTATGGCCCGTACACATTTTACTTCTGCTTCCAGGAGTGACAAGGGCACTGAGGGCTGGATCTGGCCTGCAGGCCATAGTTTGGGCACCCCTGCCATAAGGAAAAGGCAGAGTATGGAACACAAGCATCACAGCTCATGAGCCTTTTTTGTTATACAAGCAAACACATATATACATTTAAAAACAAAAACAAATGCACAGTTACAAGATGGGGGACACTTGGCTCAGTAAGAAGGATCTTGAAATCATTGCAGATCACAAGCTAAATATTGTATGAGCCAACAGTGTGATGTAGCTGCAAAAACATTAAATGCTATTTTAGGTTGCATTAACAGAAGTACAGTACAGTATTCAAAAGCCATAAAGTAAGAGTCTCCCTCTATTCAGCACTAGTTAAGTATCCTGTAGAGTACTGTGTCCACTAATGCACTATAAGAAGAATATTGACATAGTAGAACAAGTTCAGGGGAGGACAAAAAAGATGATCAGGGAACTGGAAACCAAGCCCTATGAAGAAACACTGAAATAACTGGGCATGTTTACCCCTGAGAAAAGTATATGAAGATATGAGAGCACTCTTCAAGTGGTAGTGTGGAACTGGTTTGTTAGTTTTCAAAACCGCTCCTTAAATATCTCACTTACCCCAAAAGCTCTATCAGGGTCCCCAAAATAGTTTGTTCCAACTTGACAGCTCATAAAAACAGCAGCAGCAAATTACAGAATGGTGATAAATGTGGCTGAAGTAATGTATGTGAAGCCTTTGCAATGTCTAACCTTGGCTAGGTAAAGGTCACCCAGTCGTATCCAACTCTGGGGTTCAGTGCTCATCTCTGTTTCATAGCCAAAGAGCCAGTGCTGCCTACTTCTGGAGATGCTATTTACCTTCCCACCAAAGTGGTCCCTATTTATCCACTTGCAATTTCTTGCTTTTGAACTGTTAGGTTGACAGGAGCTGGGACAAAGACGGGAGCTCATTCCATCCTGCAGTATTCAGGTATCGAACTGCTGACCTGCCGCCTTCCAGTCAGCATCTTAGCCACTTGAGCCACTGCAGTCCCTCTAGATAGACCTTATCTATTAATAAGAGTGAACAAGTAATGGAAATTAAGTTACCTAGGAGCAGTGAAAAAGCCCAGGAGCCACAAAGTCCATGATGGGCAAGGAAATACCCACGAAAGGTTGAGATCTAGCTTCATGGTTGCAATTCAGACCTTGGGAATGGGTGGGCTGGGTGAGAAATGGCAAGGAAACATGAGCCAAGTATTTGCACTTCTATGTGTTAAAAACTAGGTGGCTGAGTGAAGTCTCTAGTTTTTGGCCCTCAGTTTAAGCCCTGAGTTCTCAACCTTTTAAAGCCAGGGGCCAGATCATACTCCCTCAGACAACTTCAGGGGCCGGACGGCCATTTTGCCCTTCCTCCAACACATGGCACTTCCAGGTGTGTTGGAGGCGGTGGGGGGCACATGAAATGCTGCTGTGGGCCACATTTGGCCCATGGGCCACAGGTTGAGAATCCCTGGTATAAGCAAATGTCCAACAACCTCTGCACAAGTTGCTTTTTTCAAGTGCAATCAGTGCTGGAAGGAAAAAACCTAAACGAAAGAAAGAAGTGTATGGAAAGAGAGAAAGAGACTGAGGGAGAAGGAGAAATAAGGATGAATATGCTGAAGAACAGAACAGATCCATTTATTAAGTAAAATGAGAAAGGAGAACAAGTTTACAAAGTACTACAAAATATGGCAACAGAAGTGATTTAATGCTAGGTCAGGTACACAGGGGAAGGCGCCAGGAAATGTAGTTTCTCAACAGTTCCTGCTATTGCACTTCTCAGTAAAGTCCTAAATGTGGTACTTCTCTCTTTCCTCACAGTGCGCTGGAAGCACATGCTGTTCCGGCATGTGGTACTTTTGGATCTCACTTCGCATAAAAAGAATGTAAATGTTCTCCTTTGGTCATTAGGGAGAGGTCTGGGAAGAGGAAGTACACGATTTGAGTTTCCTGCCACTGTAGCTTCTATTTCTCTGCAATAATATTCCATTTAATGAATAGCTAAAGCACAGAATCCAGTCAAGATAGTTGGGCCACGTTTTGTTTTACACTTATTTATGTATTTATTTACATTTTTACCCTACCCTTTTGATGCAAGCACCACTCAAAACAGTTACAATATATAAAACTATATACAACACGCATCATAAAATATATTTAAGAGACCAGAATAAAATCATCTGATAATAACCAATAATATCCCAAAGAGACTAAAATATCAACTTTCACTTCTGTTTGTTTTACACACTGACTTCTAAAATGAACCAGTTTTGTTTCCTCTAATTTTGTTAAATACCGAGCCTGGGGCATTCATCCTTTAACCAGCAACACTACAGACAATCCATGCTTTCCCCAGCTTGCCTCTCTGTCTCAAAGTCACTAAAAGGCAGGTGGAAAGTTTCTATCCAAATCTTCTCTTTTTTGCCTGTTAGTAACAATCAGGAAAGAAAAAGAAACAATTTTACTACAATGTAAAGCAGGGATAAATTGCTTTTTTTTTGGGGGGGGGGATGTTAAGTTTAGATGCAGTTACATGTTTACCTCTATCCCAAGGATACTTCTCTGTGTTACTTAACTTGTATGTGTTAAACAAGGTTATATAGTTACAGAGGAGTAGTAACTCATGAGCTTCATTGAAAACAAAGGTACAAAATCAAGAGTGATGTGTTCTATCCCTTCACAGTTGAATTTTTTGGAATAGTAGCAGTGCTTTTAAAGACTGTTATATTTCAGTGTGAGCTTCTGTGGATCAAGTCCACTTCATCAGACATGGGAGTGAGGCTTCTTGGCATCAATTTATACACATCAGGTACAGAGTGATTGGTTAGCATAACAGACAAGTGTACAAATCAATGTGGCTTCATACAATTGATAATGGCAGGTGATCTCTGGTTGTTATTCTCACAACACATAGTAACACAAAGGCTGAACTCATTAGCAAATGTTCAATGCCAGGTGTTTGTTTTGTATCTTCCCAATATTTGCAGGTGAAATAGTATCTTCCCACTCTTTCCACATTTGCAATTGAAAAATAGGGGGATTTACAGTTAAACTGAATAACAACCAGAGACCATATGCCATTACCATTTGTAATCTTATCTGTTATACTAACCAATCACTCTGTACCTGATTTATAAAATGTTTATAAAATGATGCCATGAAGCCTTACTCCCATGTCTGATGAAGTGGACTTGATCTGCGAAAGCTCACATTGAAAGATAGAACAACAGAAACAATAGAAATTCAATGCCCAAATAATTTACTGGCCCCACTTTGAGGCTGATGTTTCAAAGTAAAGAAAAAGCTCGCAACCCAAATCCAAAAACTCACGTCTGTTTAATACAAAGGTGTGGTTTACTGAAAGAACAGAAGTCATCACTCCTAATTCTGTCCCCCTCCCCTTCTTCTTTAATTAAGTGTATTATTTCTTTTGGAGGTGTTGTATGGGTTACATGCTTGTTTGCTTCTAACTGCAAGCACTAACCCACTTAAAAAAATGAGAGAGAAGATTTGGATAGGAACTTTCCCCCCCAGCGACCAAGGGATCTAAAAATTAAGCTCTGAGTCTGCACTGATTTTGTACATGACTTCCATGTGACTGTTGAACATTTCTGCAAAAGTTTTCCAGTTTCCAAAAAACAAAAAACACAGGCTCTGATAATAGCTCTTTGTCACACAAGGGCATTTGCAAAATTAATTAGTACATGGAACAGATTTGTACAAACCCCAGCTGGTGCCCATTCGTCCCACTGGGAATTCATCTTAAGGGAAGGGAAGTTCTATTTTCCATAAAAGATATGCCTGCAGAGGCTTTCAGGAGCAGAAAAGATACACCTGTCAGCTGGTTTCTCACATCTCACAATTTTGCTACAAAGCTGGATTTTCTATGATCAAAAAAGTTAAGTCTTTTAGACTTTAGCTCCTGGAATCCAACTGTTGGATTCAGGGAACTGTAACCCCAAAATGCAACATTTGCCACTTTTGATTGCATTCTCTAGCACAAGAAGACATTTAATGTCTGGACAGGTTATTCTGCTATGGTAATAGAGTAGAGCATTTATTTTTATTTATTATATTTATATCCTGCCCATCTGGGAGATTTTCCTATTCTGGGTGACCATACTGCCAGTGACTCAATGCAGAGTGTCAGACGGTGGTTAACTAACCAGACCACCCTGAGCACTAACGGATTTAGGTGCTGAGGTCCACAGGGAAGGGTGATGAAGAGCAGCATCTTCATCCATCCTGACCTGGGACCGATGAGGACTTTGTGTGAAAAAAGGGCTCAGGACCAGAAAATGACGTGCAGAACTGGATCAGTGGTACAGGGGTCACGACGCAATGTGGAAGGCAGAGGAAAGGCCACTGCATTATATTCTAAGGACTGTCTTCATGGCTGATCGCCATGGGGATCACCAATATTTGGATTCAGATATGGAGGAGGAGGAGGAGGAAGCACTAGAAGGGATGGATTAAGCCACATTGCAGCACCACAAGGAGAGTTTCAGTTATAAAGAAAAAGGCAGACGTAGTCTGTGACACCTCATTTCCATCTACTCTCATACCTGAACAGCAACACTTGCTATTGTCATGGATTTGGAAGCTTCAATCATGAAGATAAGCTCACCAGATCATGTCACCTTGATTTAGTTAGTCACAGTGGCTTGTCTTCCAGAGAAACGAAACTTTTCCATGCTGCTTTGCATTGAGATTTCCCTGTGAGATATTACCTCATCGAGAACAGTGCCTCTAGAGGCTTCATTAGTCATCATAGGAGAGATTACCCAAACTCCTCAGTGAAAGTTCACATCCTTTGAGGTTAACCACCCAGAAAAGGGGGGGGGGGCAAAAGCCTTGGTGCTCTGTCAGGATTGAAGGTTGGATCCTGGTAACACGACCTTGATAGATCTTGGAGATAACAGAAATCTTATCTCTTGATCTAGCTCAAGAACACCTGACATTCCTAAGGTGGGGGGTGAGGCACTTTTGAGAATAAAAGGACCAGTTTTGACCCATTAGAGAGCTCGAAAGGGGACATCATCGGATTCAGTGGGAACCTTTGATCTTCAAAACTCCAATGGACTTCTGAATAAGTTGACGTGGAGAGCAGCTGACTCTTTGAAACTTATCGGGGAAAGGAAGTCTCCAGACTCAGCCTGAATTCTGGGAGGCAGAATACTTTGAAAACATTCTGACTTTCATACTTAGAAAGATTTGCAACATCTTCGGATTTTGAAGATATCTGGAGCAGATTTAGCTTTACTTATAGAACAAAACGTGATTTGTCATTTTATTAGATAAAATGCTAGGTAGGACACTGCATCTAGGAAATTAGTTTGTTAGGAACTAGTGTGCTTTTAGAATAGATTTTGCCCTACAATGGCTTTGGTCACCTCCAGACTTGACTATTGTAATGCGCTCTACATGGGGCTGCCCTTGTGACCATTCAGAGGCTGCTGCTGGTCCAGAATGTGACTGCTTGGGTTGTGATGGAGTGTGGGCATTATGCTCATGCCTCACCACCACTTCAAGAGCTGCACTGGCTCCCAGTATGCCTCTGAGTGCAATTCAAGGTGCTGGTTATTACCTTTAAAGCCGTATATGGTAGTGGGCCAGGATACTTAAGAGACAGCGTCACCCTGAGAACATCTATCCATCCCACCAGAGTGGACCAGAGAGGCTCTCTGGTTGTGCCATCAACTAGAAAGGCTCACCTCTCTAGCACTAGAAGGAGAGCTTTTTCTGTGTCCTCTCTGGCCCTTGGGAACCTTCTGCCAAGTGAGCTGCATCTCCAGACAGAGCTGCTGCCCTTCAGAAAGGGGGTAGATACCTGGTTGGCAGGGCATATGTGGGGTGCAGGCCAGATGGTCAGTTCAGCCGGGTGGCCCTTTTGACCCCCACCTCTCTCCCAGTTATCTTTTTAACTTTTTAATCCTTTTAACTTTTTATATTTTGTTAACCTTATAATGTGTTTTAATTGTGTATTTTTTAATTTTGTAAGCCACCCTGAGTCTCTGGATGAGGGCGGGATATAAATGTGATTAATAAATAAATAAATAAATTTTATGTTGCTTTTAAGTTTTGGCTATTGCTATGATTTGCCTGAAGAAACAACTTGCTTTATGGACTGTATTTTATTTTTTATTCCAATAAAACGGGGAGTCCGCATGAGGTCTCTTGTGAAAAGACAACTGGAAGCGTTGAGTCCAAAGTTGGGTGTGGGACTTTAACACTGCCTGCGCTTGCTTGTACCTGTTTACCACACTATTGCAAATTCTCCTATGGCTCGTCCTTGAAACATCATGGAGAGGGCCAGGAGGGACATAAGGGGAGCAAACCAGACAGAGCGTACAAGGTTCCAGGACAGAATTGTAAGGAGTCTTGGGAGTCTACCATTGCCCTGAAGTCTGAGGAGAGACATTTAGAAGCTTTTAGTTCAGAGCCCACTCTCCCGCTCTCCCCCCTCTACCGGGAAGGCCCAAACAGCAAAGGCAACAGCTATAATCTATTGCAAATGTTTTTACTGCATCTTAGAAGTGTATCATGCACGAACCCACTTAAAACATACACCCTCAATTTTAGTGCAACTTCTTGCATATAAGCAGAATCCATGTAAGTGTCCCAGTGCTGACATCCAACAGAGGAAGGCCTGGGCAAGAGAGATGCCTGGCTTTCGACCTTTGGGTAGAAGCGCTCACAATAGCAATTACCGTTATATACCACCCCATAGCACCTAATGCACCCTCTGGATGGTTCACAAGGTAATTAGCATTTTGCCCCCAACATAATGGGTACTCATTTTACCAACTCTGGAAAGATAGAAGGCTGAGTCGACTTTGATCCCCATCAGGATCGAATTCAGATTGCAAACAGTTTTGGCTACAATACAGGAGTTTCACCACAACGCCGTGAGGGCTTGGTCTGCAGTCAGTTGGAGCAAGAGATCTCTTCCTTCTCCACCTTGCTTGTTTGGCAGGCAGCTGGTCAGCATCAGTGGCCAGGGGGCACATTGGTAGCAGCAGTGGTGATGATGGTGGTGAAGGTAAGGTAAAGGTAAAGGTCACCCTTGCTCGAAAGCCAGTTGTATCTGACTCTAGGGTTCAGTGCTCAACTCTGTTTACAGCCGAAGAGCCAGCACTATCTGTGTTTGCAGACAGTTCTGTGGACATCTGGCAGGGATGCAGAGACACCAAAGTGCATGGAACACTGTTTACTTTCCCACCAAAGTGGTACCTATTTATCTACTTGCAATTTCTTGCTTTCAAACTGCTAGGTTTGCAGGAGCTGGGACAGAGATGGGTGTTCATTCCATCATGCAGTACTCAGGTTTTGAACTGCTGACCTTCAGTCTCCCAGTCAGCATCTTAACCACTTGAGCCACTGCAGTGAAGGTAGATACAAAGATAGTATGTAGAATTTAGAAACAAAATACATGTCACCAAAGGGGCAAAACCTGTTATTAGACAACCAATCCAAGACACTGTCTTACTTTCTATTTTTACAGTTTTATAATTCTACTCATAGCTCATCTTACTCTGGGATGTAACAGGGAATGATTTGTGTCTTCAGGTCACTAAGGCCAGAAACGTTAGTGTAAATAAGACTGAAAGCCATTAATGGCCAGAATCCTGTTTGTAATATCAGAATATCAAAATTGGAGCACTCTGCCATTCTCAAGTAATCTGCAGTGAAAATACTGGGGCTTAAGCTTGTACAGGGAGATATTGAATGCCCCCTTTGTACAGCTCAAATATTTGGCTGGGAAAGCAAGACATGGAAAAGTTTAATAGGATTCCATCCACTGCTGTCAAGGAGTGACCGAGTCGCTTTTTTCCATGTTCATGAAATCAGATGTCGTGGAATCCCATGCTTAATTTCTGAAGATGAACTTCCTAAACAAAGGAAGCTAACCTGCATAATTCCAGAGGTGAGAAACTCATGGTGTGATACTAACACATGCACACAATAACTGAGAATTTCCCTGTTCCCGATTCAGGCGGTTTCTAATTCCTGTTTGGCCTGATTTGCTCCTGATTCTGGTTAACGGTCTTTCAGATCTTGCAAAGATAATGGCAAGAATGCTTCAGGACCCTAGGAATCTCGAGTGTTCTTACATTTGGGGGAGTGCTCAGAAAAGTTATTTTATGGGATACAACTTCCAGAATCACCTGGCCAGCATGGCCATCAATGAGTTACAAGTTTAAAAAGAGAGAGAGAAAACAATGGTCTCCAGTTTGGGTTTGAATTGTACCATCTATATTCCAAGTCTTCCTCCAAAAGCAACCAAGAGATACAGTGTATATAACTGATGGTTGTCCAATGACTATATAGATGCTAAGTGAACTAGTTTTGCAAATTTTCCATGGTATCATTTTCATCTGGTGTAGTCCAATAGCATTCTATATTCAAATAGGTGTATACAGTATTTGAGGATTTCTTGGTCTTAGTAAGTTATTTTTTTAAAAAATGTCTTCAGACAGAGACAGATAGGAAATTTTTAAAATGTACAGTACTTGTGTACTTCACACATATTTCTTCTTGGCCATGTTTGTGAAGACAAGGCATGGGCTTAGATTTATATGATTCTCTGACTGAATCTGGATCAATTAACATTCATAGCATTTTTGTAATTGTTTTGTTTATACTAAGGCTGTTGCAGGATAGCCAGCACTTTATTCTGTAGGTATAATTAGAAACACATATCAGCTACAGCCTGGGCTGGAAAGGTCAAGGATTCTTCTTGTTAGTGAGCATTTCATTTCATTTTACTGTGATTAAGTCATTTGGTTGTAGCCATTAAAATGTCAGACCAGAAAACGAGAAGACTAGGGTTCAAATCTCCACTCATCACAGACACTTCCTAGGGCAGTGGTGACAAACCTATGGCACACGTGCCAAAGGGGCCACTCAGAGCCCTCTCTGTGGGCATGCACACCTTGCCCCAGGACAGAGTTAGCCCTGCTCCTCTGCCCAGCAGCCCAATGGGAGCGCTTCCTTCCTCTCTCAGTACATCCACCCCATCCCTCTGCCCAGCAGACCAAAGGGAGCGCTTCCTCCCTTCCCCCAGCACAGAGTTTGCCTCGCCCCTCTGCCCAGCAGCCCAATGGGAGCACTTACTCCCTCCCCCAGCACAGAGTTCACCCCACCTCTCTGCCCAGCAGTCCAATGGGACACTTCCTTCCTCCCTCCCCCCAGCAGAGTTCACTCTGCCCAGCAGCCCAATGGGAGTGCTTCCTCCCTCCCCTATTTGGGGTAAGGCAGGTGGCTCACATGTGGTGTGAGAGTGCGGTGCAGACAGCAGCCTCTTGAGTCTGTGGTGAAGGTGACTTGTTTTTTCTAAACTAAAACCTCAGTATTCAGATTAAATTGTTGTGTTGGCACTTTGTGACAAATATGTGAGTTTTAGGTTGCAGTTTGGACACTCCATCTCTAAAAGTTTTGCCATCACTGTCCCTGGAGATCCTGGACCAGTTACACATATGCACTCACTATATTTCTCTCACACACAATCTCTCTCTCTCACACCTTCTTTCACAGTCTAGCTTACCTCGGTGGGAAGTAAAAGGACAATGTACTCTAGGATTAGAAAAGACTATCAAACCTGCATTTCTCATAACTCCAAGGTTGCCGGTCCCAAGCCTGATGAGAAAGAAGGAGGGTTGGGCATCAGGTTGGCACCCCAGCCCCATAAAACGTTCTTGCTGGTGAAACAATAAGGAGTCCTGTTGTGGAGACAGGTGCCACGCAGCACAAGGAACTATTACTACTACTGCATCTCTCATTATGCCTCACCAGTGGCTATGACGGCAAGTGGTGGAGTCAAAGTTGGAGTTAAGGTATCATCAGTATGCTGATGATACTCCGCTATACATCTTGGCCTGTGGTGATCCAAGAGATGTAGTCAAGAGTCCTATCCAGGTGCCTGGAGGCTGTTGGGGTCTGGATGGGGGGACAATGGGCTACAACTGAATCCTGCCAAGACTGAGTGGCTATGGGTCGGGGCCCCCGCGTTATCTCGGGAACTACAATCTTTGGTTCTGGATGGGACTATTTTGCCCCAAACGGACCCAGTGCATAATCCGGGGGTCCTCCTGGACTCGCAACTTCTGCTCGATGAGCACGTGGCAGTCGTGGCCAGGAGGACTTTTGCACAACTTCGTGTTATACCCCAGTTGCGCCCATTCCTAGATCGGTACTTCTTGCTCATGGTTACACACACTCTGGTCACCTCCAGACTTGACTATTACAATGTGCTCTACATGGGGCTGCCCTTGATGACAATTTGGAGGCTGCAACTGGTCCAGAATGCGGCTGCCTGGGTGGTGATGGGGTGCAGGTGGTATGCCCATGCCTCTCCACTGCTTCAGGAGCTGCACTGGCTGCCAGTGTGCCTCCGGGTGCAATTCAAGGTGCTGGTAATTTATTGGGCCACCATTTATTGTCCAGAGCTCCCAGGAAATATAGTTAAATTAAAATGTAATCAAATAAGTAACTATAATATAATAAAGACCTTGCACCTAAGCTTCTAATGATAAACAACATGGCCATAGTAAGAAATGGAATGTTTGCAGGGAAGGGGTTTAACTATGTGAGGCCTATTAAGAGCAGTTACATAGCTGCTTCTTGCATAGGTTAGGGACTGCTGTGGCTCAAGTGGTTAAGATGCTGAACTTGACCACTGGAAGGTCGGCAGGTAAGCAGCTCAAGACCTGAGTGCTGCACAATGGAGTGAGCTCCCATCTCTGTCCCAGCTCCTGCCAACCTAGCAGTTCGAAAGCAAGAAATTGCAAGTAGATAAATAGGTACCACTTCAGTGTGAAAGTAAACAACATGCTGTGTACTCCAGTATCTAGGCATGCCTGCAGCATGTCCACGGAAACTTCTGCAGCTGCACACAGTGCTGTCTCTTTGGCTATAAATGGAGATGAGCACCAAAGTCTAGAGTCAGATAAGACTGGATTTCGAGCAAGGGCAATGTTTACCTTTATTAAGAGCACATTCAGGTGGATCAATCTGAAGTGGAGAACCTCTGAACTAACATTTTGTAACTCAAAAGAAACAAAAGAAAGAAAGAAAGAAAAAGAAGTCTTTCATTCCAAAATTTAAAAAATTTGGGACAGAAGAAATATTTTAACTTACTTATGAGGAAGAAAAAACCCAAAGTCAGTACCAATGGAAAACCCTTGGGGAAGAGATAAAAAAATGAATATTCATATGAACATAGTTATTAATGGGTCATGAAGCTGCCCTATAAAACCCAAATGAAACTCCCTATTCATTCGTTTTTCAAGAAACAGTTTATGAGAGCTGCACTGCATTATATATTTAATTCTAACAGTTCCACTGACACATTCATTACTGGCATTGTTTTGAGCACACCTGAACATGAAAGTCAGCACTGTTGATGAAAATTAAAACTGACCTCACTTTCTGAGATATACAGCTCTTTCTAATTAAAATACTGTAATAAGGATTTTTCAAATGATCACCTTGCATGTGTGCAAGGACTTGGATTTTTGCCAGAGAAGCATGCTCCCACTTACATGTATTCACAGCATCATTTCTATGACTCTATTTGAGTGCACAGTCAAACCTCGCATAAAGAGCGCCTCGCTTGAAGAGTAACTCGCTTAAAGAGCAGAATTTTCTCTGAATGTTCGCTTCGCTTAACAAATAAAACTAACCAAAAACTCGCTTAACAAATAAATCAGGGTTCACAATCCCCCCCCCCCCACAATCGGTCACTTACAATGGTGTTTCGCTTAAAGAGCAAACTCACTTAAAGAGCAATCCTGTGGAACGCATTATGCTCTTTAAGTGAGGTACAACTGTATCTCGAACATGAGCTGGGCACAAACAAATGGCCTTATGAATACAAGCATAGTGGTATAGCAGAACTAAAGAGGACAACGGAGGCTAGTCAGCTGTTTCCTAATACAAAGAGACATGATATAATATTCCATCCAGCTTCCCTGCTTTTTTTGGAGCTTAGCCATAAGGTACTAGTTAGAGACTGGGAGCACTAGATTTCCCCAGCAACAATGCATTGTTGTGAGCTATCTTTTTTGTAATGCAAATACTTTGGTCAATGGCAAAATCATCTTACAAAAGATTTGTCCCCAAGGAAAATGAAAACTGCCAGTAACAGGTTTCTTAATATGCATCAGTGCAGATGCCTGCATTTCTGCACTTTCTTTGAGGTGTAAGTTTGAGGGCCCTCACACTGTGGCACAACCTTTCCCCTCCAGAATCCTTCCCAGCTCCATCCATTCATCACAGATATAGTGATTATCCAAACAATGGTTACAGCAGAAAACCAGATATGCAGAGAATGTTGCAAGATGAATCTGTTAATGCCATCAATAGTAAAATTATCGAAAATTCTTATACAATTCCAGTTTGGATTTCTGCAGTGGCTTTGGAAAAAAGAAAACTATCATAACTGTTTTGTTTACTCTTTGATAATCATAACTTTGTAATTCTAGACAAACCATGCATCTGGCCATAACAACATAAGCAGTTTTCTGTCACAGTAGGGTGAGAAAATAGACTTCACACATACCTCCCAGTTTACATCGCACAGAAAGCAATGTCCATCCGCCCTGCCTACCCACTGAGAAATGGCCATCTTCCTCCGCCCCAGGCCTCCCATTCTGCTTATTCCTCAGCATCTTCTGGCATAATGATCCAAACAGCCATTTACTCAGTTGCTTTGAAGAATCACTCTAATCTGTATAAAACACAACATGGTGTCTTTGTATATGATGCAGGTGACCTTTCTGCCAGTGTGGGTTTATGCTTTGTGTCTAAGGTCTATTGTTTTCAGAACAAAGGGGATAGGGATATATGTCCACACAGGAGATGAATACATCTCCCAGTCTTTCAAACAGGAGGAAAGAATGCTTTGCAAAAGGATACAGTGCTGTACTTTCTCTATACTGTACCAGGGGTGCCCAAACTGCACCCTGTGGGCCGTATCCAGCCCTTGATGCCAATTCTCACCGCCCTCTTCACTCCAGGAAGCAGAAGTAAAATGCACATTTTACTTCCGCTCCCAGAAGCAAAGAGGGTGACATGGGCCAGATGAATTGGCATCGGGGGCTGGATCCAGCCCATGGGCCATAGTTTAGGCACCCCTGGTCTAAGCAAAGAAAAAGGCAGCCTAAAATCTATTTCATCCTGTTGCAAAACATATTTGTTGCAAAACAGATTGCAAGGTGTGTTTTACTCCTGGTGGGAGGAACCATGTGATCGGCCCACTGAACCACATGCTTGGCCCACTGGACCACATTACTGGCCCACAGCCTGAAAAGTTTGGGCACCCCTGCTCTATACACCCTCTTCTTTTCTCTTCCCTGCAACTTCCTTCACAAGACTGCAGAACTTGCCTAGTTCATCAGCTCTCATTGAGAAGGGAAGATAAACAGCCATTCGAGTTGAGAATGGTGGGCATGGATCCAGGTAGATCTGTCTTCACAGACAGTAGAGCTCTACTTGATAAGAGTTGGAGCACTTGGCATCCACAAGCAACTTAAAAGCATGGGTTGCTTGTCAACTGGAATAGGTGGGCATCTCGCCCCATCATTGCATAGAAGGCTAGCCCATAATAATAATTTCAGCCAGAGAGGAGCAAGCGCAAACCTAGAGGTTTTGTGAAATTTCACAAAATATCATCACAAAAACTGTAGATAGTGAGCACCAGACTTGAAAGGGGGCATTCTCACTTCTCTTGCGCACAGGTAAGGTAAAGGTGCCCTTGCTCGAAAACCAGTTGGATCCGACTCTAGGGTTCAGTGTTCATACAAATCAAAATATAATAATAATAATCTCTGTTTATAACCAAAGAACAAGCACTGTCTGTGTCTGCAGACATTTCTGTGGACATGTGGCAGGCATGCTTCAACTCCAGAGTGCACAGAACACTGTTTACCTTCCCACCTAAGTGGTCCCTATTTATCTACTTGCAATTTCTTGCTTTTGAACTGCTAAGGTTGGCAGGAGATGCAACAGAGACATGTGCAGCACTCTGGTCTTGAACTGCTGACCTGCTGACCTTCCAGTCATCAAGTTCAGTGTCTTAACAACTAAGCCACTGCAGATAGGAATTCCTCTCAGAGACTGTGCCTTAAATGGATAGGTACCTTATCTTAAAAAAAAAAAGATGACCATATCAAAAAAAAAACCTGTTTCCAGTTTCAGATCACTTGATTCATGCGGAAATGTATACATTAAATGGTTATTTGATTGAAATTTATTTATTTATTTATTTGGGTGGGTGGGTGAGTGAGTGAGTGATTTGAATTATAGCCTTTTAGTTGCCCACCTACTGGTTGATGCAAAATCTTCCCTTCCTAATCAAAGAAAATAACTGGTTGCAATCTTACATGACCTGGTTTTCTCCTTCACCCTTCTCTTCTGTCTAATTTCCTCCCTCGTCCTTGATCGGAATTGATTGCTTGCTGACTGAAATTGGATTGAAGGCAACCGGAAATTAGGCATCTATCCATCCCAGCTATACAATTTTTAATGCAGAATAATTATTTGTAATCTTGAACTTCACTGCACTTATTTCTTCTCCTCCTGTGCCTAGGCCAGATGTGAAATTGCCAAAATGAAGGCAATGTTTGGTGAGTTCATTCTGCAGTTCCTTTCACCTGACCCAGTGTGAGAAAGATTTCCAAGCAGACACACGTAGGAGTACATTTATATAATATACTGGGGGGTAGGGAAATTAGAAAATGAGGAAAAATGCAAATGCTACAGAATTAGTAAAAAAAAAATAATGGGAATTAAGTCAAAGGGAATGGACACATAATTATTGGAGCATTGCGCTTATACATCCAAGGTGACAGTTCTTAACACATGGCTGGGTATTCCAGGCTGGGAAAATTAATGTGTATACAAGCAATGCGAACTTGAGCACGGCTTAATGAGTCCATATAATCAGAAAGTTTCCAGATCCTTTCAGCTATTCTGACTCACATGGTTTCCATCAGCATTCCAAGCAGAAACGCTGAGAAGCAGTGTAAACTCAATGGCGCTTTCACCTTCCCCAGCAGAAAAACAAATTCAGGGCTTTTCACACAGCAAAGCTCTAAAAGTTACAAGTTGTCTCCCTGCATTTGACATGTTTGTTCATTGGAGTGAAACAACTGTTTTTAAGAGTACCCAGTAAGCACAAACCAGAAGTATGGAAAGGGCACATACTGTATATAGATATATATTAATAATTTGGAGCAATTTATGGAGGGTAGGGCGAGGGAGGGAATAAAAGGAGATTTAATAAAACACACTAAAAATAAATAGGTTGAAAAAGAATTGAGACGATTGCTCCTTCTCCAGTTGAAAAGCACTTATCTTTTAACACTCTGACTAGAATTTTTCATTCTATTTACTTACTTTTGAAATAAGCTCTAAGAAATGGGTAAATAAGAGAAATGTAGCTTCATTCTCTCTCCTAAGCAGCAGTTTTTGTCTTCTGTGACACGTAAAACTAATATGAATGCATAAGCACCTCTCTTATATGTCCCTCCTAATTTACAGAAGGCGGACTGGCAGAAGCTGAATTTTCATGATGGACTGTGCACCACTTTGGCTCCTCTACAAGGGTGCTTCCCAACCTTTGGATTTTGGACTTCAATTTCCAGAAGCACCGATCAGCCAATGTCCTGACTTAGGCTTCTGGGAATTGAAGTCCACCGGTGTTCTGTGGAACATAGTTTGGGAAATTCTGCTCTACAATAAGGCACATGGATATCTCATGCTTGATTATTTTTTTTTATTTAAAAAATTGATCCTCCTTTGGAGTGGGGGAACCAAATTGGTTTTGTCAGACTCTGGAATATGTGCCTGCTGCCTTTTCAAAATCAGCACTAAGAGATCTCCGTGTTTTGTCAGTTATCCAGAATGAGTGAGCACTCTTTCTGTGTAAAAGAAAAACCTCCCAGGAAATCACATACACTTATGTTTCCCAAACTTTAATAAATCCTTAGGCATCTGGCAAGTCCACTGCAATACCTGTGACACCTTTTTGATGTACAGTTGTACCTCGTTTAAAGAGCATAATGCGTTCCACAGGATTGCTCTTTAAGCGAGTTTGCTCTTTAAGCGAAACACCATTGTAAGTGACCAATTGTGGGGGGGATTGTGAACCCCAATTTATTTGTTAAGCAAGTTTTTGGTTGGTTTTATTTGTTAAGCGAAGCGAACATTCAGAGAAAATTCTGCTCTTTAAACGAGTTACTCTTTAAGCGAAGCACTCTTTATGCGAGGTTTGACTGTATGCTTTAAAATAATAATAATATTATAGCATAATCCCCTCCCCAAATTACCATTTCTAATAGGAATGCTGAAAGAGGGAAATTAAAATAAACACTGGGAGGTGAACTGGCTTTTCAGATAACGTTTAATAAGACAAAAAGCAGACTTCCTTCAATACATGCAACTTATAACTAGGAAGTCTAGTGTGGCTCTATAGTTTACTGAGATTGCTCCCGCACTGAGCAGCTGACCTACACTACTTATTATGTTATCTCTTCACCCTTATCATTATCGGATTTTACTCAGTTTTTAAATTTTGAATGGATATGTTTTTAAATAATATATTTTAACTATATTTTAAGCATTTAAATTTTAAAAGTTTATCTCCATTTTACTGTGCTGGTCATTGACTGTAATAAAGTGATTGATTGATTGATTGAACTCTTAACCTGACCCCTTATGTTTGGCTGCTGCCTGACGTACAAAGAGCAGTGTTTCTAAAAATGTTTTGGGGGAAGCCACAGAGGAGGAATCGTATCTCCCACACAAGGTCATATTCTGCAACTAAGGTTCATAAAAACCGTTTCAGGGGAAAAGATCATGAAAGAGAATCTCCCTCACCGACTCATGTTCTGAGTATCAGGCAATCAAAGGCATCGCACTAAGTCAGTTTTGCCAACTCGCCCTCGGGATAAGGTTCGACAGTTGTTTGGGTTTGGAGCCATCCCAGCTGGTTTTCTTTTACTTTCAAGTCAGCCTGTTAGGTGGTGGTGAAAACTGAAGCTGTGTCCATTTGAAATGTCCACATGAGCAATATCAGTTTCCTGTACAACTGATAGCAACCCCAGGCACATCATGTATAGATCTCATAATCCTATACTCCCTACCCAGTGAGAAGAACACCCAGGGAAACTGCCACAGGGTTCTGATATAACCTCTGCTTCCCTTATCACACCCATCTCAACAAGTTTGAGAGTGAGTTTACATGGTGTAGAAAACCTCGTTTATTTACTAATTAATCCTACTACAGTCCGTTGTGTTGTTTATCCACAAAACAGGTGGCAGTGGCACTATCCACAGAGGGGGGAATGCTGGCTATACTTGCTAGAATACTCCAAGAATTGTCAGCCAAAAAAGCAACTGTCTCCACATCTAATTATTAAATATTTAAACTTACACCTAACAGAAGGAAGCAAGTCATCTGATCATCAGTCAAATGTATCATGTAATTGCCTGTATTACATACATGTGCACAATACAGAAAATTTATTCTAAAAGTAATTTTAAACATAGTGGTCAAAATCTTCTTGAGTGGTTATGCTAGTGGAAGAGAAGTAAGAATAATTCACAGTGGCTAATTGCTGCTAATTAATGTACCTGCTTGGTTTCTTCCCAGCATGTCAGTCGAGTGGCTTTGCACATGACCAGGAATCCAAGCAAGGATGTGTTAATTAGCAGCATTTTTTTTTTGCAATGAATTATGCCATTTCCTTTCTCCCTGGCTAAACTGGCATAGAAGTTTTCAGCCACTGCATGTCCCTAAACAGAAATATTTTTAAAACTAATGCATGAAATTAAATGCTGGACAGATTAGCGGTGAAGAAAGGAGAGCAATTTCAGTAACTGGTAAGAACTGCATTTTGAAAATGGCAGAGGGAGAAAGATCTAGAACACAGCCAGAGTAGGAGGAAGCAGTTATTAGACAGCAGGAAATATGTGGCATGTGAGAAAAGAAATTGCTTGGGATGTGTACCACTAACATTGTTGACTCACATTTACAAGCCATCTAAAAGGAAACTAAACTTCCTTCAGATGAAGCGCTTAAGAAGTATATGAAGAGATGTGGTCTGAGAGAGACATAGGCAAGAGACTGGAATTCAGAAGAGTAGCGTGCCTTGGCGGGGCCCCGTATAAAAATTTGTTTGGGGGCCCTTAGGAAGGGTAAAGATTTGTTTTGCTTACGCACGTTGGGGGCCCCCGTGGCCCGGGGCCCCCGTATAATTGATATGGCAGATACGGCGGTAGCTACGCATCTGCTGGAATTGCTAAAGAGAAAAGGAACTGAACCTAAAAGGGGATCAGGTGAGAATGAAGACGGAGACGAACCAAACCTGCAAATCAATGACATGCTGCTGACATCAGAAGCCTGAACTTCTTATAATAAAATAGTCATTTCTAGTGATCTGTTAGGATGCCATTGCAGACATCATTTTGTCCATGTATCACCTCCTAGCTTTGATATGGCTGAAGGTGGAAACGTAAATCCTCAGAGCCCAGAGCAAGAACTAAAACAACTGTCAGAATCAGGGTTGTTAGCTGATTACTGAAGTTGCGTGGCAACTTCAGTCATCCCAAGCAAATTTCTTTTCTCACATGCCACAACCTCTTCTTTCTTTTTCTTTTTCCTTCTCAAGTAATGTGAACAACTTACATTTCCGTTCTAAAACCTCACCATGTCTTTCTTCCAGAGGAACCAGGGACTGTGGTGGCACAGTGGTTAAGCAGCATGCCTCGTTAGCTGGAAAGTTGGCAAGTCAGCAGTTCAAGACCTGAGTACTGTATGATGAAATGAGCACCCATCACTATCCCAGCTCATGCCAACCTGGCAAGAAATTGCAAGTACAGTAATACCTCGGATAACGTTTACCTTGGATAACGCTAAAATCGCATAACGTTAAGTAATCTGGGGAGGAGAATTGGATCGAATAACGTTATGGTCCTATGGGATGGATCGGATAACAACCGCTAAAGCCTGTGTGGTTACAATGTATCTCTATGGAGCTTTAACGTTATCCGATCCATCCCATAGGATTTTAACATGCATTGGATAACACTGAAAATTGGATAACACCAAGACTTGTGGAACCAAGTCTTAGTGTTATCCGAGGTATTACTGTAGATAAATAGGGACCACTTCGGTGGGAAAAGATCTTGGGGATATGAAAGGAACCTCATTAGGGTGTCCCCTGAGTGGAGTTCCTCCAGCAAAAATCCTTTCAACGCAGAAAGCACTGTTGTGTACTTCAGACATGATTTAAAAACCTGAGGAACCTACTCCACAATCCCAGCACTAGAGAACTAGACAGGTGAGATTTCTGCTGAATTCAGAAGGATTAATTTTCATGGAAACATTTCTAGAAAAGAGATACAACCAGAAGAATGTGTCTGTTCTTCTGAGTACACATTTTATGCAAACCAGGACCAATCTAGGCATGCTAAGACACAGACGTTCACTAAAATGTTGAAACTATGTTGAGCATATGTGTATTCAACATATAGAGGGTCTGTTCCTGCCTAAAAGTGATTTGTCCTTATACAAGTCTAAAAAGACAGATTCTGAAGTGGGATGACAAGAAAATTCTAAACTGCCTGAATTTAAAAGCCAAGTAAAGCTTTCATTTTTAGAACTTGAGTTAACAAATGTTAACCCAGTGTTTCTAATGAACCTGATGGTTAGACTCCTACTGGGAAATTATGTTTGTATAAAGGAAATCTAGTAAATTGTGGTAGCAAATTGCAGCTCATAAATAAGGTCTGGTAGTTTTCCTAGCCATACACCCAGTCACTCAATCAGGTGTGTGCCCAGGAATGTAACCAGCACTTCATTGCATTAATTGTGCAACACAGCAATGTGTAGCAGGCATCTATCTTCTGATAGATTTATGTTCTTTGTCTCTAAATACTGAATTCTGCCAAGAATATTTTGCTACCACACCTAATTGATCAAGACTAGTTCTCCATGTGTCTATTTGTATGATTATCCATTTGTGCAATTATACCACCACTAATATTAGTAGTATTGACTAGTAGTAGTAGAAAGCAGCACCAAACATTTTCTGTGATGGAATGTGTGTTATCCAGCTGCAAAAGGAAATCTCAGAATGCCAGATGTTGGCCAGACACAATGAAATGCAGCTTAGATGCAAATAGCAGATAAAGCTCTATTTTATTTCCTGGTTCCATTCTGATAAAGGGGATTCACTTGTTTCTTAATCTTAATACAGAATAACAGCATCTTGTTACTCAATTCCAAACAGCAGCTCCTACTTTACAGAATTAACTCTGTCCAATCTTATGCTCTCAGAAACAAAGGAGGTTAAAATGGTCAAACAGCAGGTTTTATAGTCAAGAGAGTTTAAAAGGGGGGGGGGGGAGATACACAGTAGCAGAGAGAGGAAAGTACTTTCACCTTGAAAAGAGAATATACCAGTTACAGAAGTGATCTGGATGTCAGAATTTGGGCTACAAATAAAATAAACAATTTTATTTGAATGGCAGGGAAGCATAAAGTTGAACCTTATATTTTGCTACAGGCAAACATATCATGCCATCTCCCATTATATGCAGGGACCGTTCCCCATAATATTTCTCCATGCAGCTTGTGAGCACATTCAGCCAAACCCACTTACAATCTTCCTGTGGAGATCCAACTGGTCTCATCACTTCAGACCTTCAGGAGAATGTTAAAAACCTTTCTTTATCGAGCGGCTTTCTTAGACTCTCTACTGCAGCAGGAGGAATCTATTTTCTGATTAGTTTGTTTAATATGCCATTTAAATTTTGTAACTGAGAGATGCCTTGAACTGCAAAGCAAAGCAATCACACTTATATACCGCCCTGGGCGGTTCACATGTTAATTAGCATTTTGCCTCCAAATGCTGGTACTCATTTTACCAACCTTGGAAGGATGGAAGGCTGAGTCAACCTTGAGCCCTGGTCAGGATTGAACTCGCAACCTTTTGGTTGCAGGACAGAAGTTTAACCACTGCGCCACCATGAACTTGCCATCAGTTGGTCTTTTATTTTTTTTAATTCTTTGCTTATGTGCGTGCATTGCATATGTTTTATATGCTTGTTCGCTGCCTAATACTGTCCTACACTAAATCCAGTGATACCTAAATGTCACAGACAAACAGACAGACAAACTAACATGAAATGTGCCACATTGTTCAACGGCATCTGAACAGCTGGGTGTTTTGGGCATACACTTTACACATGCACCTTCATCTCTGCCATGCTTCCCCCCTTGTCGTGTGTGATAGCCACAACCAACCAACCACACCCACACCACCCACAGCTGTGGAAGCTTGATTTTGCTATTCCTGTTGACAAAATTCAGCAATGCAGTATTCTAACTAAGAAGTGATTAACAACCCTGCAGCTCTGCTCTGCCTAAAGTGTGCTGGAGTAATTGCTAAATTAAACAAAGAGGTATAGATTTATCTGGTGTTTTTTTTAAAAAAAAAACCCATCAAACAAAGGCGTGACAGGGCTGCAAAGAAGAATGCATATAGTTTTATGTGAATGGATTATTTAAGTAAAAACACCAGGCACAAAAAAATGAGGGAGGAAGAGACACAAAACATTACCCCTCTTTTATCAAAAGTTTATCAAATGTTTCAATCCTTAATTCCTTGCACAAAGAAAATCCAAAGTGTCCTGTGATAATTTATTAAGACCAACCCAAGGCATACAGAAATATCCAGAAGGCAACATTAATTTAGAATAAACTTCCATCAAGCCAAAGGAAGCAAGGTCACCCTTGCTCCAAAGCCAATCGTGTCCGACTCTAGGGTTCAGTGCTCATCTCTGTTTATAGCCAAAGAACCAGCACTGCAGTCATTTATGTGGACATGTGGCAGGGATGCCTCAACATCAGAGTGCATGGAATGCTGTTTACCTTCCCACCGAAGTGTACATATTTTATCTATTTGCAATTTCTTGCTTTTGAACTGCTAGGTTGGCAGAAGCTGGGACAGAGATGGGAGCTCACTCAGTTGTGCAGTACTTGGGAATTAAATTCCGACCTTCCAGCTGTCAAGTTCAGAGTTTTAACCACTTGAGCCACTGCAGCCCCAGAAAGGGTAAAACCTATCACCCAAAAGACCTCACAGGACTAGCTTGACAGGTAGAAAAAGGAAGGCAGTCTCCTTAGGCAATTAATTTGGAGCACTGTATTAGAAAAGGCAGTGCATAGTGAATATTTAATTGTAGCTTTTAAGACACCAGATGTATAGAGTGGAGAGACTGTTCAATTGGCAACTGATAGAAGACCACTCAGAAGAAATGGGATGTCAGTGTAGCATCAAGTTTTATCTACCAGTTTTGAAACTGCAAAATTTTTATCTAACCACATATTTTGTGGTCAAATGCTTGCTAAACAAAACCAATAGCACTTGAGTACTTAGGCTCTCAGCAAAAGATACTCATGTGATTGTCTTCCATGGGTACTAAAATAACTTGATAAACTTCGATCTTGGAGGGGGAACATTCTTGTTTGCTATATCTCACACAGCAGACTCCACTCTCTCCTGTGAGAGGGTTGTGTGAGCCATTAAGAAAGGAGGTGTGGAAGTTACAATGTTGCACTTGGGCTGATGAATCCTGCCCTCAGATCCTCATCCAGCCACGAAAGCTCTCTGGGCAATTTTAACAGAAGCCTTATTTGTCAGCTTAGCCCACCTGGCAGGTTTGTTGTGAAGGTAAAATAGGATGAAAGACCCTTGGAAGGAGCCTTGAACATGCTGGCTCTCATAAACTTCACATGGAAGACAGCATGAGAAACTGCCTTCTAATGGGGCTGACTACTTGTACTTTTGCACTGAGGGTAGTAGAGGTGAAAAATAGTCAGGGGCCACAGTGGCTTAGTGGTTAAGACCCTGAGCTTGGTGGCTAGGGAGTTGGCAGATCAGCAGTTCAAGACCCAAGGGCTGCAGGACAGAGTGAGCTCCCGTCAGCCGTCCCAGCTTCTGTCAACCTAGCAGTTTGAAAGCAAGAAACTGCAAGTAACTAAAGAGGTACTACTTGGGCAGGAAAGATAACAGTGTTTCATACATGACAATTGGGGAAGGAGTCTCAATGTGTCTAGTCATGGCCATAGAAATGTCTGCAGATGCAAACAGCCCTGGCTCTTTGGTTGTAAAAGGGGATGAGCACCGCCCCTAGAGACAGACAGGATGGCTTTTTAGCAAGGGCGGCATTTACCTTTTATGGATGGTAGCAGCTTTCTTAGGCTTATCAGGCAGAAACCTTCACCAGACCTACCTAGAATGTACTCAGGGTAGGGGTGTGCCCTTATCTCTTCATCTTCCTGTCCTTGCCTGTGTGTACTCCGACCTAATATGTCCTGCAGTGACAGCAAACACATTCAGGTGCAGCATTGCACTGCTTGCCTTTGAGACAAAGGCGTCTTTCCTGGATCTTTTATCCTTAACAAACGCACTGTTTTAAATTACCAACCTTTTCAGGCCAACTCCATAGCCGTAGCCTGCATCACGCCTTCTGGTTATCCATGGCTCACATACACAAAGTTATAGACTGAATTAGTAGCATTAGTCATCATGAAAAGTGTTTCTCTAGAAATAGTAGCAGACCTCACAGCTAGTGTATGAGCCAAGCATGTAACTAAATCAGCGAAACAGGAAAATATTTAGTTCCTTCCCCTTTTTTATAAATACAAAGCATATTTTCAGGGGAATCAGAACACCCCTGCATGCCTATTTTGCTGAAGTCACAAACTATGACCCAAGCAATGACTCAAGGCAATGTGGAAGTCCCAAAGAAAATGCAGCTGATCATAAAAACCTGGCAAAGGAGCCAGATAAGGTGTCCAAGGAGTATGAAGAGGAAGTTGTCCAAGCATGAATTTCAGAAGGGCTTTAGTCCTGGGATGTGCCCTATCAAAGTCACATTTGATTGCCATGACAGATTAGGATGCTTCAGTTCCGACATAAAGGAGCACATTCTGGATAATTAACTCCTTTTTTACTTTAGTGTTGCTAAACAACCTATTAGCTTAAGGCAGGGATTCTCAACCTACAGCCCATGGGCCGTATGTGGCTCATGGCACCATTTCATGTGCCCCCCCATCTACACCACACCCGGAAGTACCATGTGGTGGAGGAAAGGCAAAATGGCCATCCAGCCCCTGAAACCGTCTGAAGGAGCATGACCCGGCCCCAGGCTTTAAAAGGTTGAGAACTCCTGACTTAAGGCATGAATAGGCAAAGTGTAGCCCACAAACTGCATGTGACATCCCAATAGCCCCTCAAATGACTCCCAAATGCACACTGCATTTCGGGAAGCTTTGCCCAGGAGTGTGTGCAATTTGACAATTTGCCTGCGATTTCCAAAAGCAAAAGGACTTCTTGGGCCAGAAAAGGCCTTTCAAAAAAAAGAAAAAAAAGAAGAAGACAACAGAAATGGACCAGCGAGTCATTTCCTGTTTCTAAAAAATGCCTCTTCTGGCCTAAATTTGTTTAAAGTGGCAGCTGTGTTATTCTATGCAAGCATATCAAAGAGTAAACAAAGCATTTGGAACTCAACAGAACCAAACTTCATTGTAATAAATCCGAACCCCAACCAGGGATCTTTTGTTAATACTGGTTGTAAATAGCCACACTGATTTGCAAACATACCTGTTATATGCTAGCTAACCATTGTGTCGCTCAGTACCTGATATGAATAAATTAATGCCATGAAGACTCTTTATGTCTGACAAAGTGGACTTGATCCACGAAAGCTAATATTAAAATACTGTACAGGAGTTAAGTTTTTAAGGCGCCACAAGGGTTGTTTGTCTTTTGTTTACTCTCTGGTATGGCCTTTAAAAGAATGCCAGGAGGGACCTGCCTAAAAACTGATTGCCTTGGGGGAAGAAGACGTCATTTTAGCAGGCATCAACAGCATGGTTCTTAGATGCCTGGGAGAGCGTCAAAGTGGTCCCCAAAGCTTCAGATGCTGCCCACCCAATTTAGTGTGACTTCAGGAAGAAGCAGCCTGCCTTGAACTCTAGTCTAGACAAAGCAGCCACAATTTGTTTTGGGGCTTTCTGGCTGGTTGAGTGAGAAGCATTGGCCCAGATAGCATGCTAACCAAACTCTTTGTTTAACTATACCTACTGCATGGGGTCGCAGAGGGTCGGAATCGACTGTGCGACTGAACAACAACTGCAAGCCCTAACAATTACTTAGACTTTTAACAAACTGCTCTTTTGGAACCATGGCTTATCAGGATGTGTTTTGTAAGCCTTAGGAAGTATAGAGCAAGAAGATGTCCCCTTTATTGTACTTTCAAGCACAGTACTAAAACAGATGAAACAACTGTTACACTGACATAGATGATGGATTCACGCAGCAATACTTGATCGACTCTGACTGGCGGAGCTGTCCAGGAATCTGAGAAGAGGTTCTTCTCATCAGAGGTTCAAAAGCTCACAACACCAAGGCCAAGATAAAAGCCTCTTAATCCTTTGTTAATATGCCTCAAATGTCAAACTAATGGTCTGAAGAAGTGAACTCAATCCATGAAAGCTCATGTTAAAATATAGCAGTTAATCTTTCAAGCACCTCAACATTTGTCTCCTTCATTTTCTTTTGGTTTTACTTTTTTGTTTGGCTTGACCTACCTGCTACCACTTCAAAAACAACAGGGATGTGGACCTGGAAGCTGCCCTACTGTTGAGCTGCAGTCCCGTTCTGAGAAAATGGAGCCAAGCATTGCAAGGCCACACTGACCAAAGTATTAATGCAAACACTCCTTCAGATATAGTTAGACATTTAAGGCATGCTTACAGAAGGGGCTGTGGTGGCTTAGTGGTTAAGATGGTGAACTTTATGACTGGAAGGTCAGCAGGTCAGCAGTTTGAGACCTGACAGAGTGAGCTCTCATCTCTGTCCCTGTTCCTGCCAACCTAGCAGTTTGAAAGCAAGAAATTGCACATCATCATCATCATCATCATCATCATCATCATTAGATTTTTATGCCGCTCTCCTTGCCAAGGCAACTCACAGAGGCTAACACCATTACAACAATGCTACAATTTTACATATAAATACAACTTAGTATAAATAATACTGTACAGGGAAGTACAATACAAAAAAAATTCAATGCAAAAAATTCAGCAGCAAAAACTGAAAAGACAGACAAGACAGACAAGCCCACCATGTCTCCGACAGAGCCTGGGACTCGACATCCGCGACGGAGCCCAGGGTTCGACGTCCGTGACGGAGCCCAGGGCTTGATGTCCGTGACGGAGCCCAGGGCTCAACGTCCACTACTGAGCCCGGGGCTTGATGTTCGTGATGGAGCCTGGGGCTCGACGTCCGTGACAGAGCCTGGGACTCAACGTCATCCTCCTTTATCCTCCCAACCAGTGGTAGTGCCGGGAGGGCACGGGGCGGGGCGTTGTCGGCGTCTTCAAGCCTCTCATGGCCACGGGAGGCTCCTTTATCCTCCCAGCCGGTGCCAGGGCCAGGAGGACGTGGAGTCGTAGTCGTCTTCGATCATCCAGAGGGGGGAAGGTAAACAGTGCTCCATGCACTCAAGTGTCTAGTCATTCCTGCCACATGACTATGGAAATGTCTGCAAACGAAGACAGTGCTGGCTCTTTGGCTGTAAACAAAGATGAACACTGAGCCCTAGAGTTGGATACACCTGGCTTCCAAACAAGGGTGACCTTTACCTTACAGAAGGAATAAGAGACTTTTATCTTGACCACCTTTTATCCAAGCTTGGAAACATTCACTTTTTGGGATTACAACTCTCAGTATTTCCCAGCCTGAATGATACTGGGATTTATAGCCCCAAAAGATAAGTTTCCCCAGCGGGGGTTTGGCTACAGAGGAACAGCATACCCAGCCTGGAAAAATAAATCTAACTTGCAGGCATATCCTCTCAGTACTGCCCTTTAAAAGGAGCCTTTAATGTCATCACTGCTATCTCTTACCCCACATATACACTCCTTCCTGGGTGATTTAGTTTTCTTTCCTTAATTGTCTGTGAGTGCTCAGCTCTTTTATAATCCCCCAAGGAGCATTTCATTAACTCTTTACTTTGCTAAACCCATTCTCCCTCCTTCATCCAAATGAAAAGGGCACAGGGAGAAGCAAACAAAGAGCAGAGGAGAAATCTCAATCTCAAATGAACAACAGAAATTAATTGAAAATGCTTTTTTCCTTTCTTTAAAAAAAATGTATGAATAATTTGCTAATTCTAATCCCTCCCTCCCAACACAAGCATTTCTTCTTGGCTTTCTCCTAATCCGTCTTTTCCATTGGTAAATTACTCTGTAGATGTTTGCACAGTGGCAGTTTACCTTTCTCTAAGAAATCCTTTCAACCCAGAATAATTTATGACAAGAAATTATTATCTTTCCTTGCTGATTTCATACCTATGAGGTCATTTGCCTTTGCTAGCAACCTCGTGGTGAATCACCCTCTGAGATCCCATGTTTAGCTCATAAGTGAAAATAAAACTGGATGGATCCTGCAGTATGACAGTCTTTGCTGAAAAGATATCTGGAGCCAAAAAAAAGGCTCTTAGCAAGAGCAGTAGGCAGTGTTGTGTGTGAGTAAATTATACCATCTCGGTGTATTTAGAAACATGACTCTGGCTTGGCTGGTAAAGATCATCAAGCCCTATTGACACTAACTCAGAACCTGCCATAAGAGCAATTCTCATCTTGCAATAACCCTTCTTTTTCCTCAGATCTTCACTCTCCTTCCTTTCATGTCTCCCTCCTAGGCTGATTGTATAGTCAACCCTGTTTTCAGGTCACCTGGAGGAGCAATGTCTTAAATATTATGGGGTTTACAGTCAAGAAACCAAAGGGATAAGATTCCATACTCATTCTGCCTGTCTGTCTGTCTGATCTTTGTTGCGTTCCTTGAACCTGACCCATCTTGTCTAGGCCCTTCCATAAATGCAACAATAAACTTCATTTTGAAGAAAGTAGAATGCTTAATTCTAATCACTCTCTCTTTCTCTCTCCTAAACACCACCACAGCTCAATTCTACCTGATGATAGGACAATCAAGTACACACGGAGATGTACAGGATTATTTTTAAAAACTAGTCAAGAGATTAGTTTATCTCTACTGCATTCAGGGCACTTTAGAATACTGTGTTGAAATAAAGGTTGGGGAACAGTTATCTATGTTCTTCCTCGTCCCCCCTCCCCACGACTATGAAATTACAAGTTAAGTGGAACACAAATTCAGAACTCCAACTTGATATACATCAATACCATTTTTAACGTTTTATTGATTTGTGTAATTCTAAAAGCTTTGTCAGCTGCTTTAAAGGAAATAGGATAGGGGTGGAAAAAGACTGCACAAACAATGCTGCTCTAACTACATCTATCACTATAGTACTGTATATCCTAGAAATGACCAGCTAACAAAGCAAACAAAGTGATTAATTCATAGCCTGCAACAACAACGTTTGCATAAATAGAACTTCTCGAAGTATCAGTGTACAGAAACCCATTCCACTGGAATTGCAGTTGAGAAAGCAAAATCTTAAAGCATGTTGCCAACGTCATATTCAAATCTTTAGAGCCTGAAAGGACACCCATACAGCAATGTGATGTGAAATACATTTCTTGTGACACGAGGTGCCTCTGTTTGTGAAAGGACTACTGCACCATTCATCACAGTGATATTCTATGGTGTAAATAACCTCAAGGCATGCTGAGCTTCTTTTGAGACTGCAGATTTTTGATCAGAGGCTAAAATTAGTGTTGTCATTCTGGATTTTAACCACCATGAGGAGAGAATAGTCACCTTTTCTCTACCTTTTGTTCTGCCAGAATATCAAGTGAGTGTTTTGTAAGAGACCAGTAAGTTTCCCCTAGACCAGAGATTCTCAAGGTTTTCAGGCCCCAGGCGGCCTGACCACACCACCTGGGCAGCTGAAGTAAAACGTTTGCCACACATGCGCAGAATGCATTTCGCAGCATTTTACACATGCATGGCGTGCATTTTACTTCTGCTTCTGGGAGTGGCAAGAGTGTCAGGAGCCAGATTAAATGGCTTCAGGGGCCAGGTCTGGCCCACAGGCGGTAGGTTGCAAATGCCTGCTCTAGACTGATGAACTGTCTGCTTACTGGAAGTTTTCTAATGTACAGGAGATCCAGTTACTCCTGATTATCTCAAAAATGTGTCAGCATCTGTGACAAAGGTTGAATGGAATATACACAGAAATATCACAGAAAGAAATGATTATAAGGTCACATTATGCTAAGATTATATTGTGTGTTTTTTAAAGGAACCACATTAATCTATGATAAGATTAATGGATGTATTGTGGAAATTTGGAACTGCATCAGGAACTCAGGCATTCAAACTAAACCAGACATATTAGAAATAACATGGACTTTGATTAAAAAGATGAAGTCAGACCAATAAATAAACTGAGTGAAAGAGCAGGAAATATTAAATATCCTGGGGTAAAACTTTGCATGGACGTTAAAAGATTTGTTCCAAGGATAACACCAAACACTCAAAAAAGGCAAATTAAAAGATGCAGAAGAGGTCTAAATTAAGATTTGTATTTGTTAAATGGAAGGCTCTGCCAAGATTTTTACTGTTCTTCTTAAATTAGGCTGTTATCACTGTATCAAAATGTTCTATTGAAAACATCCTAGACCAGGGGTGGCCAACTTTGGTGCTCCAGGTGTTCTTGAACTTCAATTCCCAGAATACCTAATTAGCTGGCATGTTGACTTGGGCTTCTGGTAATTGAAATAGAAGAACACTGGAGCACCAAGGTTGGCTACCCTTGCCCTAGACAGTTGAATTGATTTCAATTCAGCATCAATTGAAATGCTTTGATTGAATTATGTTTATAATAATTCAAGACTTCAAGAACAAATTTGAGTGTTACAGTAGGGAGCCAAGATGGTGGGCAAAGAAGAGGGTACTTCAACATATCAAATGCATATGATCAAGCCAGGCATGGTGTACTGATCAAAGAACTCTCATGCCTTCAAGAATAAAAACAAAAATGAGCTGCTCATCTTCTGACAACATAATAAGTGTGGATGACAGTCATGGTCTCACCAATGCTTCATCCCCAAAGTTTAAAAAAAAAATTGCAACAAGGGTTGCCATTTGAAGTCTATTAATAATAGATAATCCCTCGACACCCAAAGTGGTGGGAAAAGAATTAAAGAAGTTGAAGAATAATACATGGTGCACCTGTGGACACCCAACATCTATTGGTATAGAGCAGTGGTTCCCAACAGGGGGTACACAGCCCACAAGTGGACTCTAATTCCCAGAAACCTAAGTCAGTACATTGGCTGATCAGTGCTTTGGGGAAATGACTTAGGCTTCTTGGAATTGAAGTCCACAAACCAGCATTTGGGAAACACTGGTATAGAGAATGAAAATATAAAGGTTGCACTTTTGCTACCAAACAACCTCAGTGCTTCAGCTCCTAGGCCAGGGGGTCATCTGCAGTGTTAAGGTCTCTTACTATCACTTCACATTTGAGTGGATACAAGCAACATTTGAGGCAGACCTTAAAATGGGAATGATAGAAACCACTCACTATTGACAGTGCAATAAAATTTGTCTAGAGAAAGGAAGTTGTGACAAGATAAGGCCAGGAAGGCCCTATGGAGCCTGGAAAATTCCTTTAGACTTTAGGCAGCATGGCCAAACTACAGGGAAAAGCAATACAGTTTTTATCCTCAGGTGTTGATGGTCCACTATCCATTAAGATCCAGTTTCATTTTTGACTGTTCATACATCTCTACACTGATAACCTGTTCCTCATCTCCTTGTACCTTTAGGTCTAGCAACCTTCCTTTATCGCCTGAGTAGAGGAATGCCATGAAATAAGGAGTGCTGTCCACGGGTAGGCAGTCAACAAAGTGACAGTAAATATCTTGGGCTAAGATGTAACTTAGCTACAGATGTGCAACACAAAATGGTAGCCAGAGCTGGGGCCAATGGCAGGCTGATGAAGCCATAGGGAGCCAGGTCCAAGTAATTCTGGTGGCTGGCCATGACATCAGACAGTATAGATCAGTAGTTCGTAATGTGGGGCCCACACATCACAGGGGGACTTCAATTCCCAGAAGCCTAAGTCAGTACATTGGCTGATCATTGCTTTGGGAAATTGACTTAGGCTTCTGGGAATTGAAGTTGAAAAAACCAAAGCTTGGGAAACACTGACATAGCCCAATGGGAAGCCTGTTTCTGCATACCTCTGTCCAATCAGAATGAAGAGGATGGACTATATCAGAAACTCAGAGGGAAATGAAGCAATAGGACTCCACTTGTGGA
This sequence comes from Furcifer pardalis, assembly GCA_030440675.1. Lineage (NCBI taxonomy): Eukaryota > Metazoa > Chordata > Lepidosauria > Squamata > Chamaeleonidae > Furcifer > Furcifer pardalis. Next base: position 153,971,033 of record CP126892.1, read on the forward strand.
TTTTGGAAATCAAAGCGGCACACAGGCATGTCAACCTGCCACGCCCAAGGCTATTGGTAACAGCCCTTAGGTATAACCCAATCATGAGACGAGGCACATCTAATAATCTGATATATATATTCCTTCTAGTGCCTTCTTTTTGATCAGCAAAGGAGAAGGAAAAACAGGGAGCAAAAACAGCATGGGAAAAACAGAGAACAGGAAAAATTCATCGAAACAGTACAGTCCTTGTGAAAACAATAAGATCCATTAGTCTAATGGAAATTTGAACAATGCATCTATTTATTTATTTATTTATTTATTTATCTATCTATCTGTATCTGTCACTCTCAAGCACACACACCTGTGCAAGCAGCCCAGTGAAAAGGAATTTGAACACTTCTGCTCATCAGCCAGGCATTTATAACAAATGTTCTCATCAGTGCCATGTATCACCACAGCTTTTCTATTAAGTAAGTGACTTGGTATGTGCTGGGATGACATAGATATTGTAGGAATTTAACTATTAGCATTGTCAGGCATTAACAAGATAATGAGAAAACAAAATAGGAAACTATGGAGGGGTGTGTTTACACACACACACACACACACACACACACACACACACACACACACACACACACACACACACACACACACACACACACACACACGATTAACTCAAGTCACCTCATTTATCTTCGAGCTCCTCATGAAGTAAGGAGAATGCTTACATTTGTATCTATTCTCTCTCGCTCTCTCTCTTTCTCTCTCACTTATTACTGCATCCAACTGCTTTGTTAATCCCTTCACCCACCTGAAGGCCAGTCAACATGAAGAATGTGAAAAAAGAAAAGCAGCATAGAAATAGATTAGCAACTTTATGCCACATAATGTGCAGATAAACAGAGCCAGGCTTGAGTTGCCTTGTTTGGGCTATGCTACGGCCGGCCACACCATTAGACATACAACTGTGAAATGGTTGCTTGCTTTGTTCACTTTCTATTTTTGCTGGCAAGAAATGGGAGATGTGCTTGTGAGATTTTTCTGTTTCAGGTGCCAAAACAATATGGCTAGTTTTGGACTGTAGGCATCTTGCTCTTGGGCAGGTAGGGTACCAGAGGGTATACCAGTTGTTGCTCTATCTCAGGTAGTATGTCATTGGCTGGCCCAGGACTATCCAACGGTGTCCCAGAAAAACAGGGGTTGCAGTGGCTTAGTGGTTATGACGCTGAGTTTGACGGCTGGAAGGTCGGCAGGTCAGCAATCTGAGACCCGAGTGCTGCAAGACAGAGTGAGCGCCCACTGCCTGTCCCAGGTCCTGCCAACCTATCAGTTCAAATGCAAGAGAGCTACTGCTACAACGGAAAAGGTAAGGGTTCCGTGCACTTCAGCATCTAGTCATGCCTGCCACATGACCACGGAAACGCCTGCAGGCACAGACAGCACTTTGGCTGTAAATGGAGATGAGTCAGACACGACTAGCTTTTGAGCAAAGGAGACCTTTACCTTTACGCAAGGGGAAGATCATTTCTCATCTTTATACCATTCTGTTATGAGAGATATTGGGGGGGAGGGGGTCATTTCTTCAGGCTAGTGGGAGAGCACTGGGTCTGCATCTGCTCACCTGCAACTTTAGTCTTGTTCTTATATCACACCCACCCCTGTGACTATTTATAGTTTTAAAAAACATTAAATGCAAAAACCACTCTGAATCACATTCAGTTTGGCTCCAAAACAATGGTAAATAATTCCTGATAGACTACCGTCATGAAATGGCCTTAATTACATCTGGCAGTGTTATCTATTTATAGCATAATCTAAGAGTAAGTCGCCTCAGTCTAACTGTACCCATTTAATCAGTACAGTACCTATTTTTCTCTGGAGGTTTTTTCTAATGCTGTTACTAATTCATACTCATTTCATTCAATTCCACTATCAGCCAGAAGAATTCAGTTCTTTTGATGCTATCCTTTTGAGAGTAAACTGTACATTACTGTACTTGACTTGCAGAATCAGAATATTTTTTATTTATATTTATATTTGTTTATCACCCTCCTCCCCGAAGGGACCCAGGGCGATTTCCAACAATTTTAAAAACACTTAAAAAAATTAAAAACTTTAAAAAGCTTAAAAACTTAATTAAAAGCTAGGTATTATAACTTGGACATACTGTGGGTCAAACCATCCAACTGGCTGGGGAAATTGAACCATCCACTCCCCAGACCAGACCTGCTAGCCAGGTTTTGACTCCTTTCCTAAAGGACAGCAACTCCGTCTGCAGGCGTAGCTCTATCAGGAGGAGGTTCCACAGGGCCGGAGCAGACACTGAGAAGGCCCTCCTTCTAGTGCCAGAGAGATGCGCCTCTCTGGCTGATGGCACAACCAGAGAGCCTCTGCGGTCCGCTCTGGTGGGCCGGTAGATGTCCTTGGGACGATAAGGTCTGAAATATTCTGAAATATTTGCAATATTTTGTCAAATCAATAACTCAATGTGAGACTGTAGGAAAATTGGAATAAGACATTCAAAATAAAATTCCATGGGCGTATAGTCTATGTGATGCTACAAACTCTACATACCTTGGGTTTTGGAAGTACCCAGCATGTTGGGGGCAAAATGTTAATTACTGTATTTGTACACTGCCGAGATAGCTCACTAAGTACTATGGGGCAGTATAACTGTTATTGCTATTGGTATCCAAATTGCCTCTGTTCATCAACTGACTGACTTTTCCCCTGTGTTCATAAGAAAAGGTTGCTTATCCTCCTTCTATTGAAATTGAGAACTGAGTGGACTCTATCTATCTAACTCCCTATTATTCTCTATATGGCTCTGTCATTTCCTGGCCATGTTAAAGCAAGAAGATTAAATGGAGAAAGTGGTTTTTATGAATAACTGTGAACCATATTGCCCTGCATTGCTGACAAAGTGAACATTATTCTCCAAAATCCAACGTTTTCCAAGTTCAACCCATTATCTGAGCACTATCACAAGCTGCATTTTAGGAGGGCAAGTATTGACTTTATGCTTAAATCACTCACCTGTGTCACTCAGAGCTGTCAGGAGGAACAGCTCTCCCACATAAAGCTCTTCAGCAATCCAAGCACAACTCAGTCAGGATTTCTTGGGTGTATAATGTAAAAAAAAATCTGAGATCTCTAGGAACCACTTTTCTGGACTGTTTGGCATGAACTCTCCTATGAGCCTTCATAGCACAGTGGCCAAGTAGTAGTACTGCAGCCAAAACTCTGCTCACAATTTGAGTTCAATCCTGACAAGACTCAGCCTTCTATCCTTCTGAGGTCAGTGAAAAGTGTGCCCAATGTGTTGGGGGTAAAATGGTAATTGCCTTGTGAACCACAAAGAGCAGTGATGGCAGTGATGGGATGTAACAGGTTCTCACCAGTTCTCCAGAACCGGTAGTAACTTTTTCCAGTGTCCTAGAGAACCGGTTTCAGCTTTTTGGGGGGAACCACCTTCGGGGCTTACCTTTTTACTGGTTCCTCCACTGCACATGCGCACCAAGTACTTGGTGTACATGCACGCCTACAGTGCTTGGCGCATATGCACAGCCTCCTAGCTGTCCTCCCAAGTGGGGAGGAGGAAGAGAAGCTGCTAACCTGAAGCTCCCTATAGCCTGCTCCCCTAAATATCCTAGAGAACTGGTTAGGCAAAGACTTAGTACCTAACTTCTTTAACTGTTGAAAAGTTGAAAAGTCAAAATGAAGCCATCTTGTGGTGAGTTCATTCTGTAGTTCCTTCCATCTGACCTAGTGTGAGAAAGATTAGCCAGAATAAGCTTTAAGCTCTGGTTTAAAAGCTCTGGTTGATTTGTGTTGTGGGTGGGTGGGTGTTTGGGTGTTTGGGTGGGTGTATTTTAATGTATTATTTATTTATTTATTTAATTTATTTACAGATTTGTGTTGTGGGTGGGTAGGTGGGTTGAGGTGTGTGTGTGTGCGCGCACTTATTTTTATTTTATTTTTTATTATTTTTAATTTGTTTTCTTTGGGCCCGCCCACAACATCATGATGTCATGACATTGGCTCCGCCCATGATGTTAGCTCCGCCCACACTGTGATGATGTCATGGTGGGGTAGTAAAAATTGTGACATCCCACCACTGAGTGATGGCAAACCTTTTAGAGACCGAGTGCCCAAACTGCCATCCGCGCTGCACCCTCATGCCACTGTGAGCTGCCTGCCTTACTCCAGACAGAGGAGGAAGTGCTCCCATTGGGCTGCTGGGCAGAGGGGAGAGGGGAACTCTGTGCTGGGGTGACAGTGCACATGCCCACAGAAAGCTCTGAATGCCGCAGGTTCACCACCACTGACCTAGAGATTGCTTTAAGCACTATGGGGCAGTATGCAAGAGTAACTGCCCTTGCTAACTGCCATATGACAGACAGGAGTCTTTCTCAGACCTCACTGGAAAAACTGAGAAACAACAGCCTCAGGCAGATGGCTTTTGTCAATCTCTTCCCCCCACCCTATCCTCCCCCCTCCCATCTGTTTTGCCCACCTGTTTTACTGCAACTGATACACAGAATGAGCACCTTGGTGTGTTCACACCCACTGTCCCCTCAGCAGTAAAAGAACTTCACTTCCCCTGTGTTTACACTGTTACCAGTAGAGATTAATCCACATCTGTCTCCCTTTGCTTCTGATCACAGGCTCCTGTTTTAGTGAACAATAATCTCTTCTTCTATTGCTTTGCAAGTCTCAACTAGCTTGACAGACATTTAAAAAAAAATACTAACCCCATCCGATAGAACTGGCAGACGGTAGCCCTATTCAGGCATTTTACCTTACAAGCAGGGATGGTTATAATCACGGTGAGAACATGGGGACACATGTTAAGTCCTACACCCAAAGCCCTCCCTGAAGATGGCATTAAATGCTTGTGTAGACAGGTGTACGAAGGGGCACTGGAAAGCTGTGTCCAAAAACTCTGATCTGGATTTCAGTCATAGAAGTAAAACAAGTGTGACCCCCTCAAACACACTTAGCAAGTTCCTCTATCAAACCTTAATGATGAATGAGTATACTCGAGTATACGTTTAGTTTTTTATCTCCCCAAAATGAGGTCCAAAAAGGAGACTCGACTTATACTCGGGTCAACAACCCTGAGGATCCCAAAACTGTGGTGGTGCAAATTCAAACATACAGTTTTAAAAAAGCACTAACACTACCATAAAAACTCAAAAATATACCCACACAAATGTCTAAATCAATTTACTTTGTTTACTGTATTTTCATGTATTTTAATTATTGAAACTTACAAGCAGCTGCTGCATTTTCCACCCCGACTTATACTCAAGTCAATCTTTTCCTAGTTTTAAAGGTCCAAATTAGGTACCTTGACATATATGCAGGACGACTTATAGTCGACTATATACGGTATCTGGGTTCCATGTGGGGTGTGTGAACTGAATGTGGGACATGTATAAGCTCCATCTCACACCATGACCTATCATATTTTCAGGCGTTATGCCTCAAAAGGGCTCCTTCCATATCAGATTTCAGCATAAGCCTGAACCTTTAAAATTTACATGTAATATTAATCCCATGTCTTACTTTATACAAAGAGTGACTTCTAAAACAGAAACTGTTTTCTATCAGTATAGTTTTCAGAGGACTGCCCACTGTTTCAAGGCATTCTTTACTTGTAGGGCTGTGTAACTGTGGTTATGTGATAAAGAGTAAAAATTAGGAAGAGTAAGGAAGTGGACACCAGCTATTCTCAGTGTGTCTGGATTAGCATATTGAGCCAACACACACATGCCTCCCAGCCAAAGCCATCTCCACTAGGGCAAGTTGTATTACACTCCCTATTTAAACTGTAAATATTTAAGCAACTGTCAGTAAACAAACACAAACACACAGGTTTGGGTATATTTTTCTGCAATTTATGCCCTTGTGTGTGTGTGTGGTGAATAAATCATCGCTAACAATACTATACTGCTGAGGTCATGATGGCTTAGTGGTTAAGGTGCTTTTAAATACTGTACCTGAAAGGTAATCATAAAGAGGAAGGGAAGGATCTGTTCTCCATCATCTCAGAATGCAGGACACTTTTCGTCCTAAACAGGTTGCTTTTTAAGGGGTTTGGATTGCGGTACTTTCTGGCTATTGTAATGTGTGATGATGATTTTATTGGGAGTTTTATTGTGTGTAATTTTTAACTTTTGATCGCTATATGACTGGTTATATGATGTTAGCCATCCTGAATGGGTTTACTGCGATTCATCCAGCCCATGCCACTGTATGGGCACATTTTACTCCCGCTTCCGGGAGCGACGAGGATGGCACAGGCTGGACGAATTGCGGTAAACCCATTCATGTGGATTCACAGGGGGCTGGGACTTCTAGGAATTGACGTCCAAGAACATCTGGAGTGCTAAGGTTAGCCATCACAGTTCTATGCCTAGCTTGATGACCAGAAAGTCGGCAGGTCAGCAGTTCAAGATCCGAGTGCTGTGAGATGGAGTAAGTTCCTGTTGTCTGACCCTGCTTCTGCCAACCTAGCAGTTCGAAAGCATAAATAGGTACTGCTTCAGTAGGAAAGGTGATAGCATTCCATGTACTCCGGTGTCTGGTCATGCCTGCCACATGACCACAGAAGACCTGGCTCTTTGACTATAAATCGAGATGAGCACCACCCCATAGAGTCAGACACTACTGGCTTTCAAGCAAGGGAGACCTTTATCTTTACACTTGTTATAGCATTTAAAGGTAGGACAAAACAGCATTCCTTTGGTCAAACAGAGAAGAAATTTATTATGCATAATAATGATTCTCATGAGTGTTGTCACTCCAAAGATGAGAATCATTATTATGCATAATAAATTTCTTCTCTGTTTGACCAAAGGAATGCTGTTTTGTCCTACCTTTAAATGCTATAACACACTGCTGCCATATTTGCTAGCAATACTTTACAAACCTTTTGACCTATGGTGCAGACAAATCCCTCTTTTCCACATAATGTCCATATCGCATTGTGTTGCTGCCCATCACAGCTCCCCTTTAATCTGTTTGCTCACTGAGTTTACAAAACACACAACCATCATATTATAGCCAGAACTGCTTTAAATGCAGATGGGGTGGGTGGGTGGGTGGACCAAACATTTGACACAACCCACCCAACAACTCTACCAGGCATGGTACACCTAGGGGGTGTACCTAGCAGTAGTTTTAGAATAAACTTCTTAACAGCCTGCACATCAATAAAGCACATTTAAAGTTATTTCACTAATAAAATGAAGTCCATAGCCTCAGTATGAAGCTTCTATAAGTGACTAAAACTGAGGTAAGTAATGCATAATAACTTTAGAGTTGCAATTGAGTTAAATTAGGGTTGACATGAAAATACTTCTTTGCATCGATATCAGCAATGAACATATTGCTCATAATGCATTTTTTTCTCCCTTATAGGAAAATGAGATGACAAAGGAATCAGACAGTCTGTCCTAGAAATAAATTTGGATATAGAGATACTTTATTATGATGCACTGTCACACACATACAGACTGTAACCTATCCCCTCCTGTGTGACATTATCCTTTGTTCCAGTATCATAATCTGTTGCTATGGAAACAACTATGATGTCAGAGAGTGAGGATTATGGATGTCTTGGCTTGAATAGAAATGAAAGGTAAATTGGAGGGGAATACACCTACAAATAGCTGTTGGGACACAGATTTTTCTAAGTGTTAAGAGAGAAAAAACAAAGTAAAAATTGCAAAACTGGGTGTATGAAAATAACTGGGATTCAAAAAATCATCTTGGTACGAAAGCCTTTGCAATAGCCAAGAAACCAGTTATTTTTTCAATCTTAAATCAGCAGACATTTCTGTCCTATATACTTTGACATTCTGTGACTAACCAAAGTTCATTTATGTACGGGAACTTCCTTTACTCCTTAACACTTAAAACTGAGGGGAAAGTTGACCCAGAAAAGATCCTATCTCAGTCATGATTCCACAATTACCTAATAGGAGAATCACCCAAAGAAGCTGAAGAGAGGAAGATAGAAAATCCAGAAACAAGGACATGAAAATACTAAAATCAGGCCAGCTTCTGAGTCTAGGAGGCTGAGCCCTGTAGCTCTTGAGAGGTGATGGTTTACATTTAGAAACAGAAAAGTCCTGAAGTTAATCTGACCAGATGCTGAAACATTCAAATCTGCATTAAAGTTAATGTTCCAAGATGAACTACTCAATCTTGCTAGGTCATGCTGTGTTATCAGATTATCAACCAAGCAGACTAAATTATCTTTTCCATTTTTTTGTAGACAAAGAGTTGCCAATCACCTAATTTAGCTGCCAGTCTAAACTGCTTTTAGAAGATTAGATAAACCCAAGGCAGGATGGAACCATCAGTAGCTACTAGTTCTGATGGCTATATATTGCATCAAAGGGAGTATGCTTCCCATAGACTCATGGAATAATGGAGTTGGAAGTCCAATCCTGAGGGGAGATCACAATCCCCCCCTCCAATGATTAATCTATCATTGCCTATCCTCTTTTGCCTATCCTCTTGTACAGTGCAGAACAATGAGTATTTTTGATTATTATAGGGTGGGAAGAGGTTTTTATATTATATATGTTTTATTCATTATATTGGGATACACAGAAATAGCCTCTTCAAAGATTGTGGTCTTTCTGAACCACAATCGGGCATACCCAAGGCAAGGGCAACCTTGTGTCGGCTAATCTTTCTCCCACTAAGTCAGGGGGAAGGAGCTACGGAATGAATTCACCCAAAGGTGGCTTCATTTTGGCAGTTTCAAGTCTGACCTAGACACGAAGGAAGGAATTCATTATGTTCACTGCCCAGAATTATATTTAAGTCAGATGGGCAACATAAAAATTGAATTAATAAATAATAAATAAATAAATTCAGGAATCCAAATCAAAGTATGTCTGACAGATGGCTGTATAGTTTTCTTTTGAATGCCTCTAGCATTGGAGCACTCTCCACCTCTCAATACCAATTTCTAGGGAACATGAACAGAAGGCCGCTGTTCTTCCCATATCCTGCTTGGAGGCTACTGTGGGAAGTGGAATGCTGAATTAGATAAGCCTTTAGTTTTTTACAGCAATGCTTTTCTTATGTTCTTAAAAGCCCCAAAATGCTTAGGAAAACTCAGTGATTATGCTGGAGAACTGTGGGAGTTACAGTCCAGGAAAAAAATAGCTTTTTGCATGCTCTGGACTATTAGACCAAAGTTTCAGTTAGTAAGATGCCTGAGAGCTACTACAGCAATGTAATGTGGCTAGAATTAACTAGGACTCATGAGAATTTATTTCTTATGTCCCTACAATTTGCTGCCAAGCGTGTTTTCAGATGACATATATTTGGGAGAAAATAACATTCTGCTCCTGGCTTGCTCTTGCCAGAATTCAACTTTATGAAATTTACCGTAGAACTTAGTTTTTCTCCTCTGTTTCTCAATTGTGAGCAGTGGGTTCCACAGGAAATATAAGAGGCAATATGAATTGTGTTGAATTGTGGAAGGACTAAAGTGTATTTTTCAATCCCTTGGTTTCATATGATTTTAAGTATGCCTCTTCCTCTTGCTATTCCACTTTGTCAGACCTTTGGAAGCCTTTTGAATTCAGGATTCAGAAATAATGGGACCACAATACTCAATCTCAAGTTTTTCAAATTTAATCATTTTGTAATGAAAGCTATTATTATTATTATTATTATTATTATTATTATTATTATTATTATTATTATTATTATTATTATTATTATTATTATTATTATTATTATTATTATTATTATTATTATTATTCATTACTACATGTATTCCCAGGCAATACAGGAAAACAGTGATGAAAATGAGCAGCTATCCAGATGTTGTCACAACTGTTGATTCCCACAGTCTCTTACCATTGGCAAGTCCTTGCATTAAAGTACTTATGATAAAGAGGTTTTTAATTGGGTTAAAAGGCTGTTGGCTGACTAAATGACTAACACTTGTTTATGGTAGGTGGTATGCTAGCTTCAGGGACTGCAGTGGCTCAAGTGGCTAAGATGCTGACTGGAAGGTAAAAGGTCAGTGGTTCGATACCCAAATACTGCAGGATGGAATGAGCTCCCATCTTTGTCCCAGCTCTTGCCAACCTAGCAGTTTGGAAGCAAGAAACTGCAATTTTTAGGAACTGTAGCCGTGTTTGTGGTTCAGGCATATCAGAAAACAAAATAAAATAAACAAAAAAATTTAAAAAAATTGTAGCACTTTAAAGACTAACTGCTATATTTTTATTGTTAGCTTTCGTGGATCAAGTCCACTTCTTCAGACAAGGAGTGAAAAATAGGGGCCACTTCAGTGGGAAGGTGTCTAGTCATGCCTGATATGTCCACTGAATTGTCTGCAGAAGTAGACAGCGCTGGCTCTTTGGCTATGAAACAGAGATGAGCATTGAACCCTAGAGTCAGATATGACTGGCTTTCGAGCAAGGGTGACCTTTACCTTTACCTATGCTAGCTTCTGTGCAGAATTTTATTCCATGGGCTATCTCTAGACACGGGCTAAAACTAGAAAGTGCAGCTTTAATTCTACTGTGGGAGAAACAGCATAAGATTCTACAATCCTGACTGGCAGGGTACAACCCCAATCTGAAATAGCTAGTGACACAGAGCTAATTGAGTTTGACTGGAAGCCTGTTTATCCAAAGAATAATAAATGCAAGGGATGGCAAGAATCTACCTATCGCCCCCCCTTGACCTCCAAAATTGTGAACTAATGTACATGAAATCTCAAGGTTCCAACAGTATTACTGTATAAGAATTCTTATGGGGTGCTTGACATATATCTTCCCTTCAACATACAATCAAAACTATCCACATTATATGCATATAGCTCCCCTAGAATTAAAAAAAAAAACCTATTGTGACATCTTAAAAATTAATGGTGTTATCAGACAACAGGACATTTCATCAGATGCACCCTGTTACCTATGGAGGTAACTTCTGGTGTTTGTTTTTTTTTTGTGATGAATTGAGCAACCATGAAAACTTATGCCAAAAAAGTCTCTCTATTCTTTAAGGTGCTGCAAATTTATTGCCACCCTGCAGTACAAGACCTTCTTAAACTTTCAAATAGCATACATGCAATCTCAAGGTTTTAACAAGCACTCTCAAGAATTCTGTGCTTCCACTTGGCTGCATGTAATTTCTCTGGGTTGTTTCTCATTCAGTTGTCCCTCCCCTCCCACATTTTTAGAAAAGTTACATTTTGGGATGGGGGAGCTACAGCTTCCAGGACATTCCAAATGGCATGGCCATTTTTAGATTCTGGCACATGGTGCTTAATGGTACAGCCAGCCCCAAGTGTAGCATGAGAATTTTCCTTCAGTTGTTTCCTTTCTGCTGCTGGCTGGTTTATGACTTATTTTAATGAGGGAATGGCATGTGATTTTAATTACTTGTTTTTACGAAGGGGAAAGTGTGGTTAAAAAGGTACACAGTGAAACTGGAAGAGAAAGATATGTATTTATGTTAGACATTTATTCATCATGATCATGGACAACAACAAAAAATGGGCCAGCCAGGTTGACAGTCAACATGTGAGCTGTCAAGTCCAGGAAAGTCATTATAGCAAATTACTATAATCAATTACTCTTTCCAGAGTATTAGTTCCATTAGATTAATAATAACTGATCCCCAGTTCTATGTCTTAAAATGGAGCCTCATCATAAAAAGGAATATCTTAAGACAAAGGTTTATGGTACAGGTTCTACGCAGGTAAATCTTTCTCCCTTTTCTTAAACCTGCATTAGACCTGTTTACCAATAAGTAAATCCAGTGAGTGAATTGGGATCTACACAGAGTGGCTCACTAATAAACAAAATATCTAACAAGGTTTTAAAATCTGTATAATAATTGGACAGAAGCATAGAAGTCTTTTTAAAAGCTCAGGTTTGCCATAAATAAATAAATAAGTAAGTAAGTAAAAGTAATGCACCTGAAAAAAGAAGAGCCAACTTTTAAATAATTTCTTTAAAATGGCAAAGGACAGGGGTGTGTTTTTTTTTAAAGGACTAAAAATAAATGCATTTTTAAAGGCTTTTTAAGCATTTGCAAAGTTGAGGCCATTTTCACCTCAGCAGGGAGGATGTTTGATAGCCCAGAGCCAGGTTTATGCAAAGGTCGACAAAAATACATCTGAACCTAATTGTTAAGTGTTACCACAGCAATTGTGTGGCCACTTTTCAAGCAGAAAAACTAAACATATGGAAATATTTTCACAGATGAAACCACAGTGGAACAGATTTAATTAATTCTTTGGGTTTCATACCTGGGATGATAATGTTGGCGTTATTTTTCCTTCTAATACAGGGACAGCACTTCTAATTTGTACACAATTTCAATTTTTAAAATCACATTTCCCTTCCTGTCACTAGCACTCTTCTCCCTATTTCCTTATACAGTATATGAAGTTTGTTCATACATCCTAACATGTAGGGTAGTTCGTACACCATTAGGCAGAGCCCTGACAAAATAATGGCCACTTTTTGTCCTAGTTATGAGATAAGAAACAAGTGACTTGGCTAATGCCATAGAGTTAGTCTCTGATATTCTGAGCCAGATTTTCCTCCCAACTCTCAACCTGACTTTCACTAGATGCTCTCCCCAAGGAAGGGCCTTTATTTTAACCTTATGCTAATAGCTCTACATCTTCCATATCTCACAGATCACCAATTATTCCCTTGAAGAACATGGATCTCACTATTGCCAAATATGACCATCCCACTTTTTCTGGGAAACACTGTGATAAATCATTGCAGTAATACTGCTGGATGCTAACTCAGGCAAAAATGGAAGTTCCATTAGCCACTAATAACTGCACACATTTTGTATAGTTGATTGTACTGCAAAAGAGGAGAAGGACAAAGACCACTGAGGCAGTCCCAGAGGAAGGTGAAGAGACAACATCAAAAATGTATTACAATAACAGCAAATAACAGCTGTGGAGGCTGCTAGAAGGGCCAAAACAAGAACCTTGTACAGTATCTCCCTCAGCACCCAAAAAGTGGTGGTGGTGGTGGTGGAGGTACTGCAAAGCAGCAAAGGTAATAATTTTATAAGTTGTACACCACATTTGGAGGAGGCAATCATCAGGACTGGGGGAGAGCAAATTTATGAAAACTCTGTATCTCACCTAGGTTGCTTCTGCATCAGACTGGTAGTACACATATCAATGCTTGAAAGTTGCAGCCTTCGCCTAGGAGCTCCAACCACCAGAGTCAGCCTTGACATGTTTGCAGTATGTAGAGGAAAAATAAACAAATCTCCTCTCCCCTGGGAACAGGACATTTCTTATCCCACGTTCCCTACCCTTCCTTGCACAATTTTACAGAAACTGGGGATATTAATTTCACAAGCATCCTACGTACCAAGCTGCCACCCACCATTGCTAAAAATATGCTTTAAATTGCTATAAAAGTTGTCAAGGAGAAGCAGTAAGCAAAGCAATCAGAAACACACAGAAAGTGATCCCAGAATTTAAGCACAATAATGACCCCTCTCTAATTCAGTCAACAAATATTAAAGTGCATGAACTTCCTTTGACACACTCTTGGGGAAGCTGCTGAATCTAAGTGGTGGCAAGATGGATTATAAAGCAAAGAATGGCTAAAAATCACATCAGAACCAGATGCAACAGGAACTTGTAAGAGACAAATAAGTTTCATTTAGCATCAGCTTTAGCAGACTTTGGGCTATTTCTTCAGATGCCACCTTTTAGTTTCCAAGGTATCCTAGTTCTCTTTTGTTTTTGTGACTACAGAGTAACAAAGCTATTCTCTTTGGAAATCTAGATAAGAGCACTCAAGCCTATCTTGAGCCTGTTTATAAAATGAGTATAAATTAATTCAAATAAAAAGTATGGTTCATATAGATGATCATAAGCAGGATTCACCTACAGTATCTTCTTCACCAAACTTCTGACTATATGTACTTTCCAGGAACATAATTTCTTTCCAGACTGAAAATAAGATGATTAGAACCAGTTTTTTTAAATGAAGTCGCAAAAACAAGTACAAAAGCTACAAAGTATTGTACAAAAAAGGCAGGTTGAAATCCTGTCTCAGCCACATGGCACACAGTGAAGAAAAATGGGAAGAATGTGTTGCTATTGTTCTCCATGTTGCTGGTATGAGCCAACAAGACAGGTTTAAGGTATGTGAGGATTGCAAGGAGTCATTTAACAAAGCCACCACATACTGGTATCCCATGGCCAAGTGGGGTTTCCTGAGCCTTAGCCTAATCACCTTTTTCAAACTGGCTTTCAGGACACAAAACATAACTAATATAAATCAATGACACCTGAACAGCACTAGACTCTTTCCTTTTTCTTGCTGGTCACTGAACATTCTTCAGAAATTTAATTTCCTCTTTCTTACCCTTCTAACATTTTCTTGTGATAACAGAAATCTCCCTCCACCTTGGAACATTAACTTAACGAACATTTATATATACAGTAATACCTCGGGTAATGCAAAGACTTGGTTCCACAAGTCTTGGTGTTATCCGATTTTTAGTGTTATCCGATGCATGTTAAAATCCTATGGGATGGATCGGATAATGTTAAAGCTCCATAGAGATACATTGTAACCGCACAGGCTTTAGCGGTTGCTATCCGATCCATCCCATAGGACCTTAACGTTATTCAATCCAATTCTCCTCCCCAGATTACTTAACGTTATGCGATTTTAGCGTTATCCGAGGTAAACGTTATCCGAGGTATTACTGTACATACACACACATATGCATTTATATGCATATCTAAGAATCCTCCTATGCCCAGGTTCTGTTCCCAAGCTCATTTTGTTTTGATAATGTAAATCAAAACAGTTTTGCAAAAAACTGGCTTATTGATTTTTTAAGGGCCATTGGGATCATCCAGCTACCATAAGCCTATCGGATTTTGCCCCAATGCTGCAACATGATGCCAATACATTTCCAGCTCTTGATTAAGAATAAGGCAGCTAAAAAACCAAACCATGCACCATTAGCTTCAATATGCTTTTCTGGCTTGTTTTGCTACATCTGTTTCATAGCTATTCATTTCTTTTCTCTCCAGCAAAACAAAACAAAAATTGCATCCAAAATGCATGATTATCTGAAATTACTACATATCTACCACTCAGCAGCCCTCTGTCAACTTCCTTTCATGGCAAGGCTAGGGAGCCCTTGGTCTTCCAGATGTTTCCTCAACAGCAGTCATACAACCAATGACAAAGGATGATCAGAAATGCAGTCCAACAGCATGAGGAGAATCACACGGGATTCAGGGCTAAAACATGGGGAAGAAACCTCCAGTGCACTATATCGAATACAGTGGTGCCTCGCTTAAAGAACATAATGCGTTCCACAGGATTGCTCTTTAAGCGAGTTTGCTCTTTAAGCGAAACACCATTGTAAGTGACCGATTGTGGGGGGGATTGCGAACCCCGATTTATTTGTTAAGCGAGTTTTTGGTTGGTTTTATTTATTAAGTGTAGCGACCATTCAGAGAAAATTCTGCTCTTTAAGCGAGTTACTGTTTAAGCGAAACGCTCTTTATGAGAGGTTTGACTGTACAACTTTCTCAGTCCTCAGCCACTAGCCAGGCTAACAAGAGCTTCTGGAAACTGAAATCCAAAGCATCTGAAGGGCCAAATTTTCCTCGCACCGCAGGAAATATATTTAAGATTTGCTTACTGAAAACATCAGACTGCTTCCTGTTTTATATCTAATATTGTTAATATTATATAGTAACTTTATTTTAAGATCTTTGTATCTCTGCTTTAAAATTAAGAGTAGCAATATGCTAATTGGATAGATAGATAGATAGATAGATAGATAGATAGATAGATAGATAGATAGATAGATAGATAGATAGATAGATAGATAGATAGATAGATAGATAGATAGATAGATAGATAGGCAGGCAAGCAAGCAAGCAAACAGGCAAGCAAGCAAACAGGCAAGCAAGTTCTGGGCTACTGGGATAAATCAAATTATTTTAATTATACAAAGCATTTCTAAAGCACATTTATGATTCAAAAGATTTTATATACGTAATCCTTACACAATTTCTGCAAGGTAAGATCTTAATAATTAACATCCTCCATATTCCAGCCCTGTACATACATGCCAGTATCAACCCTACCATTATGCAGAGTGAAGAAATCAGTTCAGATGCTGGAAGCAGAAGTCAAAGCTCTACACCCAATCCTGCTGAACCTTTGGACTTCCATATGGTCATTGGCCTCTAAAACTAAGTTCCTGCCTTCAAACAATATGAAAAATATTGTTCTGTAGTCAGTGCTGGAAGTATGATTTAATCTCTAAGCCTTTTGACTTCCATGCATGGAATGAAAGCGGTGCCTCAGGCAGCAATTTATCTTGATCCAGTCTGTTTTCTTAGGGGAAGGTGAGCAAAGATGATCAGCCTAAAGTCACCTAACCAGTGGAAGATGTGTACATCTGAGGTGAAATGTCTCCACAAATAAACAATGAATCATAATGTAGTGGTATTTATCTACATAGAAACTTATCAAAAGAAATCATGACTACAGCAAACAGATACCCATATGTTAACTAAAAATAAATCTTAATGTACAAACTTATAATTGTATGATCTAATAAAACAGAATGATTCAATTATAAAATTAGCCCATACACCAGCTGAACACATTTTAACCACATGCCTCTTTCAACAGCTTGCATCTAAAAAAGTCCAGTTATGTAACATATTTGGAAACTCTGCCTTGTTTGCAACAGCTCCAGTATAGTTTTCCACCACCGAATGTATAGACACTTACATACATAGGCAATTGTCATGTCAGCCTGTTGGGGAAAAACCTTCAAAATGATAATTATGTTTTTGAAGGAGCTATATTTCACTGAAGTATGTAAAGCTACCTATTTACCAAAACCCAAGCCTTTCAAGG
Organism: Furcifer pardalis; assembly: GCA_030440675.1. Classification (NCBI taxonomy): domain Eukaryota; kingdom Metazoa; phylum Chordata; class Lepidosauria; order Squamata; family Chamaeleonidae; genus Furcifer; species Furcifer pardalis. The sequence continues at coordinate 153,987,964 of CP126892.1, forward strand.
CATTCACTATTGCAAGCAGATCATTATTATAATTTTGCACAGAGTAGCAAAGTTGCTTCGTCAAACCAAGAGAGCAACCACAGTTCAATGGCAAAACACTCAACAAGGCCCTTTCATACAACCTTGGAGAATGCAGGTTAAAGGTGAGAAACCTGTGGGCTTCAGATTAAAACTTGCTCAAGAAGTCACACCTTTTGGCTATCATTTGGACGGCACAATCATTTGTCTTCTAACTTTTTTTCCTCAGCCATATAGGCCAAAATGCCTTCCACCATATTAAACCAAAGGAGCACCAAAGTTTGCAGCTCAAAGTCTGGGCCACTATGTTACAGCAACTCCTGCAATCACTTGCACTCTACTTATTTATGAGGAGAGCATCATACTGTTTATGATAAATAAAGCCATTTTCTGGCACTTCAAGGCCTTTCAGCACAATCAGATCAGTGTAAGGGAGCCATAAAATAACAAAGTGACTCAGGATACTTTTGGGCGGATGTGGGATGATTGCTGGGAAAAGGTCCCTTCTCTCATATGCCATCTGTCCTTTATTGATGGCTATGTTATTAACACATCCAATTAACAGCACTGGTATCTTGCAGTGGGACTATTGCTGTTACACACAACAGCAGAAAATGGCATTGATCAAACACATTGTTAACTCACCAGTTTTTGATATACAGTAAAACCTCATATAACACTAAAACCTGGTTCCACAAGTCTTGGTGTTATATGATTTTTAGTGTTATCTGATGCATGTTAAAATCCTATGGGATCCATAGAGATACATTGTAACCACACAGGCTTTAGCGGTTGTTATCTGAAGCATCCCATAGGATCTTAATGTTATCTGATGCAATTCTTCCCCCCAGATTCCTTAATGTTATGCGATTTTAGTGTTATTCGATACTAATGTTATATGAGGTATTACTGTATTGGTGAGCTAGAAATTAAACAGTATGAAGGATTAGGGAAGAGACATTTGGTTACTGAAAGTGAGGCAAGAAACAATGACTCCTCTTTCAAGCAGGACATCATATATAATGAGCAAAACCAATTTCTCCACACCATAACCAATGAACAAAATCTCTCCTGACTCCAGATCCAAAGTATGTGTTGATTTGCAAAATAGCAAGGAGACACAATCATTCCCTTCTTTGTTAAAATAGCAATTCTGGCCTACTGACCTCTTTTAATGCTGAATGCATAAAAATTCCTAATGTGTCACACTCATTTCAGCAATCTGGACAAAGAGTATTTATTAACATACTAGCATTTAAGGAATCTGGGTATGTCTTCGACTATTCTCTTCTTTAATTTTTCCTTATTAAAATTTTAAAAACTAGTGATACTAAAGGAAGAAGGGGGAAAGTGGAGAGAGCTGTGTATAAAAGGAATATGTTAATATACATAGTCATTAATGTAAGCCGAGCAAATGTCCAAAAAATATCCAATCAAAGGCAGTGTGTGTACCTAAGCTACAAATTAATGGGTAGATAACACAGTAGGACTTCTGCCTGTTTATTAGTTAGCTGAAATAACTACATTTCTATTCCACCTTTCCTTCAGTGAGTACAAAATGGTATCTGTAGCTCTGTAATATTTTATGGTAAAAAAACATTGCTCCTGGAGGCTTTCAAGGGCAGAAATATGTCCTCCCCACAACCTCGACCTCCCTCCCCCTCCCAGAAGACCAGGAAAACAATACTTTGCCCACTTCTTCTCTAGATGGCACACCGTAGACCAGTGCCAGGTTTTATGAGCTTTTGGGGAAACATGAATGGCATGGGAGTGGTTTGTGGGCAAACACTGCCTCAGATTTCTCCCTTCCAATCTTTTATAAAGGCCTGGTTCCCCACCCTCCAAATGTTGGGGATTCACGGTATGAAATCACTGGTCTGTGCTGACTAGACTAGATTCCCACCCATGCCAAAGCTGAGAAATGCTACTTTCTTGGACTACAACTCCCACAACCTCCTTGGCAGCTCTGGAATGTTTGGGAAAGGAACATTTCTAATCTCTGTCCTAGAAATGTTATCACTGAACTTCCTAAATATATCCCATAGCACTTAGCTAAAGCACGTCTTACCTTTTGCAGTTTGATCATCCTGTTATATCTCTAAGCTTCAAGATTCCCTTTCAGAATGACACCTTTTACACCCCCATGATTTGTAGGTTTCCTGAAATATGACTGACTAATTTGGCCAGATCTCATCAAACAATGAACAGCATGAGAAAAAACAACCACCATGTTGATATGAGAGATGCTAGGAAGTGTTGCTCAATCCGTTGGTCATTTGAAAGAGAATCAGGAGCATAAATGGAAAATAAGGATTAAATACAGTGAGCTGAAAATTGGCAATTTGGATCCCAGTCCTAGCAGGAACACACTGGACACACTTAGGTCAACATCCTGCAACCTCAGACTTCACGTAGAATAGGAAAGGTAAAGACTTCCCTTGCTTGAAAGTCTGCCAACATTTCTGTGGTGATGTGACAAGCATGACTAGGCGCCATAATGCACAGAACGTTGTTACCTTTCCTGCCAAAGTGGTACCTATTTATCTACTTGTAATTTCTTGCTTTCAAACTGCAAGATTGGCAGGAGCTGGGACAGACAACAGGAGCTCAGTATGTCACACAGCACTAGGGTCTCAAACTGTTTACCTGTTGACCTTCCAGTTGTCAAGCTCAGCATCTTTAAGCACTAAGCCACCACAGCCCTCCAGATGTACAGCAATCCCAGCTGGAATTGTGCAGATTTATATTTTTGGACTACAAAACACAAATCTGCATTACTCTAATTCAAGCTTGATCACGTTGTTTCTAGTAGCATGAATCAAAGCACATTAAGCACTAAAGTCAACATCCTATTGGGGCGAAATGTCCATCTAAGGAGAGTCACTCAGCAGTTTTTCGTTCCCAAACTTGCCCTTCATCACACAGGTGAATGGGCATACCACGACTTCTGACCAGGGAAAGCTAAGGAATGTAATAGTTTGCTAGCAACATTAACAGACTCATTTGTGCAACTTCCTGCTAATGCTGTGAGGGACCAACAGGTTTTCAGACAAAGAAAATATTTTGTTTCATTACTATTCTGCTTACTCTGTGTCTTAGTCATATGAGTGGTTACTCCTATCTTCTTTGCTTACTGTCCAACAACTCAATCAATTCCTTTCCCTCTGTTTCCTCTCCTCACCATCTGGCACCGATTAAATAAACTATTAAACAATCAAATTTACAAAATCTTAAAAGCAGAATAAATTACACATGACATATTTATTTATTTATTTATTTATTTTTATATTTATATCACCGCCCACTCGCCATAGCAACTCACGTGTAATTCCCCCCCCCCCCAAAAAAAAAAAATCTGGGTAATTTATTCTTAACAAGGAAATTTTTTGCACTTTTCTTTGACTGTAGTACAATCGCACAAAAAACAAAAGAAGCAGTTCCTGTTGTACAGAGCATGTGAACGGGCCCCAATTCCAACACTGTTGTCCATAAAACCTTGAACGTTGTTGCTGCTTCATGTTGACAATCCTGGATTAGGCAGACATATGGCCTGACTCCATCGGAGGTGGCTTTTTATTATCTCACAGTCTTTGCACTATTTTGATCGGGGACACTGAGCATTGGTAATGCCCAGTATGGCATATCCCACACTAAATTTGTTATGTACATATATAATTGTTATAAATAGCTGTACAGTAGTATCTTGCTTTACAAAAACTTTGGTTAACATAATTTTTGCTTTAAGAATGAAAATCCAATGAAAATTATGCCTCGCTTTATGATTTTTTTGAAATGGATTAATTGGTTTTTAATGCATTCCTATGGGAAACCAAGGGACTTCAGTGGCTCAAGTCACTAAGATGCTGACTGGGAGGCGGAAGGTCAACAGTTCGATTCCCGAATACTGCAGGACGGAATGAGCTCCCGTCTCTGTCCCAGCTCCTGCCAACCTAGCAGTTCGAAAGCAAGAAATTGCAAGTAGATAAATAGGGACCACTTCTGTGGGAAGGTAACAGCGTTCCGTGCGCTCCGGTGTCTAGTCATGCCTGCCACATGACCATGGAAACGTCTGCAGAAGCAGACAGCGCTGGCTCTTTGGCTTAGAAACAGAGATGAGCACTGACCCCTAGAGTTGGATACGACTGGCTTTCGAGCAAGGGAAACCTTTACCTTTACTATGGGAAACCATGTTTCATTTTATGAATTTTTGTGGAACAATTTTCAATGCACTCCTATGGGAAACCGCATTTTGCTTTACAAATTTTTCGTAATACTAAATGTCCCATGGAATGCATTAAATTTGTAAAGTGAAATACCACTGTATAAAGCTATGCTATATCTATGCTGCTCCATTATTGTGGTGCTTATCTGGGGCAGCTCAAAGGTGGACCCCCCTCAAACAAAAACTCCTAAAGTAGTAAGAGAACTTGGGGACATTGTTTTGGGGTTATAACTTCCCAGAATTTGCCACTCAGCATCCCTGATCAAAAGAAACTAACTCTGATGTGTGGGGAATTCTGGTAGCTGTAATCCAGTGGGAGTTCTAGTCTAAAGAAAATAACTTTCCCAAACTCTCAGCCACGACAACAACCTATGTTGTGGCTTACAAGAGGATTTTAATTTTCTATGAATCTATCTTTAAATGGACTCTGGGAAATGTTGTAGGAAAGATATATGGAAACATTAATTACAGAAGGAGACAGGATCAGCTGTAGATCTCTGTCATGTGTCAGTGGTGTAGCACACTCAAGTTTGCTGCTTCATTGCAAGAGATGTGGAACAGTTCCTAAGAAAGTGTCAAATCAAAAGACAAAGAACATGTCTGGTACTTCCTAGTTAGTGCATGTCACAAGATTCTCTGAAGTCAATATTTCAGGAAGATACATATTCTGAAGGGGATCATTAAAATTGTGCTGATGGTTAAAAGGAAGGACTTCTACACAATGCAAAGTTAAATTATGAGATTTATAGCCACAAGATGTAGTGATGGATGGCCACCAACATTAGATAGATTTTAAGAAGGGTTAGATAAGTTCATGAAGGAGGAAGATAGCAATGGTCACTAGTTCAAGATGATTATATAACATCTCCAGAATCAGAGGGAATGCCATATATATCTCTTTACCAGTTGTGGGGAACATGAGTGGGAAGATGTTGACTGTGTTCATTTTAAATAGAAGTCATGTTAAAATCAGAACTATAAGCAGCTATTTTTGGCATCTGGAGCAACCCACCTGCTCTGCCATGAGTCCCCCAGGAAAAAGGTGGTCAAAGAGAAGAATGTATATCTACTCCAAAAGAAAAAAAAAGCTTTAGAAAAAGGAAAGTGAATGGGGCTATTTATTTTCCTAGCATTCACCAACAGATTCACCTGCAGCTTTTGGTATTCTCTAAATTTTGGCACTCTGGGACAAACCCCTTGCTCCCCTATTACAGGGGTCTGCAAACTTGGCTCTCCAGGTGTTCTTGGACTTCAATTACCAGAAGCCCAAGTCAGCACACCTGCTGATCAGGGCTTCTGGGAACTGAATTCCAAAAACATCTTGAGAGTCAAGTTTGCAGGCCTCTGCCCTATCATAATTACAGCCTAGCATAAGGTGCTTGTGACACTAAAGTTATAGCAAGTTGATACTGCTTGAACTGCCATGGCTCCATCCCACAAAATCCTGGGGTTTGAGATCTGCCAAGGTTCACATGATTCTTTGGATCATCTTAGAGCTGTCTAGCAAAGAATCCGAAGGATCTCACTGAACTACAAATCCCAGGATTCTACTGGATGGAGACAGAGAGGGTTCAAAGTACCATTAAACGGCTATAATTGTGCAGTACAGATATATTCAAATTCTTGAGGAACTTTAAAGATCAGCAGAAATAGAATTCTAGGCTTGAAGAACCATTGGTGTGATCTAGCAAGGCTCTTCTTAATGCTCTTCTGTTAAATGTTAGTGTTGCAGAAGGGGGATTCCAATGGACAGGAATCAGTCTTAAGATGTCTGTATAGTCTTTAAAGCTGTTCAGGTCATAGATTTAAAATACTATCCTACAGGGCTAAGAACATAGTCCTGGTTGATCCACCCTGGTGGACTTCTTTCTGTGTTCTTCACAGAAACAAGATCTCATTCTACAAAATCAGCAAGCCCTCTCTTTTCAAGAGTTGTAGCAGCTCAGGCAAACTTCTCCATGTTCTTCAGAAAGAGGGACAATAGTACAACAACACAACAGAAAAGAAACAATAAGGCAGGTCAGGACTAGGATCAGAGTTTTGAGAAGATCTCTTTCTTGGAGCAAAATTTCTAGAATCCGTCACTAGCAAAACCAGTGAACATGCTAGATGGGGAATTCTGGAAGTTTTAATCTGTAAAATTAACTTTTCTAAAATGATTATGAGAATGGGCAAAAGCTCAGAGCATCAGTAACAGCATATGTACAGATTTATATTTTTAGACTACAATTCTCTGAACTGCACAGGCAGAGATGGGAACTGTAGCCTATGAATACAAACCTGTATACCCTCTAGCACACATCCTTTTCACACAATAAGTTTCACAAATTTCCAGCTCTGACATCTCCAGTTTGGCTTTTCACGTAACCGGCATTCTGGAGAGCTGCTGCTAATTAGGGTAGGTGGTACTTCACTAATATTGTAGTGAAAGGGCTCCTGTTTCACATTTTTTAAATCCCTTGGAATCCATGAAACAAGTACACTTAATCACAGTCCCATAGATTTCAAAATGAGTCAAGAATGACCAACAGCTGACTCACACAGCCATGTATGTCACTCTGCTTCTGTACACTGGATTAACAATCCCCATGGGCCTGGCTCAAATGTGGACATTTATCACTGGAATCTGTAGTATCAAGTGATGAACCACTTGTGCAAATGGACTTCCAATGGTGCCACTTCTATTTCTTCAGCACATGTTCTTCAGCTCTGATCCACTTTATCACATGTCAGTGCAGTTGTAATGATTGAGTGTCCGACAGGGCCTGAAGGAAGCCATATACAAATCCTGTCCTTCACCTTACCTCTGAAGCTCCCTAGACAACTCAGAGCATCTTACTCTCTCTGTTACTCTCTTCCCTTCCCTCTCGTAACCCTCCTTCACAGGGTTGCTCTGACGATGCTGCAAAAAGATACAGCATTGCATCTTATCGTGACGTGTTTTGGGAAAGGGTGGGATTCCAAAGGATGGGGGATCGCTCATTTGAAAATTATACTTTAGATTCCATTTTTAAAAGTCTCTTCTCCCCTGGGCACCCCCCAAATTTTTTAATAAAAAAACCCAGCAATTTCTCCTATTCACACGTGCTTCTATTCGCAACCACAACCCAGTGGACCAGCAGAGGGCGCGTCAGGGAGGTATTTAAAGAGAAACCTGTTTTTACCAAAACCACGCCAGGCTAATCCACTCTCTGTAGTCTAGCCTTAATTTTTTATTTTTAAATTAAATAATGCCACTCTTCTTCTTTGCTGGCATTCTCTGTCAACAACAGCGTCTTTTTCGCTTGCCTTTCCTCCCCTCCTCTGTTCTGGACTACCTCCAGTTTCTGGGATTCTGATTTCTTTTCCTATTTTTCCAAATGGTTACTTTTTGACTTGAAAGGTTCACCATCTGGAACAGGGGTGCCCACACTATGGCCCGGGGACCAGATCCGGCCCCCCCACTCCAATTCATTCGGCCCACACCACCCTCATTTTACTTCCACTTCTGGGAGCGACAAGGGTGGTGTGGGCCGGATGAATTGGCATGGGAGTGGATCTGGCCCCTGGGCCGTAGTTTGGGCGCCCCAGAACCATGTGACCAGCCCTCAGCCAAAAAAGTTTGGGCACCCCTGATCTGGAGTAAAGAGGAGGGGGAACCTTGGAACAATAAAGATGTTCCCCCTGCGAAAGCATGCGTTTAAAAACCAATGCGCTCGACAGTGATCATTTAACGTTTCACGCATCGGACCCAAATCGATCCATCAGGCTTAGGGATCGCCAAGTTTCTAGGATCGGGGAAACCAAAAGCAGCTCTCAATGCCTGGTTACACCAAGTTTAATCGCTCTCTTGAACATCAGGTTAAAAAGTATCGGTCCTCGTCTCCACAGACAACCGAAGTCGCAACAACTCAGACCTTTCCACCTCTGCTCTAAAAAAAAGGTAGAGGATGGGAGCGATTATCAGGGCATGTCAAAGAATCATCCAAAGGGATGCCCTCCCCCATGAGATCTGGATAAGGTAATCGATGTCAGGGCAGGGTGGCTATACTGAAAAGCAAGGGAGTGCAAAATCTGCCGGGCTTCTTCTCCCGAAAACACACACACCCACCAAAAAACGATAGGAAGAGGAGATACCCCAATTAAAACATGAAATTGTAACTTCACCCACTTCCCGTTCACTCCGGTCCCACCCATTCAGCCCGGCTTGTTTTAGCTTGGAAACTGAAAGAACTCCCGGCGATCGCTCAAGAGGAGGGGGTGGGAATAATAATAATAATAATAATAATAATAATAATAATAATAATAATAATAATAATAATAATAATAATAATAATAATAATAATAATAATAATGAGTTTTCCTTTCTACATTAAAAAAAACCCCATAAATTCTTGGTTTTGACATCTGGACACACGCCTGTACAATTACAGCCCCTGACTGTGGATAGAGAGTGCTGTACTGTACCTGTATAATTTCCCCCTTTGCGATCGCTATTTTTTTTTTTGTAAACTACGCGATCAAATGCACCAACAAACGCCTGCACTAACCAACGCACACCACTGTGCGCTCAGCAGGTTGGAGAATTGAAAAAGAAGAAAAATAACGCGGTGGAAAAGAAAACATTTTTTGATCTGCGTGCACAAGCCGGGAGGACTTCAAAAATGTCTTTTTTTTTTTTTTGGGTTCCCGAGATAAAACAGATTAAAACACCGGCGATGGCGAGCGAGCTCTCGTCCATGGCATTGTTCTCACCCGGCACCGAAGCCAGACTTTTTGCAACCCAGATCCAGGAGGAGACAACTCCTCTCTCCCTTCCGAAAGAATGATGATAACAATCGAGAGACGTATTCAACCGCAGTCTACCTGCCAGGAGCTGTCTAGTCGATCGGAAGAGATACATATTTGAAAGGCAGTCTCCCAAGTGAAGGGGAGCCAACAACGTAAAACCTAGAGGCAATAATCTCATTTCCAATATACATATTTCGAGCCCACCCACCCGCCCCACAAAAAAAAAATACCATCTACAAAGGTATAGCAAATCGACATTGCCATAGATTTCAAAGCAATAGTTCCAATAAAGGTTTTTTTTTTTTTTTTTACTGAAAATCGTTAATTATTTTTTCTTCTTTTGCTCACTTGCCCTCCTCCCCCTCCCCCGGCTAGGAAAAAAAGAGAGAAAGAGAAAGAAAGAGAGAAAGAGAGAGAGACAGACAAAAAGAACCGGCGAGCTTGCCCTTACCTTCGTACATTGGGGCCGCAAGTGCAAGGGTGGTCTGTTATTCATGGCAACGAAAGGGAAATGAAGCAGGATTTCATCCACCGCCACCCCTTTATTTTTTCTTTCCTTTCTTTTAATTTAAAAAAAAAAAACTCAGTAGAAATCTGCCATCTTGAGCCGAGGTCTCTCCGCGCAAGCGAAACGTCCAGCCGAGACCGCCGCCTCCTGCATCTCTGCTTCAATTCAGCGGGGAGGGAGGCAGAGGCGGAAAAGGACACCCCCCAAAAAAAGAGCCCTCCATCGAAACAAGGGGGGGCTCGTGGGGGGGGCAGGAAGAAACCGAAATAAATAAAAGATTCTGGCTTTAGAGAAAAGATGGGGAGGGGAGGAAAGGGGGGGTACGCGATCCACAGTGCACCGGTCCAGTGGAGGGGGGGCAGCTGGAGGGTGTTTCCCCCCCCCCCACAGCCTCCGATATGGGGTGGTGTTTTTTTTTCCCTTAGGGGAGTGGGGGGGCTCGAACCGGTCCCCTTCGCCTTCTCAGCTCAGCCTGTCTGTCTGTCGGTGGTGGCAGGCGGAGGGGTGGGTTTCTGCAAAAGTTGCATTCAGAGAGGGCGAGAGAAATGCTGAGAGAGAGAGAGAGAGAGAGAGAGAGAGACGCGGCGGAGGGGGAGGGAGGGAGGGAGGGAGGGGGAGGAGAGGGAAGGGAGGAGGGAAAGGAAAAAGAGCGCAGGGAGTTTGCAAATAATCAAACGCCGATGGCACGGATCGCGGGAAAGGGGGGGGGGGGAGAGGGAGAAGAAGCCAAAGGGAGATAACAAAACAGAAAGAAAAGATAACAGCCTAGGTAGGATGTGGTCCAAGGGGGAGGGGGATCCTTGTTTAACCGCACATTGCTGCCATGGACAGGAGGAGGGGGATTTGATGGAAGAGAGGGAAGGAGTGGGTGGGACAGGAGAACGTGGGAAATAATAGGGGGAAAAGACTTCGGATGATTGTCCCAGGCACCCTCCTTAGTTAAAAAGACCAGTTGGGTTAGGTGGGTGTTTTGTGTTCAATAATAATAATAATAATAATAATAATAATAATAATAATAATAATCATCATCATCATCATCATCATCATCATCATCATCATCATCATCATCATCATCATCCCCTTGGAGCAGTACCTAAAGGACTCCTTTTTGTTGTTGTTCAGTCGCACAGTCGATTCCGACCCTCTGCGACCCCATGGACCACCGTCCGCCAGGCACTCCTGTTCTCCACCATCCCCCTCAACTCGCTCAGCTCTGTGCCCATTGTCTCCACTATACCATCTAGCCATCTCATCTTGGGCCGCCCCCTTCTTCTTTTGCCCTCCACCCTTCCAAACGTCAAGGCTTTCTTAAGCGAATCCTCTCTTCTCATTTGATGTCCAAAGTACCTTAGCTTCATCTTTGTTATTTGACCTTCTAAGGAACAGTCAGGGATGATTTCTTCTAAGATTGACCTGTTTGTTCTCCTCGCTGTCCATGGGACTCTCAAAACTCTCCTCCAACACCACATCTCAAAGGCGTCTATTCTTCTGCGTTCAGCTTTCCTAATGGTCCAGCTCTCACAACCATACATTGCCACAGGGAATACCATTGCTTTGACTATGCGAATTTTTGTTTTCAATGTGATGTCTCTACTTTTCACTATGTTCCCCAGGTTTCTCATCGCTTGCCTCCCAAGAATCAGTCGCCTTTTTATTTCATGGCTGCAATCACCACCTGCAGTGAGTTTAGATCCTAAGAAAGTAAAATCTGTCACTGCTTCTACTTCTTCCCCATCTATTTTCCAGGGACTGATAGGGCCTGTTGTCATTATCTTGGTTTTCTTGATATTGAGTCTCAAGCCAGCTTTTTCACTCTCTTCTTTCAACCTAATCAGGAGCTTCTTTAGGTCCTCCTCACTTTCTGCCATTAGGGTGGTATCATCTGCATATCTCAAATTGTTGATGTTTCTTCCAGCAATTTTGATCCCAAATATTTGGAAATTTTGGACTTACCTGACTTGAACATCCTAACTCTCCAAAAAACAACTCTACTGGAAACTGCATATACAGTCAAACCTCACATAAAGAGCGTTTCGCTTAAAGAGTAACTCGCTTAAAGAGCAGAATTTTCTCTGAATGTTCGCTTCGCTTAACAAATAAAACCAGCCAAAAACTCGCTTAACAAATAAATTGGGGTTCACAATCCCTCCCACAATTAGTCATTTACAATGGTGTTTCGCTTAAAGAGCACACTCGCTTAAAGAGCAATCCTGTGGAACGCATTATTGTGGGGGTGATTGCGAACCCCGATTTATTTGTTAAGCAACTTTTTGGTTGGTTTTATTTGTTAAGCGAAGCGAACATTCAGATAAAATTCTGCTCTTTAAGTGAGTTACTCTTTAAGCGAGGTGCTCTTTATGCGAGGTTTGACTATATTATTAACTATAATGCAGATAGTGACAGGATGCCTTATTTAAACCTATACTAGTTAAGAAAATATACTTTCTTGTTGGTAGTACTCCACCTGAGGTCAGGAGAGAAGTAGCAGCAGATGCTGATAGAACCAAGGAAGAGAATGACCCTTCACATCCTCTGAACAGATATGAGTCTCAAGCCCCGCATCTCATATCCAGGAAGAGTTTTATGGGAAGAACAAACATTTTTGAGGGTACACAAGAGCAAAACCAAATTGGAAGATGGAAGAAGGGGCTCACTGGGAAAGAAACAACATTAAAGGTGGATATTAGCTGAAGATCTCACTCTCCCCTATATCACCTGGAGGACCCTGAATAGGTTGAGGGTTGGAGTCCCTAAATACAAGATCAAATGCTCAAGGTGGACAACAACACATGGTGTGAATGTGGAGGGACACAGAGTCCAGCCCATTTGCTGATCTGCCAATTGCTGCCAGAGACATGTACTGATGAGGACTTGCATTTGGGCAACAACAAAGCAAAGAATAGTGGCTTCATTTCGGCAGTCCAGGGTTTGATCCAGACAATAAAGAAAAGGATTAACTATAAACAATTAATTATAAATAATAAACGTGTTCTATATGGATGATCTAAAATTGTTCAGAAAGATGAGCTGAATTAAATATTCTGCTGGAAAGTACAAGGAAATTTAGTAAAGACACCAGATTGGAATTTGGAATTGACAAATGTGCAGCAATTACTGTTAAGGATGGATTTGAGTTAGATAATGAATAATGTATCAAAGCAATAACGTCAGAAGAGGGATACAAGTACCTGGGAGCTCTGGAAGCATCTGACTTGCTACATACAGTAACCAAATCAATAATTCTGTACCCAAAAAGTGATATGGATCATTTGTACTTACCAAAAGCTGGGGGTGGCAAAGGATTCCTACAAGTGGAACAGACAATAGAGAAAGAAAAGCATAACTTAAATATATCAGAAAACAAAAAAATAAACAAAATATAAAGACTAACTGCTTTAAAGTGCTACAGTTTTTTATTTTGTTTTTTTTATTTTATTTTGTTTATTTTGTTTTGTTTTCTGATATGCCTGAACCACAGACTAACACAACTACTATTCCAAAAAATTCATAACTTAAATGACTACATTAAGAATTAAGAAAAGTGAAGAGCCTATGCTTCAGGAAGTTAAGAAAGGAGGACTTTTGAAAACAGTGAAGAAGAAAGCTGAATACAGAAAGGAAAGGGTAGAAAGTCAAGTTGTAAACTGAAAAAACAAGCCTATGCATGGTCAATACTTGAAAAGAATAGAAGGAAAGGCTGACCCAAAGCTGACATTGGGCTGGTTAAGAGCAGGAGTTTTGAAGAAGGAAATGGAAGGATTGATCTTGACTGCTCTGGGCCAACAATTTGCATGAAGACAAAAATCCAACCTGTATCCAACAACAGCAAATGCTGGCTTTGTAGTGAAAAGGATGAAACAGCATGTCAATTGATCAGTGGATTCAGCAAAATTTTACAGACTGATTATTTGTAACGCCATGACCGGGCTGCAAAAATTATTCATTGTAAACTTTGCCAGAAGTTGGATTTGAGCACAGTAAAAATCATTGGGAACAACAGGTAGAGAAAGTTATAGAAAATGAGAAAATCAAGATCTTGTGGGACTTTAAAATTCAAAGAGATAGACATCTTACTCACAACACACCTAGTATAACTGTTGTTGAAAAGAACAATGTCTGGCTTACTGACACTGCTATACCAGGAGATGCACAACTTGAAGACAAACAACTGGAGAAAAATCACAAACTATCATGATTTGCAAATTGAAGTTGAATGTCTATGGAGGAAGATATCTGTTGTTGTACTCATAGTGATCGGAGTCTTACCTAAAGGACTCCCTAGATATTTTGAAATTTTGGATTTATTGGACTTGAACATCCTAAGATAAAGGTAAAGGTTTTCCTTGCTCAAAAGCCAGTTGTATCCGACTCTAGGGTCAGTGCTCATCTCTGTTTCAAAGCCGAAGAGCCAGCGCTGTCTGCTGCAGATGTTTCCGTGGTCATGTGGCAGGCATGACTAGACACCGGAGTGTAATGAATGCTGTTACCTTCCCACTGAAGTGGTCCCTATTTATCTACTTGAAATTTCTTGCTTTCGAACTGCTAGATTGGCAGGAGCTGGGACAAAGACGGGAGCTCATTCCGACCTGCAGTACTCGGGAATCGAACTGCTGACCTTCCACCTCCCAGTCAGCATCTTAGCCACTTGAGCCACTGCATCCTAACTCTAAAAAAAAAAAAAAACCTCTATTAGGAACTGCATATATCAGGAATTCTCAATCTGTGGCCCATGGGTCAAATGAAGCCAGCAGCACCATTTCATGTGCTATGTGGTGGAAGAAGGGCAAAATGGCTGTCCAGCCCCCAAAGCTGTCTGAGGAAGCGTTACCTGGCCCCTGACTTTAAAGGGTTGAGAGCTCCTGGCATACATACTTAGATGTTACCTTAACAACTCTGAGGTCCTTGGTTAGGGCTTGAACTGTTAATTTTATTCGAGTCCTCGACTGTGAACCAAATGGTAGATTTTTATAACACCATATATACTCAAGTATAAGCCAAGTTTTTTAGCCCCAAAAGGGGGACACGACCATGAGGGTCCCAATACCACACCGGATTGAGATATGCAAACAATTTAAAATCAGATAACGTCAGGGAATTTGAGGCAAACATTTCCATCGCACAACATTAAGATAACATTGTGCGATACAATTGTTAGCCTCAAATTCCCCAACATTGATCTCTGCCCCAAAGCCTGCAGGGCTAGAAACTAGCTCGGCAGGCTTTGAAGCAGAGACCTACCAAGGCTTAGACCCGCCTTGCTAGGTCTCTGGTTTGGTTAGGGGGAGATCGGGCACACCTGTGGCATCTTAAAGACTAACTGCTGTGTTTTAATGTTAGCTTTTGTGGATCAAATCCACTTTGTCAGACATCAGACTGGATCCATGAAAGCTAACATTAAAAAGGTGCCATTATTATTATTTTTTTCTCATTTTGTTTTGTTTACTCTCTGATATGCTTGCACAGACTAACACGGTGGCCACTTCAAAAATTTCAATTTATAATCCTGTTCACCTGTTCTACGAATAATAATCATCACCACAGAGTAATATATTTTTTTAAAAGCTTCCTCTTCAGTTGGTTGGGGACACTGTATGAAAATATTTGTTTATCTAGCAATTTAAAAATGTTTGCATTTCACCCTGCCCTGCACCCTTTCATGCGTTTTACAGCACCGTCTGCAACTTTTACAACACAATGCACATTTCGTCATGTGATTATTTATTTTGCAATAAAAGAAAATTAGACAGAACATCCTTCCCTTTCCAAGTAAATCACCTGTTCTTTATTTGTATTTTATACTCTTGAGCCCCGGGGGAGGGGGGGATCTCCTAGACTATGCATGCCTTTGTTCCCTTTAGTCTTTTATAAAACATGACTTGCTATAAACGGTGTGGCTATTTGTGCGTTGCATTCTGAGATAAACGTTAATTTTGCTTCCACTACCCACCTCACTTTCCCCTTGGATAGAAAAGCCACATCAAAAGAATGATTACAATTGAGCATGACAGGCAGGGAGCCCACCTCCTGTGTTGGTTTTAAGCCATCCATCTCTTTTGCTCAGTTTCTGCCCTGGCAATGCCAATTTTTTTTCTTGTAAGCTGTCTTCAGGACATTCCCCTGGGGCTGCTGGATAAACCTTCCTTTCTTTAGACAGAAAGTTAGCTTATCAAGGTCTCGCACATCACAGCTGCGTTTTCACAGTACACTAGCTAACTTAGTTTAGAATGACCCCAGTCGAAGTTTTCCAGGACGGCTTCTATCAGCATAAAGGCCCGACTACTATATGGTTGTGCCTCTCCAAACGGAAGACCGTGCAACTGGTGTGCACAATTGTGCCAGCTGTCTGTTGCGTACATATGGTTGTGCACTGGGTCATATGACTGAGGATGCAACACATGACAACTGTGAAAACTGCTTGGGCAATCTGCCTACTGCACATAGTATTTCATTACAGTATAAGGTTTTGGTAGATGCCACTTACCGGTAAGTCAGCTGCCATCCAAGAGCCCATCAGATGTGTTTACGTGCAAAAAGCTATCATCAATTAGTGGATCTTTTCAGAGCTTTGAAGCAACAACGTACACATAATGTAGTAACAACACATAATCATCAGAATCCTGTTGGGACCACTCCCTAGGTGTAAGACTGATGACATCATCAGCCTTACTTACGGAAAGGCACCAATAGAATTCTGCCCAGTTCCTTTTTTGGCAACACAAGCATAGTGGACTTGGCTGTTAAAGGTAGTTCATGTTTCTAAGAGCACTTTGAACTGACCTTGGAAAAGTTACTTCTTTGGATTGCAGCCTGCAAAATGCCCCAATTAGCTCCCACATGGCCACGCTGGCTGGGAGTTTTAGGATTTGTACTCTCCCCCACAAAAAGTGGAGGGGGGAGGAATTTATAAGAGAGCTGTGGCTTAGTGGTTAAGATGCTGAACTTGAAGGTCGGCAGGTCAGTAGTTTGAGACCCGAGTGCTACATGACAGAGCGAGCTCCTGTCTCTGTCCTGGCTCCAGCCAACCTAGCAGTTTGAAAGCAAGACATTGCAAGAAGATAAACAGGTACCACTTTGGCCAGAAAGTAAACAGCATTCTGTGCACCTTGGTGTCTAGTCATGCCTGCCACATGATATAGAAACATCTGCAGATGCAGACAGTGCTGGCTCTTTGGCTATAAATGAAGATGAGCACCAAACCCTCGAGTCGGAAATGACTGGCTTTTGATCAAGGACAACCTTTACCTCACTCCAAAATAAGGGGGAGATTTCCAACTTTATTTTTAAAATACATTTTAAGGCATCTGGAATGGAATTTTTGAAGCTTTTGTTCCAGGCTTTTATCCATCCCTCCGTGATGTTTTTAAAACATTGTAACAGTAAGTAAATTATTATTTAACACTATTATAAGTAATGGGAGGGTTTTTCCTCCTTCAAGGATTGTTGATCAAAGAAACTACTGTATTCTCTTCCAGGTTGGACACTATTATCAATATTACTATTATGGCAACTCCATTGAATAATTGTAATTCTTCGAGCTTTAATCTATAAATTAGACTTGCTTCTGCTTAGAAACAAGATGTCTAAAGCAAAGGAGGAAGTCTTGTAAGAGAATCCAGATTGATATCAAAAGAGGCATCATTCTAGAAAAGATGTTCCTTCTATGTGGGACAGAACCAGCTAAGAACATCTTTTGAAAGCGATGCTTACCACCTGCAGTTCTAATACAAGCAGTTGGACTGAAAATAGCATCTTAAAACAATTCTTCTGTCTCATTTCTTAGGGCCATTCTTTCAGCTCACCGAGGATGCATTTTAGGGCACAATTTCTTGGGAAAGTGTGGGAAATCCCTATTAAACACCACAGGGGCGGCTTCTCATTAAACATGCCTAGGATTGTAAGATAAATGCCTTCTGATCAATTAGTACAGCGGTTACCAACCTTTTAATGTCAGGGGCTGGGTCACACTCAGTCAGTATAAAGTTGCCGTAAACGTGTCCATGGCTGTCATAAACTTGTTATGGCTGTTGTAAACAAGTCCACAGCTGATCCGGGCAGCAGCGATGGCTGGAGCAAGGGTCTGGTCTGGATTATTTGGCACCATGGGCCAAATCTGGCCCGCAGGCCATAGGTTGCCTACCCATGAATTAATCTAATCAATGAATTGAGGAAATATGGCTGCTTGGAAGTAGAACAATAAAAATAATAAAGGTACTGTGTTAAAATAATAAAACAGCAAGCCAGTCCTGGCCCACAGAGTCAGAATCAGAGACAAATTCTATGCTCCAAGAATGGGGAATTTAGGCACTGTTTCTTCATACTTTACTTAACGAACTGAACATGTTTTTGTTTAAATCACTGTGTACAACCACACCCCATGTACTTCAAGGCAACCAAGACCAGAGAGAGGCTCTAAATGCTGTTGCCACAATGGTTCAGGGAAGGGGTCCTCAATCTTTTTAAGGTGGGGGCCGGGTCACGCTCCCTCTGATTGTTGAGGGACCAGACTGGTGGTCTCACCACCAACACCACCCTGAGCCCACTGCACCCCCAAAAACCTTTCCCACACACACACACACTGTTCCCCCTGCTTACTGGCCCATAGGAGCTGTGTCATGTGGATGAAGGAAACGTGCCCACAGCCTCCAGAAACGCGCCTGCAGCCGCCAGAAACATGGCCACTTCAACCAATGTTTCCACAATTTTTGTCTTCTCTGCTTGGCTTGGTGTGTTGCTAACAGCGTTCCATAAGCCTTTCAACATCCACGCTGCTACTGAGTGCCGTTAGAGACACGGTTGTGGTTCCCTGGATTAGGGCAAACCTCGGTATCATTTTTACAGTATTGGAAGTATTTCTTATCCCTTAATGTAGCTAACAGTCCAACTATCCTGCAATGTAAGCTGGTATTTATTCATTTATTAAATTTATATATTGCCATCTAGTGAAAAACCAACTCTGGGCAGTTTACAAGTAACAAAAATGAATTCAGATATATAAAGAAATCAAACAGAGAGGACAAATTCAAATATTTGTTGTTGTTCAGTCACACAGTCGATTCTGACCCTTTGTGACCCTATGGGCCATCACCCGCCAGGCACCTCTGTCCTCCACCATCCTTTTCACCCCACCCAGCTCTGTGCCCACTGCATCTACAATACCATCTAGCCATCTCATTTTTTGGCCACCCCCTTCTTCTTTTACCCTCCACCTTTCCCAGCATCAAGGCTTTCTTAAGTAAATCCTTTCTTCTCATTTGATGTCCAAACTACTTTAGCTTCATCTTTACTATTTGATCTTCTAAGGAGCAGTCAGGTTGATTTCTTCTAGGATCGACCTGGTTGTTCTCCCCACTGTCCAGGGGACTCTCAAACCTCTCCTCCAACACCACATTTCAAAGGCCACTATTCTTCAGTGCTCAGCTTTCCTAATGGTCCAGCTCTCACAACCATACATTGCCACAGGGAATACCATTGCTTTGACTATGCAAATTTCTGTTTGCAAGGTGATGTTTCTACTTTTAACTATGTTCCCCAGGTTTCTCATAGCTTGTCTCCCAAGAATCAGTCACCTTTTTATTTCAACATAAAAATTTATAATATAATTATAAAAAATAGATGAACAACAATACATATAGCAGCACCAGTGGATTAAGACTTTTAAATAATATTTATTTAGGGAGGACCTCTTCAAATGCTTCTTCAAAAAGCTCACTTTATAAAAGCTTCTTCATGATCCAATGGGAAGGGAGTTTGATGTATCTCCCATGGAAGGGCATTCCACAAGAAAGGGACCACTCTGGAAAAGACCCTGTTTCCAATTGATGACCTATGAGCCTCTTGTAGAGTAAGCTCCTGAAAACATATGGCCTGGGAAGACCAGGTGGGATGGACAGTAGAACTTAGAAAGAGATACTGTGACAGCAGCAAGGTTCCTCACCCAGCAAAGAGGAGCAGAGTTTGAGAGAGCAGCTTGCTTTGGACCAAAGAGTTGTGGAAGCAATGGGTTCCTGTAGATCTGCACCTACTTCACAGGTAGACAACTGACAGTGGAGCTGTTCTTCCTCCCCATGTGTTGTTGTATTCAATGTTATCACCCCATCCTCTGTTACTCCTCCTTCTTCTGGTGGTTGTTTGGTGGCCTTGAGGTCATGTGAACTCAGACATGAAAAGTCTTGTAGCAAGGAGCCATAGCATTACAGGAAGTATACACATCCCATTGGCAAATACGTAAGGCATGGTTTCCAGAGGGGCAAATTTTGTAGTTCATTTACACAGTCAATTCTGACCCTTTCTGACCCCATGGACCATTGCATGCCAGGCACCCCATCCTTCACCATCCTTCTCAACATGCCCGACTCTGTGCCCATTGCATTAACAATACCATCTAGCCATCTCATTTTCTGCCACCCCTTCTTCTTTTGCCCTCAACCTTTCCTAATATCAAGGCTTTCTCAAGAGAATCCCCTCTTCTCATTTGATGTCCAAAGTACTTTAGCTTCATTTTCACTATTTGACCTTCCAAGGAGCAGTCAGGGTTGATTTCTTCTAAGATCAACCTATTTGTTCTCTTTGCTGTCCAGGGTACTCTCAAAATTCTCCTCCAACACCACATTTCAAAGGTGTCTATTCTTCTGTCATGTGTGTGTGTGTGTGTGTGTGTGTGTGTGTGTGTGTGTGTGTGTGTACACAGAGTTTTGTGGCACCTTAAAGGCTTCCAAATGCATCACATCCAGGCCAAAAATGTGTATGGTCATAATAGATGTGGGCTTAAATCCAAATGACAGTCTGAACTGTAGTAGAACCATTGAATCAATGAGCTTTATAAGACTGACTTATTTTTGAGCAAATGATACAATGGAATCTAGTCCAGACTGGTAAGTGGTCTTTAAGTTGCCACAGGAACTAGAGTGGCTGTCCTGTGTTAAAGCAGAGACTCCTCTAGTTGAAGAGTTCTAAGAAACAGAGGGAGGCTGCTTTGGCTTAGTGGTTAAAGACGTTGAGCTTGACAACCAAAAGCTTGGGAAATCAGGAGCACAAGACCCAAGTGCTGTGTGATGGAGTGAGTTCCCGTCATCTGCCCCAGCTCCTGCCAACCTAGCAGTTCAAAAGCAAGAAATTGCAAGTAGATAAATAAGTACCGCTTCAGCGGGAAAGATAACAGCTTTCCCTTTGCTTTGGTGTCTAGCCACGCCTGTCACATGATCACGGAAATGTTGATGCAGACAATGTTGGCTCTTTGGCTGTAAACAGAGATGAGCACTGTCCCCTAGAGTTGGCTTTCAAGCAAAGAAGACCTAAAAAATAGAGGAGTCTCTTCTTTAACACTTTTTTATTTGAAAAGGCTTTATAGGTAAAAAAAAAAAAAGTATCTCTCCACATCAGAATAGATACATTGGTATGAGAATGGATACACTGTTGGAAGTTTCTCCTTTGAAGTCATAACCAGTTTCCTTTTTGGCTTTCCCTCCTATTGAAGAACTGCTTTCAAGGAATCGTGAAGGAAAAACTCTTTTTCTTTGTGGTTTGACAATTGAAATATTTATTAAAAATAGATCCTTTGCAGTTATTCATCTGTGGTGAATTGTTGTTTGTACAGTGGGTTGCTTATGGACCCGTGTGCATAGTGGGTAGAGTCGGGGAGAATGGAAAATAAAGGTTAGAAGCATCTTTATTGAAAAATAAAATATAAAATAATAATAAACAGAAATGAAAATGGAATGTCTGGTTTTGGGTTAAAACAATGTAGCAGTTTAAAAACAAGAAATTGCAAGAAGATAAATAGGGACCATTTTGGAGGGAAGGTAAACAGCTTTCCATGCCTGCCACATGTCCACGAAAATGTCTGCAGACACAGACAGCGCTTGGCTCTTTGGCTATAAACAGACATGAGCACTGAAACCTAGAGTCAGATATGACTGGCTTTCAATCAAGGATGACCTTTACCTTATCTTAGAAAACCTTAGATTTTATGAACATTTTATGAAAACTTTAATTTTATGAACATAGTGTCTTTATTTTCCCCTATTTGAAACATTACCCTTAACTAATGAATGAAATAAAAGAAATAAATGAACTAATGAGCATAATTCAACACATCGAATTCATGCACTAAATCCCTGAAGGCAGTGTCCTTAGACTCTACCTGCCACTTTTTTATTCAGCCCTGGAGTGATTAAGCTATGGGATGCCACAGGGATACCCATTGTCCTCCATGCTCCTCCGTGGCTATTGGAAACCACTAAAAGAAGCCATTCAAAGTGTTTGGATTGGGTGCTTTATTTCCTCTCAACAGAATTGGTTGGCTTAGTGGTTAAGATGTAGAGCTTGGCCACCAGAAGGTTGGCAGGTCGGCAGTTTGAGAGCCAAGTGCTGCATGACTGAGTGAGCTCCTGTCATCTGTCCCAGCTCCTGCCAACCTAGCAGTTTGAAAGCAAGAAATTGCAAGTAGATAAATAGGTACAGTCAAACCTCGCATAAAGAGCACCTCGCTTAAAGAGTAACTCACTTAAAGAGCAGAATTTTCTCTGAATGTTCACTTCGCTTAACAAATAAAACCAACCAAAAACTCGCTTAACAAATAAATCGGATTTGCAATCCCCCCCACAACTGGTCACTTACAATGGTGTTTCGCTTAAAGAGCAAACTCGCTTTAAGAGCAATTCTGTGGAACGCATTATGCTCTTTAAGCAGAGGTACAACTGTATTGCTTTGACATGAAAGGTAACAGTGTTCTGTTCACTCCAGCATCTAGTCATGCCTGCCACATGACACAGAAACACCTGCAGATGTAGACAGCACCAGTTCTTGGGCTGTAAACAGAGATGTGCACCAACCCCTAGAGTCAGATACGACTGGCTTTCGAACAAGGGGGACATTTACCTTTAACTATGGATGTACTGAATCACTGTTCAGGGGTGACAGTAGGATGGATGATGGCCAATATATGGATGTTGAATTTAGCATGACAGAGGCTTGGGACTTGATGATTTTCACATCTGAGTTAATTGGAAGACCTGGTCTGGAAGGGTTCCAGCGAGCAGGTTCATAGCCTGGTGTGTGCGTGTGTGACTCCATCAATCATCTTTATTCCTTGTGGCTCAAGAGAGTACAATGGCTTGGAGTGCCTGGGGCCATTTTTTATTATCCCACCAGCTACAACTGTTCCTCAACAGGGACAACCTGGCTACAGTAGTTCATGCACTGGCACCCTCCCAGTTTGACTACTGCAATGCATGTTATATAGGGCTGCTCTTGAAGGTGATATGGATGTTCTAGTGAGGGCAATATGCAGCAGCTAGACTGCTAGGAGGAACATCATTCTGAGCCCACAGGACATCGGTTCTGAAAGAATTGAACTGGCTGCCTGTATGCATGCATGCTTCTCATACAAGTTCAAGGTGTTCAGATGTTTGATTGGAAACCTCTCCCTACATAACCTGCTCATTAAAAGGATCTCGGGGAGGGGGTGGTCCTTCGTGTTTCACCATAGAGCTATCCAGTATGCAAAGACACAATAGAGGGCTTTCTTAGCTGTCGTGTCTTATTTGTGGAATACTCTTCCCTTAGAGCAGGGATGCCTCACCCCAAGAACATCTGCCCGTCCCACCAGAGCGGACCGGAGAGGCTCCCTAGTTGTTCCATCGGCCAGGGAGGCACATCTCTCTGGCACTAGAAGGAGGGCCATCTCTGAGTCTGCTCCATCCCTATGGAACCTC
Source organism: Furcifer pardalis (assembly GCA_030440675.1). Classification (NCBI taxonomy): domain Eukaryota; kingdom Metazoa; phylum Chordata; class Lepidosauria; order Squamata; family Chamaeleonidae; genus Furcifer; species Furcifer pardalis. The sequence goes on from CP126892.1 coordinate 154,011,194, forward strand.
CTGCCAATGGAGCTACGTCTCCAGACAGAGCTGCTGCCCTTTAGGAAGAATCTAAAAACATGGCTGGCAGGACAGATATGGGGTGCGGAAGGTATAATGACCCCAGCACACTGGATGATCTGAGCCCCTCTCTTTCTCTACTTTTAAATTAGCAGTTGTAGCATCTAGTGTGTTTTTAATCTGTTTTTAATCTTTTTCAGATTTTAATTTTAAATTTTAACAGTTTTAAGGTTTTTAGATGGAAGCTTCCACTTCCTAATCCTGGGCTCAACCTGCCCAGGGAAGGATAAGACTAATGTCCTCTGGCCGGGAAGAGGAATGGATTTTAGCTGTTTGTGCTGTGTGTGTTGTTGTTGTTTTGTTTTTCTGACTGTAAGCCACCCTGAGTCGCCATGGCGAGTGGGCGGTGATATAAATCCAAATAAAGAAATAATAAATAAATGCCCAAACTGTGGCCTGAGGGCCAGACGCACCCCCACACACACACCCATGCCAATTCTTCTGGCCTGTGAAGCCCTTGTCACTCCTGGAAGCATACGGGCCTGTTTTACTTCCACTTCCAGGAGCGACAAGGGCTTCGTTGGCTGAATGAACTGGCCTCAGGGGAGGCATCCAGCCACCAGGCCATAGTGACCAGCTCCCTGAAGCACGTGACTGGCCTGTGGCCTGAAAAGTTTGGGTACCCCAGCCTTAGAGGTTCAATTGACGCTGATACTAACCTCATTTCAGTACCAAGAAACATGGTTATACACTAAGGCCTTTGGGAATTAAGGATTATGGGTTTAATAGACTGTGGAGGCTTCTTTATTGTTGTTGGTTTTAATGTGTCATGTAATTTTAATGTTTGAATGGTTCAAAATGGCTTTAAAATATTAAGTTGTTTTGCATGGTTTATATTGTTGTCCTCCACCCTGAGATTTTTAAGGAAACAGGGCCGCATATAACTGTCTTAAATGAAGCTAAATAAAACGAATAAATGATTTGCTTATCTCACAATTGGCAAATTAACAACCATTCTGCTTTTTTCTAGGAGAGGTACTAAAAATGTAGAATTACATTTTCAAACAATAAAATGTAGCAGAAAGAAAGAAAAGGAGAAAGCAAGACATGTGCATTAAAAAGAAACAACAGAATCATTCTGTGTGCCTGTGAGTAATTTTTGCGTAAGTCCTAACCAGAAGCCAAAACTGTGTCCGGATAGAGTGATCTGCCCCATGACGCCACACTACAATAGAGATTATGATTTCTTGACTTTTACTACCAGCAGGCATTTTATTAATCCCATAACTCTCCACTTCTACAATAACGATTGGAAGCCAATTTCTTGTCTAGGTAACTAGTATACTGTATATATTTAGCTCTTGCCTCAAATTCCTTTTGCTTTCTGAAACCTGCTTAGAGCAGCAGCAGGATGATTCGCTGTTACAATGAGAGTCCAGTGGCTCATCTAAGGTGGCTGGGGACAGAGAGGAACAAAGCGAAGTCTTTTCCAGATTATTAATTCTGTGAAGTTCTCCATCCATGGGTTTCTCTTTATTGCTGTGATAGCACTAATCTTGATCTCAACTGACTGTTTGAAGTGCATGAAAAAATGACACTAAGCAGAAAAAAACCCAACAACAACCCACATTTAACCAGAGGAACTATTGGTAGATATTGTCTTCTAGTCAATGCCACTTTTTCTTGCCCATTTATTTATTATTATTCAAAAATCTTATAAAGGGAAAAAAGAGAGAGAAAGTAATAGCACCTCTGCCCAAGATTTATTTATTTATTTTATTTATTTATTTAGATTTATTATCCTGCCCCAATCAGGCGAACCTGACTCTAGGCGGCTTACAGAAAATTCATAAATTAAAACCTTGAGGTTCAAAATTACTTAAAAGTCAATTAAAAAAGAATTAAACCATGAATTTACAAAAATCTAAAAGATTTTAAAAGGTTAAAAGGTTTAAAAAGTTTAAAAGAGGGAGGGAGGGGTGGCTGTCCCATCAGATCAGCCACCCAACATGGGACCCCATGTTCCTGGAGCCCCACACCTGCCCTGCCAGCCAGGTTTTTAGGCCCTTCCGAAAGGACAGGAGCTCTGTCTGTAGATGTAACTCAGTTGGCAGGAGGTTCCAAAGGGCCGGGGCGGCCACGGAGAAGGCCCTCCTCCTGGTGCTAGAGAGATGCGCCTCTCTAGCCGATGGAATGATAAGAGAGCCTCTCCGATCCACCCTGGTGGGACGGACAGATGTCCTTGGGACGATGCGGTCTCTTAAGTATCCTGGCCCACTACCATGTAGGGCTTTAAAGGTAATAACCAGCACCTTGAATTGCATCCGGAGACATACTGGCAACCAGTCCAGCTAGACTTCCTTAGAACAACAACATCCTCACGATGGGCTAAATCTAATTGTCAGTCCCAACTAACATAGATGCATTGAGTGAATGAGATTTATCAAGTCAACAGTTATGTTAAGTATCATTGATTCAATGGGTTGAATCTTGTGGGAACTGACAACTGAATGTAGCTCAATTAAAATGGAAGGGCAACAATGTGTGGGAATGTATACATACATTTCCATAAAAGGTGATGTGTATTGCTATCCATATAAAATTAAAAACTATATGCTGTATGTTCATGTGTTGAAAAGATTTAATGTCTTCAGTTCACTGAACAGTAGAAGGTGGGCATTTATATTTCCAATGTTATAGTGTAGGTTCTTTAGTTAAGCAGAGGGCACAGAGAATCATTTTCTGCTGACCAGCTGTTAATTTCAAAACTGTCAGTAGATAATTTACATAATTTCTCTCTTCAGGATAACATATTCACACACACACACACACACACACACACACACACACACACACACACACACACACACACACACACACACACACACACACACACACACACACACAGTCCCATATGAGACTTGGGAACCATATTGTGTTGATTTTTCAGTAGGGCTCCATCTGTGATTTTTTTTTATACAGTGTGTTTCAAGATGGAGGATTCCTAAATTTGCCAAAAATACAACTCTTCCATCTATCTATTTATCCTTCCCTCCATAAGAAGAAGGATGGACAAAATGGTGGATACATATTAGAAAGACCACTAGAAAAATTGCATGTCTGAAACAGGATGAGTGCACAACTTGGAGAAGGTAGTTGTGTGGACCATTGCAATTCCAGCCTCCACTCCAAATGGCTATGTTGGCCTGTGGTTGCTGGAAGCTCTTAGTTCCCCAATCCATGCATATGTAAATGGTTACAATGCATTTATATATAATGATATGTGCTCCTTTTTACATGTTCAGCTGCATCAGAGTGACAGAGAAATGGTGCCTGTAGAGTGGTTCAATGATAGGCAGCCATTTTTAACCTGTGGACCAGATTGGCACCTGACAAACTAATTGATGGCTATATGATGCCAACAACAGGGAGGCACAACAGTTTGGAAACATTACTTGTTTGGATTAAAAACCCCAGAATTCCCCAGTTAGCTAGAGTTATGGTTCAAAAAGCATGTTTCCCAAACTTTGGTAGGGACACGGTCCAAATATTTTAAAATACATCAAAACTAAACTTAAGTCACAAGCAAATACTAAAGTCAGAGTGGTCCTTTGATGGGCACAGAAAAGAACCAAACAAAGGAAAATAGGTGATGAAGCAATGTATCTAACACTGCAGTAAATGAGACATAATGTAAATATGGTGTATAACACATATAACACACACACACAGAGAGATGGCAACAACAACAAAACAGTTCTGTAAAATCTTTCTGCAAATAAATACAGAGATCTTTCATATTTCAGTTTCTGTCGTTATAACACTATCAACACACAAAATAAATACTGTTCTACTGAATGTGTTGATTGTGATTTGTTTTTCACAGAACAGAAGAATGACTGCTATGCATTTGGCTTGCAATCGGCACTGCAGCCAGCTGTTGCAGACTGGTAGCTACTGCCAACTCTCTACAGTTTATATTAATAAATGGCAAGAAGTTGGTGACTGGTACGCTACAGTTTAAGATGCTCTTAAGGGATACTTGCAGAATTTTTTAAAAAGAGAGGTGGTAGAACTGGCTACCAGCCATGCTGGCTAGGAATTCCAGGACTCCAAAAGGAACTTTTCCTAGCTTTTTTACTGGGTACTGTAATTCAGAGCCATGTAACCTGTATTCATCTGGCTGAAACCTTCCATCTGCAGAGACGACTGAGACCGCAGAATCTTTGAAGATAGGATAGCAGGACCATTTTCACAAAAGTATTAGTAATATCCATGGTACTGGAACTGAAATCTGCCACCTAATTTCAAACCCACCCCTCTTCCACCTGCAAAAGTAATTAGTTCAGACTCCTGGTGAGAATGATCTCTCCTTTCTCAGGCAGCTCATTGGCTGAGGGAGAGACCATGAGCCAAAGTGGTGGTGTCATATGGGCAGACAAAGAGGGCTAAATTAAATTCCACTCCCAACTTATTTCAAACAATAGGCCTCATGGTAGTGGTGCCTAACACATCTGATTTATTTGAACAGCTGGTATCCTCTGGCCAGATGCAACTAAGAATAGATCCACTGACTTAATTGCTGGACAAGTGTCTAAGATGCTGACTGGAAGGTGGGAGGTCAGCAGTTAGATTCCCGAGTATTGCAAGTAGATAAATAGGGACCACTTTGGTGGGAAGGTACATAGCATTCCGTGCGCTCCAGTGTCTAGTCATGCCTGCCATATGGCCATGGAAACGTCTGCAGAAGCAGACAGTGCTGGCTCTTTGGCTTTGAAACAGAGATGAGCACTGAACCCTAGAGTCAGATACGACTGGCTTTCGAGCAAGGGAAACCTTTACCTTTACTTTTAAGTCCACAGGTCTACTCTAGTTAAGACTAACACCAGGAAACTGGTAAATCTAAACTGGGTCTAGATTTAGCTCAGAGAGAGAAAATCAACCCCATCTTCTTTGTTCACTACATTTTGGGTCCCATTCACTGGTGCATGGAACCTCCCCCTGAAGATTACTCCAAAGCAACATGCATCCTTTGAGGGAAGAAAATTTCTTGATCATATCCCACCACAAGAGGTAAAAGAGAAAGCTACTATCTATTAGAGAAATACAATGGGTTAGAAAAGATAAAGAAAATCCAAGTTCAACCTGACTAAAGTCATGATGCTGGCAGAGAGCCATAGTGGCCCTTTCCCATTATGAGAACAAAGATAAAGGGTTTTCTCCTAGAGAGGATCAAGAGAGGAAAATCAGAAGTAAATTATTCTTCTTTCATCTCCAGATCAAACTTTAAGCTGCCAAAATGAAACCACTTTCTTGGCTTTGTCATGGGCCAAAATTAAATTCTCATTGGTACATGTTTACAATGGTAACTGGCAGACCAGCAAATGAGCTGGATTCTGAATCTTTCCACATTCACACAGCGTATTGTTTTCCAACAATTGAGGCACATACCCATTCAGAGGATGTTGAGGGTCATTCTCTTGCTTAGTTCTCTTGGCATCCACTGCTACTTCTCTCTTTATCTTACGTGGAGTGATACCAACAAGAGGCTATATTTTCTCAACTGGTGTAGGTTTGAAGCATCCTGACATTTTCCTTTTCTTCCATGTCTCGGCCAGGTGGGAAAGTGCCAAAATGAAGCCACCTTTTGACGAATTCATTTCCTAGTTCCTTTCACCTGACCTAATGTGAGAAAGATTAGCCGGAATTATATGCATTGTTTCATTAAAAGGAAATAAAGAGTAAACCTAAGAGTGTCAGCCTAGGTTGAAGATAGGCCATCATAGATTAGAGTAGGTAAAGGACAATCCAGGGAATCTTATTTTGTCCCTCTTTTCCTCCCCAAACAACTACAGTCAAACCTCGCATTAAGAGCGTTTTGCTTAAAGAGTAACTCGCTTAAAGAACAGAATTTTCTCTGAATGTTCGCTTTGCTTAACAAATAAAACCAACCAAAAACTAACTTAACAAATAAATCGGGGTTCACAATCCCACCCACAATTGGTCACTTACAATGGTGTTTCACTTAAAGAGCAAACTCACTTAAAGAGCAATTTTGTAGAATGCATTATGCTCTTTAAACGAGGTACAACTGTATATGTAACGTCCTTTGTTTAGGTTGATACGCATCCACCAACAACCCAAATGAAAAAGGAGGTCATACAAGGCTAGAGGGCTGTGGGCTATGCCATGTAGGGCCACCCGAGACAGACAGGCCATAATGGAAAACTCAGACTAAACATGATCCACTGGGGAAGGAACTGGCAGCCAACACCAATACCCTTGCCAAGAGAGCCCAAAAAGGCCAAATGATATGACACTGGAAGATGAGCCGCTCAGGTCATAAGGTGTCCAATATGCTACTGGAGAAGACTGGAGGACAAAGACAAATAGCCCCACAAAGAGTGAAGTGGCTGGGCCAAAGCTGAAAGGACAATCTGGCTCTGATGGTAAAAGGAAAGTCTGATGTTGTAAGGAACAATATTCCACAGGGACCTGGAATGTAAGATCTATGAACCAAGGCAAGCTTGATGTGGTCAAAAATGAGATGGAAAGACTGCATTGATATCTTAGTGAATGACAGAGAAGCCTGGCATGCTGTGGTCCATGGGGTTGCAAAGGGTTAGATTCTACTGTGCGACTGAACAACCACAACAAGGCGAGAAGCGGCCTTACAGTCCCTTTTGGTTTAACTTTCTGTTCTGAATATTCATGGGCTAGCACAGCCAGTGGTGGATCCTGAGGGTGGGAAATTTAACTGAGAAAGTTAAAGTTTTTGTTTGTCTTATAATTGTAGTTACTTAATTTTCCTTCCTTTAAGATTAAATTTTGGCAATTGCTTCATTTACTACTATTGGAAGATGGATTCATATTATAGACAGACATAGAAACACACACATCTTCTCTAGCACAATGAAGCTGAAATTTTTAAAAATGCTTATCAGATAATGGGATTCTAACTGTGGTCAAATAAATCAAACATTAAGGGCCATGACTTAATTGGAAGTAATTATGGTCTTGTCTGATGTATAATTATAGAGTATACTTTCCCTTGACATTTCCACTGCGGAAACAAAAAATAAAATTATGTCAGAATGGTGAGATTCCAAACACATAATTCCAGTCTGTCTTCAAACAATAACGAGGGTCAAGTGTCAAAGAAAGAAAAAAGTAAGAAAAAAAATCTTTGAGATAATTTCATCAGGGAAGATAGCAGAAAGGAGTTTGTTTTATATCAAAGAAAGTAGAGAACAATTTACATTTCTCCGAAGTTACCAAAAAGATCCACAAAAATAAAACAAGGGGAAAAGCAGCCTAATTCTTTCAGCCTTTCAATACTGCCAATTTATACACAATATACCATGGTATATCCTTCTTACTCTTTTACCAGCACTGCATCTTCTACAGATATTACCTTCCTCTTCTTTGAATGCCGCCACCACCATTCCCTAGTTGAACAGATGGCTGATTTGAAAAGTTAGATAGCTAAATACCAGCACTTTTAATAGTGCACAAAGGTGAACTGAAACCCAGTGCTGTTGATAAAGAACAAGATGAAATCAGCCTGAGCCCTCATTGAAGGATTTTATGGCATTTGATTGGTGTGGGTAGGACATGGCTCATCAACCATAAGACTCTTGCTGATTTGTGAAGCAGAATAATAAAAACTGCAACAGTGAATTGACACCAGTTAATGAGTTGCTGCCTGCATTCACTGCACACCAGTCCTGTTACTTAGGACTTGAGAAGGAATACTGATAGCAGCTTCTTAACTAACAACAATTAGCTGCTCCAGTTTATGCCATAGCACTTAATGCTGGTATAACTAACCTGTGACATCCTGACTACTATTTTTTAAGGCTATAACATACTGTTATATACGCCGTCGCCGTCGCGCCCCCCCCCCCAATGTCTTGTTGGACCTTGTTGGACTCTTCCTCGACCAGCCGGCCTCGAAGGGAGAGAACCTGGGGGTCTTGGGTGGCGATAGAGGACTCGGGGGGGGGGGGGTCTTTGGTGGGATATTGTTTATTGTCTTTTGTTATATTGTTCTTTGTTTACTATGGAAGCCGCCTAGAGTCAGGTTAGCCTGAGCGAGGCGGGGTATAAATTTAAAGAATAAATAAATAAAATAAATAAACAATGTAAGTTCTGGTTTTTGCGAACACTGTAGTATTTGGTTTTAATAGTCCCTGGCTTTCTTATTTTTCTCTGATAACCTCAGCCAAATTTTGAGCTCTGCCACCTCTACGCTCCAGGCACCTGCCTTGCTAGAACAAGGTTAATTTCCTTCAGTGTTTTTGGTTTCTGTGTTTGGCTTATGTTTAAGTCTAGAATCTTCAAAAGAAAATATTTCTGCCTTTTAAAAAATCTGTTGTATTGCTGAAATTCAGCAGCATGACTGTGAATGCAGTAGCAGCAAAGGGACAGAAATTAAAGCAGAGGTCATGATACAAAACATGTTGAGTATTCCTCATCTGAACTGTAAACCTAACCTGGTTTAATTTTCAGAGTGTCCTTCACAAGAAATTCTAGGAATTCTTGTTTTGTGATGGAACTGAAAATCTCTAAAGGAATTCAAGGTACAACGTTCTCATCAAATTTCCCAAACAAGTGTCTTCCCATGCAAATCCACAATATTCTTTGCGGGTTGTGAACTAAGTTCTTCTAGTTCATAAAACATAACTACTCAGAACAAGAGAGAAACTTTATGGAAAAGAAAAAGGAATGAAAGTCTCCTGCGATGCCACTAATTCTTTTGCTGTCAAGGTAATATGAGGTGTTCCAGTTCTCTGCCTCCTCCTCCCCATGCCAGAGTTACTCAGAAGGCTGTCAAAATAGAAGAATAAGCTGTAATGTCATTTCCTTCCACACTGTAGATAAGAAAGGGTTGATCATTTCTGTGGCACTATAAATTGTCTGGGATCACTGGTGCCAGCGTAGCAAAAATTTGGGACAGATATCTACAGAAGAGGTGAAAAGTTAATTTTTTACTATGACTCTGGGGGACTCTTGGCAGTTGTAGATTCTGATCACGAGGGCCCTCAAATGCAACAGAGTGGTTTTACCAAACACATGTTGAAATGATATGGAACTCAAAACCAAGGCTCTCCCAATAGACCATTAACTCCTGCATCTGAAGTGCCTAACTGTTCTGCTGCCTGAGATGCCTATTAATTATACAGCTTTAAAATAAACAAAGTAAAATTGGGCTTATCAGATCAAACTCAAGGGCACAGCCCATTTTCATTTATTAGATCAGTAAGACCTGGAAAAGATGTTTAGCTTTTGAATAATCAGTGATGGTTTGAATCAAAAGTATGAATTATTTTTTGCACTCTACACACACGCAAGCATGCACGTGATAACAGAATTGGTTCTTTGTGCTCTCTTCTTCCATAGAACCCTGAGGGCTAAATCATGCTGAGAGACTGACTCAAGACCATGGGTGACTAGGAATTTGAACGCAGGTTTCCCAATCACAGGACATTATTCTAATCATTACACCATACTCCTCATCAGAAAAGGACCGGGAATGTTATCAGACAGATAAATGTAAATGAAAGCATTTGGCACCTCACATATGGTAAAAACATGTAAAATCACATCATAATCCCTGGAGTTTCTAGTCAGTTATCTATTTCCGGTGCAAAAACAACATAGAATTCTTGTGAACACAATCCCTTAAATACCTTTTACTATCCTATCTTTTGGGCAGGCACAGATTTAGATACTGGAAGTATTTTTCCTCTCTCAAAGATGACAATTAATTTATCCTCATAATAGATTGCTGCAGATGAAAGTTGAGTGTAAAAGTGTTTTTCCACCATAGTAGAAGTTCTCCTACTTTATCTCTGAGCAGGATTTATAGTTCGGAATGGTCTTAACCTACAATTAAAGGAGATTTCTCAGCTTTATGCATCCTACCTTGACTGCTGAAGTAGGCATCTGTGGGGGAGGAGTACAGTGCTCCAAGATCCTCCCAAATTGGGATACTCCAACTTATTCCTCAAGATTCTACCCAACCCTCTTCTGGCTCTGCCAATGTTCTTCACCAAAGCCCCATAACTACATGGCTCCTTGCCATAAGGTAGGATCAGTGGTGGTCTCATTTTTTTTTACTACCACACTATGGGCATGGTATGGTGGGCATGGTCAGGGGAAAGCCCTGCATTGCACCTGAATTAGGACTAATTTATTTCAAAACTTGGGTGGCCAGCCAGAATTTCTGCTACTGGTTCTGGTGAACTGGTGCGAAGCTGCTGGTGCCCACCACTGGGTAGGATAGGTCTTTCTAATGGTCCACCTCCTACTGACCTTCTGGACAACCCTGCTTCCAAAGCCCAATAAACCATATATTCTTCTAATTAACTCCCACTGATGGAGAAAAACAATGTAGGCAGCCACATACTAAATATACATTATTATTATTTTCTTCTTCATTTGATAGTGACTACACAGAATCTTGATGATCTGTGGGATTCATTTGTATGGCTACTTGGCATTTCATGCTTGGAAACAGAAAGCATGTAAGAGCTTTAGGCTGGACTTATCCAAAGGTTAGCAAAAGCTGTTCCAGCAAGATAGGGGAACAAGCTATATTTACTAGACAAATAAGGGTCAATCAATACCAGAAATACTCACTAGAGAAGGCATTGAGTGGTAAACAACATTTTGTGGTTGTTGGTGTTTATGAACATGGAAATGACAAATGGAAGTTTCACAGAGTCCGAAGGAAACAGTTCTGTACTTGAACAAAGCTCCCTATATGAAGTTGCTAGATAGCCAGAGAATGAGAGAAGGCACAATCTGAAGTTACTTTTCCAAAACTACAAAGCTATCCAGAAGTGAATGAATTGAAATCAAATGAGCTTACTTTAACAACAGAGGTGTTAAATGAGAGTAAATCTATCTAACTAAAACATTTGTAGCACATCTTTCCTCATGAGTATAAGGTTATGGAGTACAGTACTGTATTTAAAATTCAGGAGCAACATTATAGATTAAAAATTATAAAAATGAAAATAACAAAGCAGCAGAAGAAAGTGACTTCACATCTAGACCAATATTTCCCAACCAACCTTTGATTTTGGGACTTCAATTCCCAGAAGCCTAAGTCAATTCCCCAAAGCACTGGTCAGCCAATGTACTGACTTAGACTTCTGGGAATTAAAGTCCTGCTGTCGGGCATGTGCCCCACATTGGGAACCATTGATCTAGACACAAGATGAGGAACACCATAATGAAGACTCTTTTTCTAAATAGGTGGTGGAAGGTCACAAGAGAGGTTCAAGAGTACAAAGATGGAAGGACAGAGGGAACCCTCAGGAAGATTTTAATCATAAACAATAAATTATACTTTAAAGGAACTATTAAACTATAGTGATAATTAAAATACATTAAATTACTTTAAATTTTTGGAAATAGACTTACTCGACTAAATAACATCACACAGGGATTGATTGATTGATGGATGGATGGATTGATTACACTTACAGTATATACTTCCCATCTTGGCAATGTTCCCACTCTGGGCAGTGTACAATATATATACAGTATTTTAGAATTACAAGTTACAACAGTAAAGGTAAAGGTCCCTTGCTCACAAGCCAATTGTTTCTGACTATAGGGGATGGTGCTCATTTCTATTTACACCCAAAGATCCAGTGCTATCTGCATCTGCAGATGTTTCCATGGTCATGTGACAGGCATGATTAGATGTTGGAGTGGACAGAACACTGTTACCTTTCCTGCTGAAGCGGTACCTATTTATCTACTTGTAATCACATGCCTTTGAACTGTTGGCAGGAACTGGGACAGTAACAATAGCTGACTCTGTTGTGCAGCACTCGAGTCTTGAACTACTGACCTGCCAACCTTCTGGTCGTCAAGCTCAGAGTCTTAACCACTACATCACCATTGGAAAAACATTGGAAAAAATTGTAAAAAAAAATCTGAGACAGTCTTCCAGTTTTGTTAATTTGTTTATGAGAGGGGGTGATTAAATCCTCATTGTAAAAATAACTGCTGTCCAGCTTTTTCTCCTGCAAGAAGCCACTGGAGTGATTTTTTAAAAGTCTATTATTACAGGCAAGGGAAGAAAACCTGGGGTGGGGGGCATCTATACTTCTTTATATTAATTTGCCTAATGCTGTCAGTAGATCTACATGTCAGCTATCAGAATTCATCCCACATTAACTGCTTTTAGTTGGGTGGATAACCCAGTGCTTTAGTTTGGGATTCTATTCCCCAACTCTGCTTCCTGGAGGAAAGAACCAGCTTGTGTAGCCATGGGCAAGCTGTACAGTCCCAGAAGAAGGAAATGGAAAACTACTTCTAGAAAACTCTGGAAGGGGTCACTATAATGCTGAGTTGACTTGACATCATGCAATCATTATTATTAGAAACTGCCTTTTGCAATAAAGAACAACATTATTTACAGTAATGAGAATGCAGGGAAGGCTAGGGAGAGGAAAAGGTTGTATGGTTGTGCCTGTTTGATTTATGTTTCTCAGCTTGGCAACAGGCCCTTTCTTCAAACAGTCCTTTATTCTGAAAGGTAGGCATGAAATTTCTTTCCTCTCCTGTCCTGTGGACAGGGTTTTATGTATTTTCATGTCACGGCAAAGCAGGTTGTAATGACTCAAGTTCATGCATTGTGGCCTAATTAAGTCAGCTCAGATCTATAAAGCTTTTAGCTGACCTGCAACCATCTGTACTGTGCATTTTGAGTGCAGGAATAACACACATTACACCAGAAAGCTCCAAAATCTGCTGTTAATCACCAGCAATTCAATGGTAAATGTGTAATTTTAGAGCATGCACAATACTGTACTGTGTGAAGAGAAAGTAAGAATGTTCTGAATCATTTTCCCTGACTGATAAACTTGATCAGCAAATATTTACCAAAATCTTCTTGTCTGGGTACAGCAGTGTAATGCAAACAGTGTAACCTTGAGAAGTGAATAATTTTAAGTTATGATCTCTCTGTAGACCAGGGGTGCCCTAACTACAGCCCGAGGGCTAGATCCAGCCCCTGATGCCAATTCATCTGGCCCACGAAGTCCTCATCACTCCTGGAAGCAGAAGTAAAACACACCCATAAGGGCATACTGTATTTTACTTCTGCTTCCAGGTACGACGAGGGCTTTGTGTGCCAGATGAATTGGTGTTGGGGGCCAGATACGGCTCCTGGGCCATAGTGACAGGCTCTCTGAACCACGTGACCAGCCCACGGCTCAAAAAGTTTGGGCGCCCCTGCTGTAGACGTTACCTGTTGGACGTTGAGTTGCACGACTCACCATGCAACAGGCACTGCCTACAAAGATTTCTTGATTTGCTGAAATTTGGTTGAAAAACATGTACCTTTTGAGCAACTATGTGACAGGAATTCAGCCAATAAGTCAAATAATAGGTAAAGGTTGCCCTTCTTTGAAAGCCAGTCGTATCCAACTCTAGAGGTCAGTGCTCATCTCTGTTTACAGCCAAAAAGCCAGTACTGTCTGAGTTTGCAGATTTTTCCGTGGACATGTGGCAGGCATGCCTTAACACTGGAGTACCATATATACTCGAGTATAAGCCAACCTGAATATAAACCAAGGTACCTAATTTTGACCTGAAAATCCAGGAAAATAGATTGACCCGAGTATAAGCCACGGGTGAGAAATGCAGCAGCTGCTAGTGAGTTTCTATAATCAAAATACATGAAAATATGACAAAGATAATTAAATTGTTGGCACATCTTGGGGCCCTCATGGTCATTGATAGCCCCCTCCTCTGGGCCCACAACAAGGGCCTGAGGGAGAAGACTCCATGGCCTGGCAGGTGACTGAGGACCTTGCCTACTCCTCTGGGCCAACAACAACAGCCTGAGGGGAGTTAGTCTGTGTTCTGGTTTGGTTGTATTTTGTATTTTGTGAGGTTATATTTATAATTTTTATTGTACTGTTGCTGTTTTGACTGTAAACTGCTCTGAGTCGCCTCGGCGAGTTGGTAGCAATATAAATCTGAATAAATAAATAAATAAATTGACCCGAGTATAAGCCTTTTTGGGGCTCATTTTTTTAGCTAAAAAATCTCGACTTATACTCAAGTATATATGGTATATGGAACACTATTTACCTTCCCACTGAAGTGGTACCTATTTATCTACTTTCAATTTCTTGCTTTCAAATGGCTAGGTTGGCAAGAGCTGGGACAGAGATGGGAGCTCACTCCATCATGCAGTACTTGGGTCTGGACCTGCTGACCTTCCAGTTCTCAAGTTCAGCATCTTAACCACTTGAGCCACCATAGTCCCCAGTCAAATAATACTCTGACATAAATTAGAGGGCTGGCAGGGAGGTGATCAGCAAAGTGATTCTGGAGCCTGGAAGAATCTGTCAGTGTTACTAGGATAACATTTGTGCCCCTTCTAAAAATAAAAAAGGCCAAAACTATAATGCAGGTCAAGATTCCTTCATAGAGTCTGAGTAGATAATAAAGGTAAGTAAAGGTAAAGGTCTCCCTTGTTTGAAAGGCAGTCATATCTGACTCTAGGGTGAGGTGCTCATCTTTGTTTACAACCCAAAAGCCAGTGCTGTTTGCATCTGCAGAAGTTTACATGGCCATGTGGCAGGCATGACTAGACACCAGAATGAACAGAATGCTGTTACCTTTCCAAAGCGGTACCTATTTATCTATTTCTTGCTTTTGAACTGCTAGGTTGTCAGGAGCTGGGACAGAGACAGGCACTCAATCTGGTGTGAAGCACTTGGGTCTCAAACTGCTGACCTGTCAATACACATCATTAAAAGCAGAGCTCCCTAAAGTGATAAAACTGGCATCTAATAATTCTAGCCCAAACTTGCTTCACTTGGCTTTTAACAAATTAGCTTGTTTTTATTTTCTACTTTGTAATCAAAGTTTCATTGTCAACTTGGATTGCTCAGATACCACGCTTGGGGAGAACTGCACATCTGGTGAGGAAATGCAATAGCAGGAGATGTGCTTTTCCTTTAACATTTAATTTGAATTGTTTCATTATAAAGTGTCTTATTTTTCGGTGAGGCAGGAGGCTCAATCCCAGAGATATCACCTGCCCCTTATATTTAACCAAGTCATATAAGATATGAGAATCCTTTTGTCTCTTGTCCTTTCTTTCTACTGTAGCATAACATCACCTTCCAACTTAATCTCAACCTTCTTTTCTCTCTCTCTCTTTTGGAGCCTGGTGGTGCTGCGGTTAAACTGCTGCATGGCAGTGAAAATTGCTGATGTTGTGAGTTTGATCCTTATGGGAATCAAAGTTGACTTAGCTTTCTATCCTTCCAAGGTCGTTAAAATGAATACCCAGCATGTTGAGGGCAAAATGCTAATTACCTTGTGAAATGCCGAGAGAGTCCACTAAGCGCTATGGGGCGGTATATAAGTGCAAATGCTACTCCTCTGTTTAGTTTTATAATAATAATGTGCTGTCAAGTAAATTCTGAGTTATGGCAATTCTTTCCAAGGTTTTCTAGGTAGAGAGTACATGGAAGTGGTTTACTACTCCTTCCTTCTGGGGGCGTCTTTGGACTGTACAGTTTGCCCATAACTACATAGGCTAGGTCCATGATGGCGAACCTTGGCACTCCAGGTGTTCTTGGACATCAATTACCAGAAGCCCAAGTCAGCACTCCTGCTGGTCAAGGCATCTGGGAATTGAAGTTCAAGAACAGCTGGAGTGCCAAGGTTCACCATCACTGGGCTAGGTCTTCTCCTAAGAGCACAGTTGGGAATCTAACTCACAACTCCTAACTCCACAGCCAGATACTTAAATTAAGGTTTTATACTATTGCCATATTTTGGATAATAAAGTTCTCTATGAACTGACCATAAGAACCTTTCTGTATCAGGTTCAAGGTGTTAGTTCTAACTTTTAAGGCTCTAAACAGATTTGAACCTTCCTATCTGGTGGAACATCTTCCGCTCAGGTCATCAGCCCACATCACTTGTTCCTCCCAGACAACACAGCTGCAAGTGCCAACCCTGAGATTGGCAAGAAAGGCCATGACTTGGAGAAGAGCCTTCTCTGTGGTGGCACCAACTTTGTGGAACTCTCTTCAACTGGAGCTGCGCCAGGTTCCATCTCTGTCTATATTTTAAAAATAGTTGAAATCATTTCATTTTAAAGAGGCTTTTAAGGATATATTGCCAACAGCTGAGCGTTAAATATTTTGTTTTGTTTTATCTCTCTCCATTGTAGTTTTGTGTTTGTATTTTGTTCCTGGTATATTTATATGTATTTTTTAAAATGTGTGACTGTTTTTAATGTGTGAGTTTTCTGTTGTTAGCCGCCCAGAGTAGGAAAATCTCCTAGATGGGTGGGGTATAAATATAATAAACAAACAAACACACAAATTATAATTAATGCTGTTGCTTATGTGGCTGTGGTAACTAAAAACAAAAAACAAATCCACAATTGCAAAAAGAAGCTTTTCTGTTCCAAAAAATTTACTCCTGAGCAAACATACAGTATAGTCACACACTGTGTAGCTGCATATTGACTGGTTTCTTTGGAGTATTTTTGTATAGAACCACAGTTTGAATCCTGCCTCTAACTAATAATAGAAATAAAAAAATTAACCCAGCAACAGTTAAATGATTGTAAGTCTTAAATTTAATTATATTTCCAGGTTGGGGTGGGATGGGGTGGGATGATACTTAGTTTTGATGATGCATTGTTTTGCTAAATTATTTGATCGATCCTAAAACAAGACATCTGGGGAGAATGTATAGACCAGTGATAGCTAACCTTGACACTTGAGGTATTCTTGGACTTCAATTACCAGAAGCCCAAGTCAGTACTCCTGCTGATCAGGATTTCTGGGAATTGAAGTCCAAGGACAACTGGAGTGCCAAGGGTGGCCATTACTGGATAGACTATGTTTTATTAAAAGGAAAAAGGTTGATATTTTCACAAGAATCAATGCAATTTAGGAAACCGAATGAAGGTCCGTTAAGATGTGGGAAAGGTAAATAATATGTAACTCTGTTGGTCTCAGTGTGGGAGAGCGCTTTTCTTGGTAGTTGAATTTTTTTGGAATAGTACCAATAACAGTAAGCAAGTAAGAGTCTAAACGAGAAAGAGGCTAAACTCATTAGCTTTGCTTGGCAACTTCACACTTTTGAGATTGAAAGGGAGACATTTAAAACTACTGTAATCTGAATCATCTGTTGTTTCTTCTAGCTGTAGGAAGCTATATTGATATGCATGCTTTTCTGTCATTCTGCTTAATTACTCTTTACCTCATTGCTTTGTGATCCTTTTACCTTGTGTCATCTTGACCCCTGCTTCTGGTGTATATAAACCATGCCTGGAAGTTTTACTCCTTGTCTGAAGAAGTGGACTTGATCCACAAAAGCTAACAGTAAAAATAAAACAGTTGGTCTTTAAAGTGCTGCAGTGTTGTTGTTGTTTCTGATTTTCTTTGTAGTGTGTAATTTTTATACTTTCCTGTTTTGTTCTATGTTCGTAAAATATAAAGTTTAAATATAAAACACCAAGATATTTTGATTTGGCCTTAACATAACAAGCATTCTGATGCAGATGTGAGGAACTCTGCTTTGTCTTATCCAGAAAACTAGCATCTTTCATATTTTGGATGTGGAAAAACAAACAAGCAAACAAACAACACAAAGACAGAGAAGAAGTCACTACTAGCTTCTTTCTTTAACCTTTAACTCATCTTGGTTTACTTTTTTCCTAGGAAGCTGATTCTAAGCCAACAACGAAAATACTGTATAGCACAATTACACTAGGCATGAACTAAAAATAGAAGGGGGGAAGCATACCATAAACTCTGGGTGAACTTCTTACTTATCCTTAAAGTTGTCTCATCAGCAAAAAATTGAAATGAAAAGAGCTGAATTATATTTTATTTCACTAATACTTAATTTTTAATGTAAGATAATTTAGCTAAGGATATTAACCAAGGAGTTTTATAATGGAATTGCACTGACTGAAGGCAGAAGGTTAAAAAGTTACTTAGTAAAAGTAATTTGTTATGGAACTCACTGAAAAGACCAAGTACAGTACAGTGGAACCTCAGTTAATGTAATGAATGCGTTCTCTGGGACGTTTCTTACGGCGAAAATTACTTTAACCGAATTTCCCATAGGAATGCATTGAAAACCAATTAATTTGTTCTGGAAAAAAATTGTAAACAGAGCCACTATTTTCTATGGATTTCCTTTTGTTACACAATTTTTATGTTAACCGACCTGTTTGTTAACCAAGAATCCACTGTAATTTATTAACATTTAAAATTAAAATTAAAATTACTCTTTAATTGTGTTATATTGGTGTTTTTTAAAAACTCTCTGGGTTGACAGGTGAATGGGATAGAATATTCTGCTCAAAACACCTTCAAAAATGTTCTGGAAAGTGCCCAAAAAGTAGAAGTGCAGAGAAATAAATGAAAACATCAAATAATTAATTCACAGCCTCAATGTTACCTTTGTAATGTCAATTTATTGCATCCTCATGACCAAAAGTAACAAGAAATGGAAGGAAAGAGTAGTGCTAAGAGGAAAGATCAAAGGGCAGATATGCATGCTGCTTCCACTTCCACCACTGTTATTCTTTTCCCCTCCACATGTCCCTAATGCCGATCTGTAGTAGGGCGAATGTTGTAAGCCTTCTTAGAACATCCACCCTGCTATGGAGTGGCATTAGGGACACGCCAAGCCAAGCGGAGGGGGAAAGGGTGGCGGTGGTGGCAGTGGGGGGGGAGGAGAGACGAGGGCATGGGCTGGATGGGATGGCACCACGGGCCAGCCCTGGCCCACCCCCATGAACCATAGGTTGAGAAACCCTGCTTTGGACTTGTACAATAAGCAATAACATGACGTTGGCTGTCCTGGATCACGTGATAAATGCATCAGGGGAATTCTGACTGGGGGTTCACGTGTGGCTTCAAAACATCATATTTTTCTTTGTTTATCACAGGATAAGGAAAGAAAAACTCAGGTGTAGAACTGCCTGGTTTCCTATGTGATCACTGGTACAGTATTCCTGCCCTTTCTATAATGCAGTTCTGTCTTTACACCAGACAAACAGAAAGTGAAATTCAGGACAAAAAGAGTTGTGTGAAAAGAATCCAATACTGTACTGTAATTTCAGAAAAACCCAGTAAAGAAAGAAAATCAACAAACCTGCAAAAGCACCTCAGGGGAAAAAACAAGAAAGTGATGTCTCTTATGCACATTCTTTCCACTAAATTGGGTCAAACATCTTTGCCCTGTTCATTACAGGCCACATTTCCTCCCTCCCTTCCTAATGCCAGGCTATGGCCTCAAGTTCATAAACATTATTTTATTGGAAATATGATTTTTTAAAAGTAAAAACTCCAATCTTCCTCCTCTCTGAACTCTAGGTGCCAGTTGGAGGGTCATAAATCAATACTAAAATTAGCTCGGATAATGAAAAATAATAAATAAAATCTTCCTATCTCCATCTATGATCATTTGTCCTCCATACAAGTTATCACAACATGTATATCTCAAAATATAATCCATGTGTAAAATTGTTTCTCAACCAATGTGGGTATCGCCTTCCATTCCTGTATACATCTTCCTAGCATGTACAAACAAGAGAGGACTATAGTAAATCTCTCACTGATCTGGTGGTGTAGACTATATAGTGACCTTTTGGGATCAGATTTCAAAACAATGAATTCTGATCTCAAAATGTACCATGAACAGAAGTGGTGCCATTCAGAACAATATTGCTGCATTCTAATTGTTCTTTTAGCTCATGTAAGTGTAGCAGTAGCTTTCCAAGGAATAACATTAAAGGATGATATTTTTTTTTAATATAGTAGACCCCCCTCCCCCCAAAAAAAGCCACTGCAGCACTTTAAAGACTATTTGCAATATTTTTAATGTGGGCTTTCATGGATCAAGTCCACTTCATCAGACATAGGAGTGAAATAGC
Organism: Furcifer pardalis; assembly: GCA_030440675.1. NCBI lineage: Eukaryota > Metazoa > Chordata > Lepidosauria > Squamata > Chamaeleonidae > Furcifer > Furcifer pardalis. Next base: position 154,031,151 of record CP126892.1, read on the forward strand.
AAGACATGAGTTTATATTATTATTATTATTATTATTATTATTATTATTATTATTATTATTATTATTATTATTATTATTATTATTATTATTATTATTATTATTATTATTATTATTAATTAAATTTAATACCCCGCCCCAATCGGGAGAACCCGACTCTGGGCGGCCCACAATCAGAATAAAACAAGAATAAAACAAGAATAAAACCATCACTAAAACGTCCAAGTTAAAATAATCGGAAGATTAAAACAACACAGGGATAGATACCAATAAAATCCCATGATCCAACCCAGGGGGGCAGTCCTTAAATGAGCCACTTGGTATGGGAGCCCATGGTCCCGGGTCCCCAAATCTGTCCCGCCAGCCAGGTTTTCAAGCCCTTTCGGAAGGGCAGGAGCTCTGTCTGAAGGTGCAATTCGGTGGGCAGGAGGTTCCAGAGGGCCGGGGCGAACACGGAGAAGGCTCTCCTCCTAGTACAGGCGAGGTGCGCCTTCCTCGCCGAGGGAATAACAAGGGAGCCTCTCCGATCCGCCCTGGTGGGCCGGGCAGATGTTCTTGGGGTGACGCGGTCTCTTAGGTATCCTGGCCCACTACCATATAGGGCTTTAAAGGTAATAACCAGCACCTTGAATTGCACCCGGAGACATACTGGCAGCCAATGCAGCTCCCGGAGCAGCGGCGAAGCATGAGCATAACGCCCACACCCCACCACTACCCGGGCCGCCGCATTCTGGACCAGCTGGAGTCTCCGGATGGTCATCAGGGGCAGCCCCATGTAGAGCGCGTTACAATAATCAAGTCTGGAGGTGACCAACGCATGTGTGACCATGAGCAGGGCATCCCGGTCTAGGAGGGGGTGTAACTGGCGAATTACACGAAGTTGTGCAAAAGCCCTCCTGGCCACGGCTGCCACCTGCTCTTCGAACAGTAGCCGTGAGTCCAGGAGGACCCCCAGATTACCCACCGGGTCTGTTTGGGGCAAGACTGCCCCATCCAGAACCAAAGGTGGAAGCTCCTTTGATAACACAGGACCCCTTACCCACAGCCACTCAGTCTTGCCGGGATTCAGCTGCAGCCCGTTGTCCCCCATCCAGACCATTACAGCCTTCAGGCACCTGGAGAGGACTTCCACCGCACCGCTTGGGTCCCCACGGGCAGAGATGTATAGCTGGGTATCATCAGCATATTGATGATACCTTACCCCGTAGGAATGGATGATCTCACCCAGCGGCTTCATATAGATGTTGAACAGGAGAGGAGAGAGTACCGAACCCTGAGGCACCCCGTATTGCAGGGGCCTAGGGCTGGACTCCTCCTTCTCCAGGCACACCGACTGGGTCCTGCCCCTCAGGAATGAGGAAAACCAGGACAACACCGTGCCCTGGATCCCCAGACCCTGGAGCCTTCCCAAAAGGATGCCGTGATCGACCGTATCAAAAGCCGCTGAGAGATCGAGAAGAGCAAGGACAGACGGCTCCCCTCCGTCCCGCTCTCTCCAGAGATCATCCACCAAAGCGACTAGTGCGGTCTCAGTACCATATCCGGGCCTGAATCCTGACTGAAACGGGTCCAGATAATCCGCTTCATCCAGGACCTCCTGCAACTGCTGCACCACAGCCTTCTCCAAAACCTTACCCAAGAAAGGTAGGTTGGACACTGGACGGTAGTTGGAAATTACCGTGGGATCAAGGGACAGCTTCTTCAAGAGGGGGAGCACCAAAGCGTGTTTAAGCGGTGCTGGAAAGTGCCCCTCTTTTAGAGAAGCATTGATTATCGCCCCGATCCAACCACCTGCCCCAGGCTTGGAGGCTTTAATTAACCAAGCGGGGCATGGGTCCAGTGCACAGGTCGTGGCACGAACAGATGCAAGAAGCCTGTCCACTTCCTCAGGGCCAACAGGATCGAACCGATCCCAGGTAACATGGCTAGACTGTGCTATGGTCAACCCCAGCTCTGTATGTTCCACGCCGGGATTAAGCCTCGAGCGGATCTGAGCGATTTTCTCCGCCAGATAATCAGCAAAATCCTCAGCCGAACCCTGCCACCCAGGGCCCGGCCCCCCTCTGCCGAGAAGGGACCTGGTCACCCGGAACAAGGCAGCTGGGCGATTATCTGCGGAGGCAATAAGGGTGGTGAAGTATTGGCGCTTCACCACCCTCATCGCCACTAGGTAGTCTTTAATAGCAGCTCTAACTAGTGTTCGGTCGGACTCACTCCGAGTCTTCACCCAGCGGCGCTCTCGGCGTCTCTTAGCCCGTTTAAGCTCCCTTAGTTCCTCTGAAAACCAAGGGGCAGATCGATCCCCACGGACTCGGAGAGGCCGTAGTGGTGCGATTACATCCAAGGCTGCCGTCGCCCTCCTATCCCATGCATCGACAAGAGCCTCAGATGAAGCGCTTTGCAGGTCAAGAGGACAACACCCCAGCTCCCTCTGGAATCCTTCTGGATCCATTAGTCGCCGGGGCGGGCCCACTTAATCGGCCCTGCCTCCCTGCGGCGGAGTCCAGTCCTAAGGAAGTCTAGAGTCACCAGATAGTGATCTGACCATGGCACTGGAGTGATATCTAATTTATGTAAATTCAGATCACTCTGCCACAGCTCCGACAAAAATACTAAATCCGGGGTGTGGCCACTGCTGCTGGTGGGACCCTGAATTACCTGAGTCAGGCCCATGGCTGCCATGGAAGCCATGAACTCCCTAGCCACCTCCGAGCCGGTCCCCAACGATGGCAAATTGAAGTCCCCCAGGACCATCAGCCTGGGGGCCTCCAGTGCCAGCATGGAGACCGCCTCGAGGAGCCCGGGCAGGGAGTCTGCTACTCTGCAGGGAGGCAGGTACATGAGCAAGACTCCCAGCTGACCCTTAGGGCCCACACGCAAGAACAAAGCCTCACAACCTGGAATTTGTGGTGCCGTGGCCCTGGTGACTCCCAAAGACTCCCTAGCTATTACGGCGACTCCACCGCCCCTTCCCCTCTCCCTAGGCTGGTGCCAAATACCGAAACCGGCTGGGCATAATTCAGACAGAGGAACCCCATCCTCCGGCACCAGCCAAGTTTCGGTGATGCATGCCAGATCAGCACGCTCCCCCAAGATGGCATCAGCAAGCAGTGGGGCCTTGTTGCAGACTGATCTGGCATTCACCAGCAGCAGCCTAAGGGGGGGGGGGTCACTCTTGACCGGCAGCTCAGGACCTAGAGGTGTAGCCGGGGGGCCAGAACACGGGACAGCAACCAAACATCTGTCCCGCGTTCTCCGAGTGCGGCCCGCCCCTCGGCTCCCACTGTAACATCCCATGCCCGTCACCACATTAATTTGCGCCCCACGGCCACCCCCCGCCCTATCAGGCAGGGCCCCCTCCCCACTTCCTGGCTGGTAGGCTCTACTCTCTCGTCCCCTGAGTCCTCCTCCTCGTCCAGCCTCCGGCGCAGGTGGGAGCAATCCCGGGGCTGGACGCGGCAACGGCCTCTCTCTCCCCGTCGCAGATGTCCACTGTGGCGGCGGGGGGAGGGTGAAATGTCGGGGCCGGCGTCTTCGGGGCCAGCATGGCTCCGCTGCGGCTTTTGAGCCTGGTCCTCCTCCTCGTCCAGCCTCCGGCGCAGGTGGGAGCAATCCCGGGGCTGGACGAGGCAACGGCCTCTCTCTCCCCGTCGCAGATGTCCACTGTGGCGGCAGGGGGAGGGCGAAATGTCGGGGCCGGCGTCTTCGGGGCCAGCATGGCTCCGCTGCGGCTTTTGAGCCTGGTCCTCCTCCTCGTCCTGCCTCCGGCGCAGGTGGGAGCAATCCCGGGGCTGGACGCGGCAACGGCCTCTCACTCCCCGTCGCAGATGTCCACTGTGGCAGCGGGGGGAGGGCGAAATGTCGGGGCCGGCGTCTTCGGGGCCAGCATGGCTCCGCTGTGGCTTTTGAGCCTGGTCCTCCTCCTCGTCCAGCCTCCGGCGCAGGTGGGAGCAATCCCGGGGCTGGACGAGGCAACGGCCTCTCTCTCCCCGTCGCAGATGTCCACTGTGGCGGCGGGGGGAGGGTGAAATGTCGGGGCCGGCGTCTTCGGGGCCAGCATGGCTCCGCTGCGGCTTTTGAGCCTGGTCCTCCTACAGATTCATAAGTGATTAAATCAGAATGACAGGTAATCATGCAAATCAGTACAGCTTCCCACAGCTGGCAGATGATCTCTATTTGGATCAGCTCTATATGTGGCTGTTATTTGGATCAGTTCCAAATGTCCCCTATTCAATTTTAAATGTGGGGAATACAAAACAAAACATTAAAGGATAATATAGCTGTGGAACTCAACCTCCTCTATGTCTCTGGGAGGACCCTGAACAGTCTGAGGGTCAGAGTCCCTAAATGTAAGACCAACATGCTCAAGTGAGAGCTTCTGGCAGACAACAAAATGCTGTTTGAGTGTGGAGAGATATAGAATCCAGCTCATTCACTGGTCTGCCGATTACTGCCAAAAACTTGTGCCAACGAGGATTTAATTTTGGCCAATGACAAAGTCAAGAAGGTGGCTTCATTTTGGCAGTTTAAAATTTGACCTGAAAATGAAAGAAGTAGCTTCCATTCATTTTTGTTTCTTTTTGGCCTATAATTTTCATCAGCTCTAACTGCTATAGACAACAGTGGGGAATTATGAAAATTACAGTCCTAAAATACCTGAGAGGCAGCCACAATACCTCAGTCATGGCATAGATAATTTCTGTTCCCCATTGTTCTCTGATGAGAAGGATGTAAGAAACTTTTCCTGGATCGATGCTATAAAATTAGAAACTCTAGTCCAAAGGAGAATCTAGACTTTTCGTTCATTATTGTGACGTCACCAAAATTATATGAGAACCAACAGGTCACATGGGCTATGTCACTGACTGAAAGGAAAAGTTATTTTGCAAACAAAGCCGTAATATTTCTCCTGAGAGTTAACGTCTACATATTGAGGCAGGCTGATGATGAAAGGTGGTGCCTTGTAGACTCCTCCCCCTCCATGTTTGCTTGGACTTTCCACGTTACCTGTCTCAATTTCCATGGCAGCAATGTACCTGACCATTCAAAACACAAGTGAACTAATATAAAAAACTTTCTGAGTGTTTACTCAGAAGAAAGACCCAGTGTTAGGCATGGGCTACAAGCAGAAAAACTTTGGTTAGTCAAATGGAGGGGGAGGGGTCTACAGACTACAAGGCACCATCTTTCAGCGCCAACATGCTTCAATACGTGAACTATAAAGCAAGGCAAGACAGTTGCCATGACCTGAACCAAGTCTGGACCAATAACCAACCATGAAACATGGTCTGCTTATAGTTTTGTTTCTTTTTGGCCTATAACTCTCATCAGATCTAACTGCTATAGACAACAGTGAGGGAAGTCTGCTTTTTTGTACAGATACAGGAAGATCCAATACCTACATTGACCTGGAATCTTGGTTGAAGTCAGTCCAGGTCCTAAGATAGTTCATTAACTAGCTGTGATCCAAATGGTTTTAAACTCTTTTGGATGTGATTTATCCAGTCTTCCTTTTGAAACCTTAATGGACTCCTGGAGCTCAGTATTGATGTGGTGGGACTGACATATCTTCCAGGAGTCATTGCTTGTTTCTTAGAGTTCAGGCTTCTCTGTGGCTTAATGAGTCGCACTTTGAGTGGGGCGGCATATAAGTTGAACATTAATAATAATAATAATAATAATAATAATAATAATAATAATAATAATAATAATAATAATAATAATAATAATAATAATAATAATAATAATCATCATCATCATCATCATCATCATCATCATCATCATCATCATCATCATCATCATCATCATCATCATCATCATCATCATCATCATCATCTGAGGACAATGAGAGTCAACAGGGTAAATGACTTCAACATAGCTAGTGGAAAACCTATGGCAAATCCAATCAAATACTGCTTAGACTGAGTTCATTTGGCAACGAATTTGCTGACAGTGATTCAAATGAAGCAATCTCAGTTTTCCACCCTAGTGGGTGCCCATACATTTCTATTCACTTGTAATTTTTCAACCTGAATAAAGGAAGGACTCTTAGGTTCCAAAGATATCCCCATGTGAACTAGATATCCCAATTATTTGGAAATATTAGGTACTGAAAACATATCCACTACATAAGTAGAAGAATATGATACCCTTTTAACACTTTCAGTTTCATCTTAAGGAATCCTGGCATTTTTAAATTTTGCATTCGAATTTTCTTCTAGAGAATTCTGGTATACTCCCTTAAGTACTTTATATTTCTAGCTGTAGCGATTCACAAACTTGTATTATGAATCAATCAGATGATTACTGGGTACAATTTTAGTTAATTTGTTAGACGGTTCTAAAATAGCATGGTTAACATATTTTTATGTGACACCTCTTGGAAGAGCACTTTCAGGTCTCCTGATAGTCTTGGCCTCAGGGGAGAAATACTAAATTCTTATTTTCTATAGTTTTATTCATCTTTGTTGCTTTCCTTGGACCTGGCCCATCTTGTCTAGGTCCATCCTTAAATGCAACAACAAACTTCACATTGAATAACATCAAATTCTTAGTTCTCATGATATAAGAAAATTTGATTCTATCAATGCATCCTGAAATTATCTTTGGAAATCTGCCAATTCCCACATTTATTGTACAGTATATGGTGGTGGTGGTGGTGGTGGTGGTAGAAGGCCAACTCCTGCAGCTTCCTGACATAGCTTTTCTTCCCTTTTGCTTTTACTGCCTGTTCACTTGGAATTGATGCTATTGGGATATTCTATGCTTTCTGCTACCTATGTTAGAATGATTAGTAGAAACAATGGGGGTTCCTAGGGAAAGTGGCAGAAGAAAAAACTGCCTTATACAGAAGGAGAAATTTATAAAGGCAGGGTATATGATACAGTTTAGAGGAGCAACTGGGTGAGTCAGATTAAAATCCCATCTAGTCCACCATCCTGTTTCCTACCACCACCCCTAGATGCATATAAGAAGCTCATCTGTAGGCTACTGGGGCTACAGTCATTCCCTGATGTTATTTACTAGCAACTAAAACCTTACTAGTATGCGGCCTTTGATTCAGAAGGAAGTATGTAGCTACTGTGACTAGTACCCCTTTTGTATCTAGAGAAGAGACCAATGATCAGATTTTTGCAAAGATATTTATTTATTTAGGTTGGAAATCCTTGCATGACTTCCAACCACGCTGATGGCAGTCTACTGGAAGCTGTCATCTAAATCAAATCAAAACAAACTCTTTTCTCTGCCCAACACATATCTTGTCTCTGGTAGATTCCTTTGTCTGAAGAGGATTCCACCATAGTGCCACCCAAAATAATAATTTCGTGTCAGAAATTATTCTGTGTTGAAAGGATTTTTGCAGGAGAAACTCCACTCAGGGAACACCCAAATGAGGCTCCTTTCGTGTCACCAAGAGCTGGGAGAGAGATGGGCACTCAATCTGTCATGCAGTGCCTGGGTTTCGAACTGCCAACTTGCCAGCCTTCCAGATAACAAGGCAAGCTTCATAACTACTGAGCCACTGGAGTGCCTCCCATGAAGAGGAGACAATCAGCAGGTGACATGAAAGATCCTCTGCCTGAGACCCAAGGGACCTGCTACTACCCAGAAATCATAATACCCATCCAGAATGACAAACTGGTCAAAAGGCAGTATCTGATGCACTTTTGAACTCCTGCCAAGCAAACAAGATATTTTACTTACCTGCAACCAAAGGTTTGCTGACTGTGACATTGCTGTCCACAGGGACAGAGCTGAGTGGAGAGGACAACCCCAAAGCTAAAGCTAAACTGCCTTTTCATTATGCAAGTATCAAAGAGGTTCTTTGTCCTCTTCTATCCCACTCACCCCCAGCCTTGCTCCACCTAAAACACAGTGATATTTTAAAGGTGTTTAGACAGTATTGCTACCCACCCCACAAAGAAAGTTCATTTGAGTAGCTCTCCAATTACTATTCCTCCTGCCCCCCCCCCCACTGCTTGGGTAAAGTTTAATAACATCTGCTGTCTGCACATAATCAAGATGAAAAGCTTTCATCACAATGTAAAAATATCAACCAATTCCACTATGTTATTTCAACCAGTCACATGGGATTCGAGCCTGTATGGCTTCCTTTTTCCAGCCGCTGTATCTTGGTGTTTAAAGACAGTCAACCTGTATTTTTCTGCCTTGGTTGAGTTACAAAACCTCTTAACATGCAATATTCAGAAGACAGGTATATGAGATCTCTATTTGCTCTAAATATATAAAAAAACACATTTCTAATCCTTTCAAGTTTTCCAGTGCAGGTGTAAATGTCACTTCTTGCGGCCTAACCTCTTTCGCTAAGGTTTCAGTTTGTGCATGGGTTCTGTTCAGGCATAACAGAGAAGCCGTTCAATCAGCAGTTGCAAGGTTAATTTAATAAATATTATAACTCGCTACCGTGAGTTGTTTATACAAAGATACCTTTTCCACCTTGTAACCAGAGGTTTGGACAAGCTGCTGCATAGCAGATTGTTGGCTAGATGGATTGCTTCAGCTAAAACATTAAGTTGCAACATAATTTACCTTTGGAAAATAAATATTTAAAATGGAAAAAGCAGCATAAATTGAAACAAAGAGTATCTCCTTTACGCATTCATGGATCAAGTAGCCTGGGATCCTTTGCATGCAGATGTTGTCTCAGTTCAATTTGAAAAATATTTTACACTGAGGAAATTTACTGCCCTTAGTTTTTTTAAATACCCCCATAAAAAGCTTATAAACTATGCCATCATTTATTGTCTACTCAGCAGATGGGGGAAACAACTACGTCGACAGGATTTTCAGAATGTAGAGCAGATTGCAAGCTTTTTTTTTTTTGGTGTATGACAATAATCTCATAAAACTTCATATGCATTATTTCATTTACTTTTCTTGCTGTGTCCTTAATGGAACTGATGCTTAAGTTTTTCTTTCTCCTTTTTCTCCCGTAAACAATATGACTTCAGATTTTCCAAATAAAAATGCATTTAAAAAACACACCCTAAGAGCATTCCGATCTCTATGCAAGGCTAGTTAGCTATGGTTTGTCCTCATATGCATTGACTGTTCAGCAAATGAGAGATACTGGTGCATTTTTCCATTTGGTAAGCATAAAACTTTAACTGGAAATGGTTAAAATGCAAACCAACACCCTTTTTTATTCATTTAATGTTAAATGGGAGACCCATTTTTAAATCCTTGGGAATCTGATTATGCTTAGTCCATTGGTAGACAACTGGATTGCTCAGTGGTTTAGATTTCTGGCTCAGTTGGGAGTTCACTGTTTCATCTGAGAGAAAAGCCAACCTGTATGATCTTTAAATGGGCACATTTCACAGTCCCAGTAGAAGGGAGTGGTAAACCACTTTTGAGTACTCTCTACCTAGAAACCTGGAAAAAGTCTCCATCAACCGGGATAGAGTTGGTGTCACAGAATTAATAATATTATTAGCCCAGCAGTAAAAACAAAAAACAAATTTGATGAATATTATAGTTAAAAGCAGAGACATCACCTTGAAAACAAAAATATGCATAGTCAAAGCAATGGTATTCCCAGTGGTAATGTATGGTTGTGAGAGCTGGATCATTAGGAAAGCTGAGCGCAGAAGAATAGATGCCTTTGAAATGTGGTATTGGAAGAGAGTTTTGAGAGTCCTCTGGACAGCGAGGAGAACAAATAGGTCGATCTTAGAAGAAATCAACCCTGACTGCTCCTTAGAAGGTCAAATTGTAAAGATGAAGCTAAGGTACTTTGGACATCAAATGAGATGAGAGGATTCGCTTGAGAAAGCCTTGATGCTGGGAAAGGTGGAGGGCAAAAGAAAAAGGGGTTGGCCAAAAATGAGATGGTTAGATGGTATTGTGGACGCAAATGGAACAAATAAGTCGATCCTAGAAGAAATCAACCCTGACTGCTCCTTTGATTACCACCAACAGTAAAATAAATTTTGTGCCAGAAATAAGTACTGCAGTCTGAGCTTTTTCCCCACCTGGAGAGAATGCCTTAGAATTCCACACCATACAAGACATATGTGGAGGAGGGGGAAGAAGAAGAGGAAGTTCATCTCACCATGAGGGGGGGGGGAGGTCTGCCCAAACTGGCCTTTTTGGTGTGTGGCTGGTGCAGTGTAAACAGGGGTAGCTGAGTGGGGAGGGAAGATATGCCATTTGACACTACCTTCATATCCATACAGCATATCAACCCAAAGCGACCCGTCAGCTCCTTCTGCTATCAAGTGTCAATTGAACATTTTACCTTTCCCTTGAATAGTGTGCCCTTAATGTTCATTTTGACTCTAGAGATGTCTGCTGTAGGCGCCACTTAAAGTGGTGCACTGATTTTATATTCTGAAATGAGTATCAGGTAATCCGAATGTTTCTCCTTTCTGTATAAACAGAATTTGAGAATATCAGTCTGGGAAATGGGTATTTTAGGTATCTAAATCATTGATGGTATAATACACATGGTGTGTAATCCAGAATAGAAATTTATCCTCAGAAGAGTTTCACAAATTACTTGTTCTATTCTAGTCACCATTCAGAGTATTCGTTTTGACCTGTAACACCTTGCATGGCTTGAGTCTAGGCTACCTGAGGGAGTATATCTCTCCTAGTAGTAGTAGCAATTACACTTATATACCACCCCATAGCTCTCTGGGTGGTTCACAAGTTCATTAGCATTCCCCCCCAAACATGCTGGGTACTCATTTTACTGACCTTGAAAGGATGGAAGGCTGAGTCTGCCTCCATCACTAATACTGATTAGATGGAATGGAATGCCTTATTGGGCAAAATCCTGTCATGTAAATTAATGTGGTGTATTCTGGATCTGGGGCCAGAAATATTTAGTCTCCTCAGGTTTAAGATCTTCAAAGGAAGCCTTTCTTTTGGTCTAGCTGCCCTCCTTTGGTATCAACATCAGAAGATGCTTTGGGTGGCTGCTCTTACCCTGTGGAACTCCCTTCCAGGGGAATCGTGGCTGGCTCCCTTCCTTCTGTTCTTCTGTCAGCTAACACAAACCTTTCTTTTTTTGGAAGATTTTGAATTGCTGCTGGTGTGTGTGTGTGTGTGTGTGTGTGTGTGTGTGTGTGTGTGTGTGTGTGTGTGTGTGTGTGTGTGTGTGTGTGTGTGTGTGTGTGTGTGTGTGTGTAGGTGGCATAGAGTGGGATTAAATTGCCTTCACTGATTTCTAAGCAGAAAGCCAAAAATTAACACACACACACACACACACACACACACACACACACACACACACACACACACACACACACACACACACACACACACACACACCTCTCTCTCTCTCTCTCTCTTGGAGAACACTGTGACTTTGAGGCATGTGTGGGCACTGGCTGGGTTGTGCCACTGCTTGCTATGGGTGAACAGCGTCCAGCCTTTACTTCTCCTTCCTTATAGTTCGTTATCTTTAAGACCTGGAACGGACAACATCAAAAAGAGATCTACCCTCTGGCAGGCCTTCAGAGGTCATATAGCCACTCTGCCTGAAAGCAACATATTAACTACAGTCAAACCTCGCATAAAGAGCGTCTCGCTTAAAGAGTAACTCGCTTAAAGAGCAGAATTTTCTATGAATGTTCGCTTTGCTTAACAAATAAAACCAACCAAAAACTCGCTTAACAAATCAATTAGGGTTTGCAATCCCCCCCACAATTGGTCACTTACAATGGTGTTTCGCTTAAAGAGCAAACTCGCTGAAAGAGCAATCCTGTGGAACGCATTATGCTCTTTAAGCGAGGTACAATTGTATATAAATTAGGTACTTTAGATGTCGGAAGACTTTTACCACTAGTGTTACAGAGGTGGAATCTAGATACTGTATTTCTAAACTGACAAAAATTTAGCCACGTGAAAGCACTTAATCAAGTAAATGCAGAAGAAATCATGATTAGGCTGGAAACTACTTATTGATTATTGGTGGCATATGAAACTTCCCAGTTCTCCCAATCAGACTAATTCATTTATTCCCATTGTTGCAAGAAAAGAGATTACAGATGTAGAAGACATGCTTTGCATTTTATTAAAAACGAATTTACGTTTTTTATATAAAAAAGATAGAGGTTGTGATGGCTATTTTCATTGATGGAAAATCCCCTTATGTATTAGTAAAGGTAAAGGTTTCCCTTGCTCGAAAGCCAGTCGAATCCGACTCTAGGGGTCAGTGCTCATCTCTGTTTCAAAGCCGAAGAGCCAGCGCTGTCTGCTTCTGCAGACGTTTCCATGGTCATGTGGCAGGCATGACTAGACACGGAGCCCATGGAACGCTGTTACCTTCCCACCGAAGTGGTCCCTATTTATCTACTTGCAATTTCTTGCTTTCGAACTGCTAGGTTGGCAGGAGCTGGGACAGAGACGGGAGCTCGTTCCATCCTGCAGTACTCAGGAATTGAACTGCTGACCTTCTGCCTCCCATATTGACTTTTCTGATTTTTAGAGCTGTGCATAAAATATGATTTAACAGGGATGTTGTATATTATTTTTATCCATGCATTAATTTCTTTCAAAGATATTTGAACAGTTTCAACTAATTGGTTTAGTACTCATATCTGTTTAATCCTTTCACATGGAATAATTTATTGTGCTCTTAACTTTGTTTGTCTCTTCATAATTTGCGAGCTGCCTTGGCTCCCGTAATTAGAGGAAAGGTGGCACGGAAACAGGGGCGTAGCTACCGCCATATCTGCCGTATTAATTATACGGGGCCCCCGGTGGCCCCCCAACATGCGTAAGCAAAAATTAATAAAAACTTCCCAAAATTTTTTTATTTCACACATGACAAAAGTAAAAAAAAAACACATTTTTTTTCTTTTGTGATAAATCTTTACCCTTCCTAAGGGCCCCCAAACAAATTTTTATATGGGCCCCCGCTTCTGCACGGAAATAAAATAAATAACTAAATGTATCCATACATGGAGGAATCCTTCTCTCCCTTTGAACCTACAATAGTAATACTGTATCCATGACATTGGTGATTCCCTCAGAATTAACTTCCCAGCCCTAGTGCGGAAACAGCGGGACTACAAGTCCCACAATGCATTGTTGAAAAGCGGGGGAGAAAGAACTGGTCCATTGTCCGCAAAGCATGCTGGGAGTAGTAGTCCCGTTGGGTCTTAGCCTATTGACTCAAGTTGGGGTGCATTGCGAAATACTGTACTTGTTCTCCCTCAGGGTAAGCAAGGTTTCTGAACCAAAAAAATAAAATAAAATAAATACCCAACCCATTTGCTTCGTCACTCCCTTGGGAGCTTTTCAAACCATGCAATTCCTATTGAAGAAAACGAGCCCAGGAGGAAGTTCTGGGGAAAAACGTGGCACAGATTTGAAGGTAAGCAGTTTGGGCTGTTTTCTGTGATTTACTAAGTGGCTCTGACTGGGAGCTTCTTTATATTTTGCCCCCCTGCAATGAGATATAAAAGTAACGATGTTTCAAAGGAGGTGGGCGTTAAGTGCCCCGTTTTCTTGCTTTAAAACTCTTGCAACGACGTTAACCACTCACAACTTTCATTTGGCACAGGTATCCGATGAGAGAGTGTGCAATTCCCCTCCTGCCAACCTAGCAGTTCGAAAGCAAGAAATTGCAAGTAGATAAATAGGGACCACTTCGGCGGGAAGGTAAACAGCGTTTCATGCGCCCCGGTGTCTAGTCATGCCTGCCACATGACCATGGAAACGTCTGCAGAAGCAGACAGCGCTGGCTCTTCGGCTTAGAAACAGAGATGAGCACTGACCCCTAGAGTCGGATACGACTGGCTTTCGAGCAAGGGAAACCTTAAAACCTTATGCTGAGGAAATGTTGTGGTCAGTTACTGCAGGATATTAAGTTGCCTGCCGTTTTTGGACTCGCTTGTTAAAAGAAACACGTGAAAGCAGTCTCTTGGAAACGAAGTATGCCGCGTAACTGGGGATGCAGAAAGGGCTCTCCTTCCTCTGAAATGAATGAGAAGCTAAAAGGGCACAACCATCATAATAGTTGGGATGGTAGAGAATTAAACTGCATTTCCTTGGGGAAGAAACAAATGAATTAGTTTGCATTATTGATGCATCCTGTAGTCTCAGGCAGTTACTGTTTAAAGAAAAAACATGTATTTGCTTTGCAGTTGATTTGCTGTACTTTAAGATGAATTTTAAAAAGCCAACCAAAGTGTGAAATAATGGGGGCACAGATAGTTAACATATTACTGTACTCTGAGTCGGATACTGTAGTATTGTATTTTTTGTTGTTGTTCAGTCGCACAGTCGATTCCAACCCTCTGCGACCCCATGGACCGTTGCCCGCCAGGCACTCCTGTTCTCCACCATCCCCCTCAACTCGCTGAGCTCTGTGCCCATTGTCTCCTCAATACCATCTAACCATCTCATTTTTGGCCGCCCCCTTTTTCTTTTGCCCTCCACCTTTCCCAGCATCAAGGCCTTCTCAAGCGAATCCTCTCTTCTCATTTGATGTCCAAAGTACCTTAGCTTCATCTTTACAATTTGACTTTCTAAGGAGCATTCTGGGTTGATTTCTTCTAAGATTGACCTATTTGTTCTCCTTGCTGTCCAGGGGACTCTCAAAACTCTCCTCCAACACCACATCTCAAAGGCATCTATTCTTATGAGCTCAGCTTTCCTAATGGTCCAGCTCTCACAACCATACATTGCCACCAGGAATACCATTGCTTTGACTATGCAAATTTTTGTTTTCAATATGATGTCTCTACTTTTCATTATGCTTCCCAGGTTTCTCATTGCTTGCCTCCCAAGAATCAATCGTCTTTTTATTTCATGGCTGCAATCCCCATCTGCATTGAGCTTTGATCCCAAGAAAGTAAAATCTGTCACTGCTTCTACTTCTTCCCCATCTATTTTCCAGGGACTGATAGGGCCTGTTGCCATGATCTTTGTTTTCTTTATATTGAGTCTCAAGCCAGCCTTTTCACTTTCTTTTTTCAACCTAATCAGGAGCTTCTTTAGGTCCTCCTCACTTTCTGCCATTAGGGTGGTATCATCTGCATATCTCAAATTGTTGATGTTTCTCCCAGCAATTTTGATCCCAAATTGTGATTCCTCCATCCCTGCATTGCGCATTATGTGCTCTGTGTATAAGTTGAATAAGCAGGGTGACAAAATGCAGCCTTGTCTTACTCCTTTTCCTATTCCAAACCACTCTGTCATTCCGTATTCTGTCCTAACTGTTGCTTCTTGCTTCATGTACAAATTTCTCATGAGGCATATAAGGTGTTCTGGGATTCCCATCTCTTTAATTACTTGCCACATTTTGTTGTATTTTTATGTGCCATCAATTCACATCTAGTTTGTTGTTGTTCAGTTGCACCGTTGAGTCAGACTCTTTGCAACATCATGGACCACAGCAAGTCAGGCTCCTCTGTCACCCACATCTACACCAACTGCATTAGCGATGTAATCTAACCATCCTCTGCCACCCCTTTCTCCTTTTGCCTTCAATCTTTTCTAGCATCAGTCTTCATAAACTCAAATCATAATCTGCTGATCCCAAAATTCAGGCTTAGAATGAAGCAGGGAAAACCATTTGGCCATTCAGCTATCACTTAGATCACATTCATTATGAATATACAGTTGTGGTGAAGAATAGATCTAAGGGATTAGAGTGCCTGAAAAATTATGGATGGAGGTTCATAACATTGTGCTGGAGGCAGAAATTAGAACCCAAGGAAAAAGAAATGCAAGAAAGCAAAGTGGTCGTCTGATAAGGCTCTATAAATAGCTGAAGAAAGAAGGATAGTGGAAAGCAAAGATGAAAGAGAAAGATTCAACCAACTGAATGCAGATTTCCATAGAACAGCAAGGAGAGATAAGTAGGCCTTAAATGAACAGTGCAAAGTGCCATGGGCCATGTCGCTGCCCCCCAAGTCCTACCTTTTATAGTGCAGACAGAATATATGCTCTTGGTAAAGGTCCTTCATTCTGTATATTTTCCCATTTACCATGGAGGTGGTCATCCAGATGTTTTTGAACTGTCTCATAACCTCTCACTATTGCTAGTGCTCCTAGGGCCGATTGGGGTTTAGGTGAAAAGTAAACGGAGAACCACAATTCCCCAGCCCAAATGTATATACAGTACTGTACATCAAAGAACCCTGCTGCCCTATAGAGGAATGGGCCATGGGTAGTCTGCCATGGTTGGGGTGGTTGTTGTTTTTTTGGCACCACCCCAAAGGCATTTCTAAGGGGCCACAGTGGCTTAGTGCTTAAGATGCTGAGCTTAAAGACTGGAAGGTTGAAACATCATCAGTTTGAGACCTGAGTGCTGCATGATGGAGTGTGTGCCCATCATCTGCCTGAGCTCCTGTCAACCTAGCACTTCAAAAGCAAGAAATTGCAAGTAAATAAATAAGTACCGCTTTGGCATGAAAAGTAATAATGTTCTGTGTTTACTCCATGGCTGCAGAAATGTCTCCAGATCCAGACCGTGTTGGCTATTTGGCTGTAAATGGATAAAACTGGCTTTCAACCTAGTGCATTTCATGGTCCCTCAATTTTTAAAATACTTTTAAGCGTAAAGATTTTGATTTATTATATGATTATTTTTTTTTACAAAACCCTTTAAAATATAGTAATAATAGATAGGTTTCTTAGGAGATGGCTCCATGATCATAGTGTGTGGGTCACTTCATTGCAAGCAGTGATCCACCTCAAACAAATTCATGTCAATGACATTTTTTCCTGTATCAGGAAAAAATGCATTCTTGGGCACGAGTTGCAGCTGATGACCACTCAAATGGGCTGGAGGAAATGAGATGAATGCAATTGCCTTCTGTTTTCTCTCTAGCTGAAGTGGTACAGTTAAGTTTATAAAAGACTGATGCTCTTTATGTCCTAGTGACTTCACCTAAGATTGTATGAATTAATCACTGCCCAAAGGTTCTGTGTTTAAACAGCCTTGCCCAGTTCTTTCAAATGAAAAGCTGTGGCTTCCTCAGACTTTGCTGAGTCAAAGACCAGAGGAAATAAAAAATAAATTATTTACAGGTATAAAATTAATAGATGATAAAAACCATCTGCTGGCAGTGTGGACTCTTCCCTTTTGGCCTTGGGGATGGAAGAAACTATGAGCAGGATTGTACAGGCTCCTTGTATGCTTTGAACACTTTGGGGGTGGAGGGCTAAAACAGGATGAAGGGAGAACCATGGACACATTTGCCAGTTTCTCATCCTCATTCCGCCAGCTGACCTGCTTTGAGCAGTTACCTAATAAACAGAAATGTAGTTGAAGATGTTCCTTTTCATGTCAGCAGCCTTTAGAAGGGAAAAGAAAAGAAAGCAACCGCTTTGAAGGGTTGAACTGCTGTGCTGTCCCTATTGTTAGGCAAAGGGAAACAATGACCTCAAGCAGCAGATGCTGGGAGATAGCCGTGGGGCTATCTTTTGGCCATTCCATTTGAGTTTCCTAACCTTCCCCTCTATTGGAAGGGAGAGCTGTGAATTACAAGTGTTCCAATAATGTCATTTTTGGATGAGACGGTGGGACACAGAATTCTCCAAAAATCCTCCAAGCAGAATTCCACAAGTTCTAGTCCACAAATACAAAGCTGTAAACGCCTTCAAAACCAAGATTTCCCTCTAGGTTTACATTTCCTGCTACAGTCCATCTTGGAGATGGTGATTCTTCTATAGAGCGACAAGACTCCCTCCTACAGAAAACTTTTATGGGAGATTATTCCTAGAAAGCACTGTGGCAGGAGTAGAAGACCTAGAACCTTGTCCAGGTGAGTAAAACGAAGATGTCTGCAGATATGTGTTGGTTGGCTGCAATTTCCACAATTCTCTTCAGAGATTACTTAGAGCAGCATATCCCAAACTATGTTCCACGGAACACTGTTGGATTTAAATTCCCAGAAGCCTAAGTCAATACATTGGCTGATCCATGCTTTGAATTGACTTAGACTTCTCGGAACTGAAGTCCAAAAACCAAAGGTTGGGAAACACTGGCTTAGAGAATGCCCTTAACCAGGGGTGGTCAAACCTTTTGGGCCATGGGCCAGTCCTGTGGTGTAGTGGGTCGGTCACATGGTTCCTCCCATGGTAGGGTCAGTTCTGGTGTGTTGTATAGTCTGTCCTGTTCTCATAAATTGGTTTTTGGACTTCAGATGTGGTGGAGGATTTTATTCCATTGTAGCTATTCAGCTGACAGTTCTCACAGCTTCTGGTGGCACTAGTCTGTCCGCACTCTCAGCTATTGCAATATATTGAACTGGTCCTAATGGTGTATTATAGTTCTGAGACCTTGTAATATAGTCCTTCACCATGTTTCTTTTAAAATATATAAAAGTAAAGCTCAAGCACTGCATTGTCTTAGTGGTTAAGATGGTGAACTTGATGACTGGGAGGTCAGCAGTTCAAGACCCGAGTGTTGCATGATGGAGTAAGCATCTGTCTCTGTCCCAGCTACTGCCAACCTAGCAGTTCAAAAGCAAGAAATTGCAAGTAGATAAATAGGGACCACTTCAGTAGGAAGCTAAACAGTGTTCCGTGTACTCTGGTATCTAGGCATGCCTGCCCCATGTCCATGGAAATGTCTGCAGACACAGACAGCGCTGGCTCTGTGGCTATAAATGGAGATGAGCACTGAACCCTAGAGTTGGATATGAATGGCTTTTGAGCAAGGGTGACCTAAAGATCAGGATCACCCTTGATTGAAAGCCAGTCATATCCAACTCTAGGGGGTGGTGCTCATCTCTTTGCACCAAAAGATCCAGCGCTGTCTACATCTGCAGATGTTTCCGTGGTCATGCATCTAGAGCAGGTGTTCTCAACTTACGGTCCGCAGACTAGATCCAGCTTGCAGCCCCAAATAATCAGACTCCCAACCTCGCTCCAGCTGTTGCTGACGGAATTGGCCACAAACTCATTCACAACCATCATAAATGAATTTACTACAGCCGCAAATGAGTCTATGACTGTCATAAACACATTTATGACAGCCATGGATGTGTTTTATGGCAGTGTTTACGATGGGGAAACCACCAGTCCAGCCTGCTCAGCTGTCTCAGGGGGCGTGGTCCAGCCCACGGCTGAAAAAGGTTGAGAACCCTTGATCTAGAACAATTTTCTGAAATCAATTTCTCTTTATGGCTCCTGTAGCCATAGGCTAAAGTGGTACATATTTGCAGTTTTTTGCTTTTGAACTGCTAGGTTGGCAGGAGCTGGGACAGAGACAGGAGCTCACTCCAGGGCCATAGCCAGGATTCTAGATGGGGGAGGGATTTTTCAGGAGGGCCAAAAAATTTCAGGAGGGGCAACAATGTCACAAACACATATATAACATTGGCATCCCGGAGTGAGTGGGTGGTGGGCTGTTAGCTCAGGAGGGTTTTCGACACCCCCCTCCCCCGGCTACAGCCCTGGCTCACTTCATAATACAGTAAAACCTCATATAACACTAAAACCTGGTTCCACAAGTCTTGGTGTTATATGATTTTTAGTGTTATCTGATGCATGTTAAAATCCTATGGGATCCATAGAGATACATTGTAACCACACAGGCTTTAGCGGTTGTTATCTGAAGCATCCCATAGGATCTTAATGTTATCTGATGCAATTCTTCCCCTCAGATTCCTTAATGTTATGTGATTTTAGTGTTATTCAATACTAATGTTATATGAAGTATTACTGTATAGCATATAGGTCTCAAACTGAAATCCTGATGTGGTTAATTGGGAGAATTAGAAGAAGGTCCCACTGATTCTGAAGACCAATTCCTAAATTAACTGGTACTCATGAGGGAAAGTATATAGTCTTCCAGAAACTAAATTAACATGCAAGTGAACATTTGATGAGAAAGTAATATAAAAAACAATTAAGCAACACTGTTGCCAAAACTACTTGTCTTTTAAGTGTTATTGGAGCTGAATTTAAAAAACACACCAGTTTTTATGGCGGTGTTATTCGGTGGGACTTGTTCCTTTAAAAATGAGTGGAATAGCAGCTTTTTATTACTAACATCAGAGTGGCAAGAAATCTGGTTGCAAAAATACTGAGAGAAACAGAACTTTTCATTTTAGTGTTTGCATGGTGAAATATTTTTCACTGCAGGGTTTTGGATTGCTGCTCCCAGAGTATGTTACCAGTGTTGCTTTGGCTTCTGATTGCTAAAATCCAAAACATCTGGAGCACCCAAAATTGACAACCATATCTTTTTAAAAAGTTTTAACAATTAAAAGTACAGTGGTACCTCGCTTTAAGAGCATAATCTGTTCCATGGGATTGCTCTTTAAGCAAGTTTGCTCTTTAAGCGAAACACCATTGTAAATGACCAATTGTGACATCTGGTGGGGGAGGGGATTACAAACCCCAATTTAGTTGTTAAGCGAGTTTTTGGTTGGTTTTAGTTGTTAAGTGAGGTAACATAAATGCTATGGAAAACGTCAATTGAAACTATATTGGTGTACAATATAGACTGAGGTATGCTATAACCCAGGGGTTCCCAAACTTTTCACGCCACAGCCCGGTCATGTGGTTACTCCTGCCGTAAACGCTGCCATACAATGCATCCACAGCTGTCGTAAACACATTTACGACAGAAGTGTATGCATTTACGGCAGCATTTATGGCAGGTGCAGGTGCATTTACACATGCACGGGCACATTTTATGCCTGTTGTAAATGTGCCAACTTCTGTTTCCGGGAACAGTGAGCGTGGCGACGGGCCAGATGAAATGGGTCTGGTTGGTGGGCTGAATTCTGCCCACTCTTGCTATATATCCCATGGCAGATATGAACACATGGGATCCATTCTACTTTCTGTACGCCATGCATATCTAGAACATCTGAAAGTAGAGCGCAGGGCTTATTTTAGTCAAAATGTATTTGACAGTTTTGATGTCTTAATTATTTTTAGCATGACAGAGGTGAATATAAAATAAGATTTGTGTGGGCAGTAGGCAAAAATCAGTCTCAAGTACATTTAAGTAATTGTAATACCAAAGCACAACAAAATATGGCTGATGTTTGCCTGCAGTGTTTGATGTCTTCAATGTTTATTTTCAAGCAAAACATTTTGTTAGGAAGACTTGTGTTTAAAAAAGCTCAGATTTTATCATTACACTTTTCTTTAACTGTAAGAAGCTCTTTCAGAGATCCATTATTTTTCGAAAGTAATGAGTCACAGCTATAGTTCCAACAAATAATTAGCTATAATTAAAAAAAATTAATGGTTCCTGGCATCCCATTTCCTGAAAGTGTTTAAATAGTTACATTTTAGTTAATTAAAAATCAGAATATTGCAAACTGCTGGCCTGTAGTACGAAATACAGTCCTCTCCCATGCATTTCCCCTTTTCTGTGCAATCCAAAACTGAACAAAAGTCAGAGTATGAACCAATATCTGCACCTTGTGATATATTTTTCCCTCATTTAATGAGGCCAAAACCCCATAACTAATACAATTACAGTAAAACCTCAGATAACACTAAAACCTGGTTCTACAAGTGTTGGTGTTATGCGATTTTTAGTGTTATCTGATGCATGTTAAAATCCTATGGGATCCATAGAGATACATTGTAACCACACAGGCTTTAGCGGTTGTTATCCGATGCATCCCATAGGATCTTAATGTTATCCGATGCAATTCTTCCCCCCAGATTGCTCAATGTTATGCGATTTTAGTGTTATTCGATACTAATGTTATATGAGGTATTACTTGTATACCAAAATGGGGTGAAGATATAAATCACAGACCTGCAATTATAACGTGTTATTTACTTTTTTGTTGTTATAACGGGACGGGTTGTGGTGGCTTAGTGGTTAAGATGCTGATCTTGACAACCTGAAGTATCAGTATTCACCTCCTGTAACCAAATTAGAGGTTCTGTAGGAAGGAACCAAGGACAGTTAAAGGAGAATCAGATTTCTGAAATGATTCTGTATAAATGCACTTATTGTGGTTTGCAGGTGATTGTATAGTGCCATTTTAAAAGAGGGTGGAGTAGATGGGTGGTTTTTGGATGTAGTGGAGAGTGGAAACATGGCCCATATGCATGTAAAATAACCACAAAGTTTGTTTTTGAAGTCAGTACCTCGGTTCAAAACAACAGCGCCAGGTTATCTGAGAATGAATTCCTGGCAGTTCTGCACATGTAAAGAACATGTTTTTCAGTGCTGAGAAAACAGGACATGACTTAACTGCAAAAGCATGAGTGGATAAGCCCTGTTTACCTCTGGCTATTCATATACCTGTCACCTGCAAGGGATTCTCACTGTACACTTTCAAGGGTAATGTTAGTTTCATGGAGCTGATTATATCCCTCCGTGACTGATGGGAAAACTCTTGAGGTTCTGTCAGATAAGCAGATTAGATGTTTTGGCCTAAGAATTAAATCGTCGTGCCGAGCACAGCTGATAGTAAGAAATTATAGAAGTCATAGTCCATAATCAAGACTGACTGGAAAAAATGCTAATTACAAGGACATTTTAAAGATTTTACGAAAATAAGAAGGGCTAAAGTAAGGCAGATTGATTCAGTAAAGGAGTCATGGCCTTTAGTTTGCAAGATGTGAGGAGGGCTGTTAATTACAAGGCCTTTTGTTTAATAGTCCTGTTGTCATTGGTTCACAGGGCTGATGTGAGTTGAAACAAGTTAATTGAACACAATAATAGGCCAGTTCAAGGTAGGGACTGCGGTGGCTCAGTGGTTAATATGCTAAACTTGAGGACTGGAAGGCCGGCAGGTCAGCAGTTTGAGACCCGAGTGCTGCATGATGGAGTGGGCTACCATCTCTGTCCCAGCTCCTGTCAACCTAGCATTTTGAAAGAAAGAAATTGCAAGTAGATAAATAGGGACTACTTTGGTGGGGAGGTAAATAGCATTCTGTGCATGTGTCTAGTCACGTCCACTGAAACGTCTGCAGACTCTGACAGCACTGGCTCTTTGGCTATAAACAGAGATGAGCACTGAACTCTAGAGTTGGATACGACTGGCTTTCGAGCAAGGGTAACCTTTACCTCAAACTAAAACTCTCATGACACAATCAAGTCAGACACCTATCTGGGGTTGATCCCAAAAGCTAACATTAAAATACAGGGATGAGTCTTTAAGGTCCCACAATGTTTTTTGTCTTTGTTTTGTGTACTCTGATATGCTTGCACAGACTAACATGGCTACCACTTCAAATATCTCTTGACACAACCATCTGGATAGCTCTCTGGCTTAGGCATCTGGCTCTGGAGCCAGCATTTGGGAGTTTGATTCCCCACGGTGCCTCCTGGGAGAAGAGCCAGCCTAGGTAGTCATGGGCAAGCTGCACAGTCCCAGAAGATCTGTGTATTCTCCACAATCTCTCCATTTATGCATATTCAGTGGTGGGATGTCAAATTTTTTACTACCCCACCGTGATGTCATCACAGTGTGGGTGGAGCTAATGTCATGACATCATGGGCGGAGCCAAATAAAACAATAAAAATAATAATAAAATAATAATAGAATAAAATTAAAAATAAGCACAAGCACACGCACACACACCTCAACCCACCCACCCACCCACAACACAAAACCGTAAATAAATTAAATACATTAAATAAATTAATAAATAAAATAAAAAATACATTAAAATACACACACACACCACAAACACAAAACAACCAGAGCTTTTAAACCAGAGCTTAAAGCTTATTCTGGCTAATCTTTCTCACACTAGGTCAGATGGAAGGAACTACAGAATGAACTCACCACAAGATGGCTTCATTTTGGCACTTTTCAACTTTTCAAC
Source organism: Furcifer pardalis (assembly GCA_030440675.1). Taxonomy (NCBI): domain Eukaryota; kingdom Metazoa; phylum Chordata; class Lepidosauria; order Squamata; family Chamaeleonidae; genus Furcifer; species Furcifer pardalis. The sequence goes on from CP126892.1 coordinate 154,054,893, forward strand.
AGTTAAAGAAGTTAGGTACTAAGTCTTTGCCTAACCAGTTCTCTGTACCTCCTTAAGGGTTCTCCAATTGGAACAGCAATTGGAACAGCACAGGTGTAGCTTATTGATGAGGTAACTCCAAGACTTTGCTTAAAAACCCCAAGCCAGGCCGCCAGGCCTTTTTAGGAACTGTGGTAGTACGTCAATATAGGTAAAGGTATTAAATACACATTAAAATACACACAGACACACCACATCCAAAGGTGAGTCACTTACCCTGGGGGAGCAGGCAATAGGGAGCTTCAGGCTAGCAGCTTCTCTTCCTCCTCCCTGCTTGGGAGGACAGCAAGGAGTCTGTGCATACGCGCCAAGCACTGTAGGCGTGTATGCACACCAAGTGCTTGGCGCACATGCACAGTGGGGGAACCAGTGAAAAGATAAGCCCCCAAGGTGGTTCCTCCCAAAAGCTGCTACCAGTTCTCCGGGACCTTGGGAAAAGTTACTACCGGTTCTGGCGAACTCGTGCGGGCCTGTTACATCCCATCACTGTGCATATTCTCAGGATTCCCCCAGAAGGAGAATCTATCTGCAGAAATTTAGTGTCAGGCCATGTGTCTGAATCTGCTTACTGGAAATTCCTCTTCAAAACAAACAGGATGTGCTTGATTTCAAGGGTTTTTAGAAGGTTTACAAATTTAGGCAACTGCAAAAGCAAATGTTTCAAACTAATATTTCCTGGCAGTTTTAAAGCTGTATTTCCAGTTTGCCACCAAATTTCACAACATCTGAGGTTAGGGATGTAATCTGCTATAGATTCCTAGAGAAACTGGCCCTTGGATTTTTCAGTTACCTTTGGAGGCTTAATAGATAAATAGTCTGGCAGCTTCTTATTTTATGCAAATATTAGCTCTCTGCACTTCACATACCTCATCTCACCTTGCTCTGCTCCAATCAAACACTTTTATAAATAGATGCTTATTGAAATCACATATTAGTTTAGCTGATATTTCCTGACATTTCAGTGATGTCTAAAGTCATGTGTTTGTACACTGGCTTTTGCAATCTTCTTGTGGACTTTAGCAAATTTTATTATTCATTTTAATCTAGGTAGGTAAAATTGGGCGACTTCTGGGATATTTTGATCCCATAGGGAAATTCAGGATATTATAGGATATGAACCTTCTAGTCCTTGCGTCTACAGAAGTGTTTTTGGGAAATGCCAGAAAACCTATATTTACAATAACCAAATGCTTGTTTTGTGTGTCCTAAAAATACTACTACTATTATTTCTAATTTCTTTTTTCTTTTTAAAAACTCCTTGATCTGAACCAGGCCACAAATTAGAAACCAGCATAAACCATGAAAGAAAACAACTGTTTTTAGTTATTGGCAAGAATGCCCAATATTGATCTTTGTGGAACCGTTTTTAACCCCAAAATGAAATAATGTCTGCTGAGGGAACCGTTCACAATGAAAAGCAGTTTTATTACATCACTTTAATCAGTCTTGCAGATAAATTTCTGATATGTAGTACACTATGTTCTGCTTCTCTTGTACACTGCTGTAGTGCAGAAGCAGCAATATCAATAGCAGTTACATTTATATACTGCCCCGTAGCGCTTAGTGTACTCTCTGGGTAGTTCACAGGGTAATTTGCATTTTACCCCCAACATGCTGGGTACTCATTTTACCTGTCAGGATTGAACTCTGACTGTGAGCACAGTTTGGGCTGGAGTACAGAAGTAATAGTTGAGAGAGGTGAGCCATATGCTTTCTTTCTGGAATAGTGTAAATATATGTTAGATGTTTGGGTTAGTGGATTTTCTGCCAGTTCTATCTGCGGGGAAAACATTGTCTTCTACTCCATTTTGTCTCCTATGGAAATGTAGTTTAACTAGTGTTGGTGTTTTCTTGTTCTCAGTGTTGGCACCCCATTTAACTATGCTGCACTATGTAAGCATTTTCTTGACCCCAATATGTTACATTGTTTGAAACAGACAATCAAAACCCAAATAGGGCAATATAATTGTTGTGTTGGGACACTTTTTGTCCCAGCAAATTTTGTCCTTTTTAAAAACACAAACAGATATACCAAACCCTGTACATAATTATGTGCCATCAAGTCAACTTTGACTTATGGTGACCCTTTCCAGGATTTGCTAGGTGTAGAGTACTCAGAAGCTGTTTACTTGTCCCTTCTTCTGGTGATACATTAAGATCATGTAGTTTGCCCGAGACTATACAGGAGGGGTGTCCAAACTACAGCCTGGGGGCCAGATCTGACCCAGACACCAATTCATCTGGCCCACAAAGCCCTTGTTGCTCCCGGAAGTGGAAGTAAAATGCACCTGTACGGGCACGTTTTACTTCCGCTTCCAGGAGCAATGAGGGCTTTCCGGGCTGGATGAATTGGCGTTAGGGGTTGGATCTGGCCACTGGGCCATAGTGACCGGCCCCCTGAACCATGTGACCGGTCAACAGCCCGAAACGTTTGGGCATCCCTGCTATACAGGCTGGCTCTTCTGCAAGGCACAGTGAGGAATTGAACCCCCAGCTCTGCTCCATCTCCTCCATCAGGCTGAGCTACTCAGCCAGCATCCCTGAATTATATGCAGCTGACTGAAACTGGAGGATGTTGCCAACTGAACTGATAGAAAACCACTTGTAGAATGCCAATCTTGTATGTCTAGTTCTGTGGGGTTTCTGCAATGTAACTTCTAGGGTACTAAAATGCTTCCCCTGCCTGGATAGGGGATAAATGAGTTGTTTAAGCAAAGCCCAAGGCCCCATATTATTTGCAGTGGAATATTACAATACACCAGGGATTCTCAACCTGAGGCCCATGGCCAGATGTGCCCCCTGGCACCATTTAATGTGACTCCTGACCGCCTTCACCACACCAGGAAGTACCATGTGGTGGAAGAAGGGCAAAATGGCTGTCCAGCCCCCAAAGCTGTCTGAGGGAATGTGATCCGGCCCCCAGCTTTAAAAGGTTGAGAACTCCTGAAATACACTGTCACTTTCTGCTGTTCACAGAGAATTGTATCAGAAATAGGAAATAACACATTACTCTGATGTTACACTGTAACACATTTCTTTTTTGAGGTAATGCTAGATTAACATGGGTTTTCTGTTTTCTTCCAAACCAGTTTAATAGTTGTTAACCCTATTGGTCAAAAGTAATGGTTCAAGTTCGCTTGTTGGCCCAAAATACTGTTTTTTGAGGAGTTATGACCATGGAAACAGTGTCACTAATAAAAGGCACCTCCCCCCCTCCCAATTCCTTGCTCTCTCTCTCTTTAGCACTTTCCTTCTGTCTTTGGATGGAGTGATAAGAACAATTTTTGGTATAGGTGTCTATTGGAAAAGCTAGTTTAGACATCTGGAAGTATGGAATAGATAACATGTCATTCATGTGTTATGAATGTATACACTGGAAAACCAAAGCTAAATTTATGACGGTGTTGTTTTTGTCTGTTAGTGCTACTTCAGTTAAATATGTATTGATGTTTAGCTTTCTTGTAAACTCATTTTGTCTAATGTTTACGGTGATCTTTGAATGTTGGTGTGCTGGTTTTAAATTGTAATATGCTATGTGGGCTATTTACGTACAAGTTTATTCCTGTTAATTTGAAGGAGGTGAATTGGTGTAAAAGCAGTGCATAAACAAAACAGCAGCAAACAGGGTGACCTCAATAGACTCTTAGTTTTCCTGCAGGCTTAACTGGAGCTAGAGACTTTATCTGGGATCATATTGACACAGTTTGTTCCTTTTTATATGCAGCTCCTTATTGGAACTGTTTGAATCCAGCATATGAGGGTGGTGGTTAAACCAATATTTTAAAGAGAGACTGTGTGGTCGAGAGGTTACGGCATTGAACTGAGATGGGGCCAATCCGCGTTCTGATTATGCTAGATCTTAAAACGGGATCACCTTAGTCTATAGCTAAGCAGTCTCTTTGAGCGTGAGGTTCCTCACAGGATGGTTGTCTAGACATTGGTGGAAAAAAGGTAAGATAGATGTAAATAACAAAAAAGTAACAATTCTATATTGTGAGAAACATGTTTTTTAATGATTCTATGAAAAACAAACAAGCAACCTAGTTGGAGAAAATATTGTTTATGTTCAAACAACTTGACACACACAGACAGATCTCTGTGTGAAAATGGGGAATTAAAGCACTGAAGCATAAATGAATCCCAAGCAGCATTTTCAAGTGAGTTGAGTTTGTCTCTGAATGTGGCATCACACATCAAATTATTTGGGGACCAACAAAAATGCCTGCTCTCAGTTTAGCATCTGTTGTAACTTTTCCAAACTTGTCCTTCAAATACTGAAAACCCATACCATCATGATCCATTGCAACAACAAGATTTTTCATTAATCCAAGTTTAATATGAAATCGCGGAAGGTAAACTTTCTGTGGATCAATGTGTGATTTGTGTTTCACATTGTACAAAAGTGTGAAGTTGTCGTTCCCTTTTGTAGCAAATTCCACTCCTTCAATCTGGAGACTAGAAGTTCAGACTTCACTTTTGACAAATACAGGTCTCTTACTAGATCATCTAAATTTGATTGGTTTATAAAATGTGGCATGTCCTCTTCAAATTGAGGTTCATAACATTCATTAACATCGACATCATCATCCTGTTCCTCATCTGACATGTCACTGTCAGTAACAAAAGATGTAGGGTGGACTGGCACTGGATTCTCTGCATCATGTAGCACTGGCTTCAGAGCAGATTCACAATCAGGATAGATGATTTTTTACTTAGACTTCTTCAAAAACCAAGCAATTTTTCTCATACGGAAGTAGCAGGCCGAGTGATGGTCTTTTGGCTCACAGCAAAAGGCATTGTATTCCTTTTCCCATTCAACCATTGTGTTAAGCCAATGTAACACACCTGACAGCAGATAAGATATCAGCTTTTATCCTGATCTCCAATTTCACATCCAAAGTAATACTTGTAAGCAGTGGTGGGATGTCAAATTTTTTACTACCCCACCGTGATGTCATCAGTGTGGGCGGAGCCAACATCATGACATCATGACATTGTGGATGAAGCCAAAGAAAAAATAATAAAAATAATAATAAAATAAAAATAAGCACACACACACACCTCAACCCACCCACCCACCCACAACACAAGGACAGCAAAGAGGACAGTAAGGAGGCCGTGCATATGCGCCAAGCACTGTAGACATGCATGCACACCAGGTGCTTGGTGCACATGTGCAGTGGGGGAACCAGTGAAAAGGTAAGCCCCGAAGGTAGTTTCCCCCAAAAGCTGCTACCGGTTCTCTGGGACACTGGGGAAAGTTACTACCAGTTCTGGCGAACTGGTGAGAACCTGTTATATCCCATCACTGCTTGTAAGCAAATCTCACCCTCATGATTAGGTTCTTGTGTGGATCATGTGTGGTATATTTGCCACAAATGTAGCAAAAATTGTCCGGTTTATTAACACAGCTGCACCTACTCATCTTTAGGTCAAAACAGACTCACTATGGACTAGCTGTACTATCCAATAAAATCGTTTTGCACTAGAGACAAGCCCTTGGTCCGTCTTGCCTTATATACCGGTACCTATTTCTGATGTCAGCTCTTTGACTTAGCCATACATGCCCAGAAGCTGCTGGAACATGCATGCCATCAGGGGATGTGAGTCACCTGAGGCAGCAGCAGGCATAGTGGTAGCTGCAACTTTTATAACGTTCCCATGTAAAAATACATTACCCAATTTGAACAGATATAGCACGCCTTAAAATCTGTACATGGTAGGCAAATTCTGAGTTCAAATTTGGAATCAGCACACTCGCTACCATGTAAATCACATGGTAGCTAAATCGTTCCCAGTAGCTAAATCGTTTTTGTGCAGTGGGATGGGACAGAGTGAAATGAGATTATAAAAATGATAACTGTTTTGTTAACTGGTAAAAAAAATATTCAGAGGATTGGCTAGCATAAATATCCAAAATAATAAGATCGACTATGTAAACCTCAAAGTGTTTAAGCATATGCCTCATACCATCTCAAAAAGAAGGCTGCATTTTGTTCTTTAGCCAGAGGTTTTCATGACGATAGTAATTTGCTGTCAAGTTGATTTTGACAGTGGCACTTCTCAGAGTTTTTAAAATGCAGCTTTAAAATGATTCGTCTATGAAAAACAGAATGAGAAGTATCTTCTAGTGCTTTCTTTTGTTGGTAGTCTGGTACCAAGTAGCTTGCCCAAGGTTAAACAGGCTGATTCTTCTCCCAGGAGGTATAGTAAGGAATCAAACTCACAACATGAGTGCTCCAGCCTACTGAGCTATAAAACCTGCTAATAAGGCTATCCATAACTATTATCTTAGAGTGCAAGCTGGCATGTACTGTACAGTGGTGCCTCACTTAAAGAGCATAATGCGTTCCACAGGATTGCTCTTTAAGCGAGTTTGCTCTTTAAGCAAAACACCATTGTAAATGACCAATTGTGTGGTCGAAAGGAGAATATATACCTTTTGTTCTTCAGTAAAGAACAAGTTTGTTTCAGCAAGACGCTGCAGCAAATCACTAATTGAATGGAGGTGCTGAGCCATATCTCCACCAGGCTGGAGGCGTAACCTAAACAAGCGTCTGGTGAGAGATATTTGGGAACCGACTGAGTCCCTTACATATAATTGCTTAAACCTCTGCCAACATGCGGCAGCTGAATTCTCCCCTCTCAGATATGTTAACTGACTCTCTGCTACAGTTAACCCAATAATTGCCAAAGCCCTCTGATTATCATACTCAAGTCTGTCCCTTTTGTCAGTGTCCTCTTCATCCAAGGCTTCTAGCTTCTGGGGATTCTCAACAATGTCCCAGAGCCCTTCCTTCCGCAGAAGCAGACTGCACTTGGTTGACCACGTCTGGTAGTTGGTGCCATCAAGCAGGGGCACCAGTGAGAGACTGGAAACAGCCATTCTTCCCTCACTTACAGACTCACAAAACATGCAGCTGGCAGGGACACTCAAAGCGAAGTGGACGTCTTCTGGACCTCTGTTGGGGCGTCTGGTTGCGTGGGGGCGTTGTCCTGCAGGCGATGAGTCCTCCAGGGAACGCTGCTCCTCCGAACGCTGATCAGGGCTCCACAGCTCCAGTCCAGGCACACAGCACTTCCGGGCTTGACAGGCGAAGACTCACGGGCGCAGTTAGGGCGTCGGGCATAGCTGTTAGGTGCACCCTGGGCCCATAACCCGTTATCAGGGATTCCCCATGCGATATGTGTGGCTGGATAGCAGAGTAGCACTTTTAAGCTCTTACGCAGCGAAAGCCTTAGTGCAATAACACACACACATATGCCTTCAGTGGAAAGGTGCGCTTTACTTACAGTGAGGGGAAGACAGACATACACAGGACTATTTACAACAGTCTCTCTCTCTCCAAGCCCCACAGTAGGTAGACAGCTTGGAGTCCTCTGTTGGCTCCAACTCCAGGAGCACTCAAAAGAGTTCTGGTGATCCTTTAGCAGTTCTTTCTTCTCAGTTGAAGAAAAGCTTTCAACAGCATCACCTCCTTCAGTGTCTCAGTCCTTCTCAGTATATAGACTCCTTCAGAATAGCAACCTCCTCACAGATATTCTCCTCCAGAATAATAGCCTCCTCCAGTATGATAGCCTGCTCCATAGACCCTTCCCAGAGGGCCACAGTTATACCCCAGTGTTGCTGGGCAGATTTTCTAATCAGCCACAGCTGGGCTGTTACATGGGCATGTAGACCAGGCATGCACAGCCTGGCAATCAGTTTGGGGCTCTATTATGTACACCTGTGTTCAGAACACATGGAGGGCCTTAAAGTTGTACTATTCCACTGGGCAGCAATCTTTGTACAATACCCCCAAATGAAAAATGTCCTAACAGGAATCAAACTCACAACATGAGTGCTCCAGCCTACTGAGCTATAAAACCTGCTAATAAGGCTATCCATAACTATTATCTTAGAGTGCAAGCTGGCATGTACTGTACAGTGGTGCCTCGCTTAAAGAGCATAATGCGTTCCACAGGATTGCTCTTTAAGCGAGTTTGCTCTTTAAGCAAAACACCATTGTAAATGACCAATTGTGTGTGTGGAGGGATTGCGAACCCGGATTTATTTGTTAAGTGAGTTTTTGGTTGGTTTTATTTGTTAAGCAAAGCGAACATTCAGAGAAAATTCTGCTCTTTAAGCGAGTTACTCTTTAAGCGAAATGCTCTTTATGCGAGGTTTGACTGTACTGTGTATAGTTATCTTGGGGTAAGCTAATGGTGGTACTTATTATGTCTTCATATTTTGTGAAGTTCTTTTTTGTGTGTGTTTAATATAAACAGAGTCAGCTGAGTATGTGAGCTGATGATTACTGTAATTATAGAAGAATTTACCATTTTTGCTTATTCTGTTATTTATATTGAGAGGAAATCGTCACTCCAGTGCCTGGCTATTTCATTCATTCATTCATTCATTCATTTAGAACAGTGATATCCCACACTCCTGGTCAAGCACCACTCTGGACAACTTACAAGCAATAAAAACACAAAGCCTCATATAATACAAACATTGAACAACATCATGCCAATAAATCAGTAAAATAATAAAGCATACCACAGGAGCGTCAACGATATCATTAAAAACAGATAGGACAGGTACCCGGACAATCTTCCCAAAAGTACATGGCAATCTATCAAACTAAAAATTGGCATATTAAGAGGAGGAGGTTTTATTGAACAACAGAAGGCTCTTCAAAGATTTCCTAAATGCCAGCAGAGCTCAGACCTAATTTTGGCTGGCGATTCATTCCACGGCTTGGGATCTGGACCTGTTCACCTGTTTTTTTTTACCTCTTTAGAGGTGACTACCCAAAGTTTAAACTAAGGGTTCCCAACCTTTTCAAGCCGGGAGCTGGGTCACACTCTCTCAGTCAGCATTGAGGGCTGGATGGCCATTTTGCCCTGCCTGCATGATGGAGGTGGCCATTTTGTCCCAGCAACTTCAAAGGGGTGGCCATTTTGTTTCTTGAATGCCCTTGGAGGGGGGGCATGAAATGGTGCTGTGGGCCAGATTTAGCCCACGGGCCTTCTGTTGGAAACCCCTGATTTAAACATTTGGGTAGAATGGGTATAATTTCTAAGAATAACTCATTCTATTCTCTGCTTTATGTCCTGGAAGAAAAACTAGCCTGCATCGCCTCAGGCAAGCTGCACAGAAGAAGGGAATGGTAAACTACCTCTCAGTATTTTTCACTTAGGGTACCCTGGGAAGAGTTGCCATAAGTTGCAGTCAGCTTGACAGGACACAATGATTGTGATGAAAACAACAATGATGATGGTTGATGTTTTTAGAATTCCTGCCACAAAACACAATATTGCTTGGAGTTGGATTTTTCTCCAGAAGGAAATGGATAAATTTTCAACTGATTTAGTGTTGGTCTTCGCTATTATGCATTTTTGTGTGAGTTTAGACAGGTAAAAAAAAATATCAATATTTCAGTAAGAGAATACCAACAGGAATACACTTTGTAAAAGAGGCAGGAGAACCTCCTGGTAATATTTTCAGGAAACATTGTTTTATTCTCACATTATAGGCCTGGAATCCTGGTATACTAAACCAGAGCGTGAATGAGTTTCATGCATGTCTCCCATTTGTTCCCAGGCAGAGGTGAGCTAGCATTGCACGTGAATCTAGGATACTTGTTTATTATATTTTAAAAAGGCAGGATGTGAAGCCAACAGGAGACCCTGGTTCACGATTCTGCTGTTTCTGGGTACAACAAACTAAACTACAGGGTGCGGCAGCATAACCTCCTGTTTTCAAAACTTAATAAAACCCATTGTATGAATCAGAAATTTTTTATTTGTTTTTTATAATGTAGGCGCATACCTAAAGTTTTGTTTTACACATTTTTGAAGACCAAATCAGGTAGGTGACGTCCCCCATTCTACATACACTGAGTAAACCGATTTCTGGCGTTTGTTATGACTCTTCCCAGCATAGCAGGCTGTATGCTGGGTTGCGATCACTGAACAACCGCTTGAAAAGCAGGCCTCAATGGCAAATGCACGCTCCACACTATTCCAATGCATGATGGTGACTGAACTGTGTCGGGACAAAACTTTATAGTCCGGCCTCTCGAACGAGACCACTAGCGCTCTGCTACGACATCAACCGACTGAATTTCACGCATTTTAAAAAATGAAGTTATGCTGCCACACCCTGTATAGTCTAGAACAGCATTTCCCAAACTATATTCTGCGGAACACTGGTGAAGATCAATTCCCAGAAGCCTAAGTTAGTACATTGGCTGCTCATTGCTTTGGGGAATTGGCTTAGGCTTCTGGGAATTGAAGTCCAAGAACCAAAGTTTGGAAAATGCTGGTCTTGGGGTAACACTCCGCAGAGCTACTTGTCTTTTTCTGTTTGGTGGTGGTGGTGGGAAGGTTAGCGTGAATCACACAGCTTGTCCCCATTGTGATATAACCATTGGTGGGTTGTAAAAATTTCCACTACCCGACAGTGATGTCATGGATGTTGTGGGTGTAGCCAACGTCATGATGCCAGGGGCGGAGCAAATTAAAAAAAAGTCTGCGCATGCATCAAACCTCCGTCACATGGAGGTTTGACGCATGCGCAGTTCTGGGCAGCCATTTTGGCTGCCTAGAAATACATTTCTGGAAGGGGCCAGAGAGGCAACCAAACCGGTCACCCGGGGTTTTGCCCCCCCAGACGACCCCTCCTGATGGGGTGCTACCCGTTCGGGCGAACCAGTCTGAACCGGTAACATCCCATCACTGGATATAGCCCAGGATTGTGTGTGGAGTTGTAGTAATTAAGAATGGTAAAGGTTTTTGCTCAGATAACAAGTTGAAAGCAAATGATGGCCTTTTGCCTTATAGCTTGATGAGACTGGATCTGCCATGTCCTTATGTGGGACTCAGTGGTGGTGATGTTGTCACCCTCCCATTCTCTTCCTTCTTGATTTGAAATGTCATCTTTATCCTTTGCCCATTCTGGAACAATTAATCCCTAACCTTTTTCTGTTCTGAAGCAATTGTTGAGAGAGTTTGTGTATCATTTCTCTGAAGTGGAAAATGGATCCAACAAAGTCAGACTTGTCTTATGCAACAGGATATTGCATAAAGGAGATGATCTTACAGGTGGGTGGGTAAGTTAGTAATCAAAGAGTTCCTGATTTGATCCCAGGGCTTAGATGATTTATGTGGAATGAGATTACTTGAATGCAAGTCATAGAATTCCCAGGGTGGAAGTAGGAATTGTATGCTTAGCAGTCTGCAGTTGTTCTGGTCAGCATATGCTTCATATGCCAGCATAATTTACACATAATTTTTGACCACTGGTAGTTCAACATTTCCAACATTTTAGTGTTTTTTAAAAGTGAAAGAAGCAGAAAGGAAGTTGAGATAAATAAATGAATAATGTTCATTTGGACAGGAATTAGGGCAGAACCTACTGGAAAGGAAAGAAAGCTAAGCTGCCTGACCAATCCTAAATTCCAGTGAACTTGCTTATTATTGGCAGAACTCAGTTCCTTGGCTAGAACTGAACTCCATCCATTTAAGTCCAGCTTGCCCGGAGATTTGAAGACAAAGTGGTTTTTTAAAATGATATTTCAGAATTTCCAAAAAAATGCTTCCATCTTAAACATTTGTGAAGAACAAATAAATAGAATGAGAAATAAGAAAGAAAAATACTAACAGGTACAGTTGATCTGAGTATGCAAGTAGTAGAAGAAATAAAAAGTTGAGTAGATTTTGAGAAAAAAAACCATTAGAAAGAATTAAGAAACTAATGGTTATAGTAATGGAAAAACCGCCAGAAGACTAATTATTGTTAAAAAACGGAAAATAAATTGTGAATTTGTCTTGTATGATTGGTATAGAGAATTATGAAAAATGGCAATGAATGACAGATTGACATGCAAATTAAAGTTAAAGAAGGGATTGCTAAAAAGAGATTAATCAAAAGAAGTATGGGGTGAATTTGTTGAGAATTTCATAGGTAAAGCAAAGGGAATAGGGTTAGGACAAGAATATATAACTTTCTGGAAAGAGGGGACAACTATGGAAAATTAAGCTATATATTGATAGCAAACAGATGGTTTACAAGTAACATCCCATTGGTGGTGGTAGGCAATAATTTGATTATGTAACGGTTCAATATATAGCTGTACCTTGCTTAAAGGTACGTTTTTTTTTTACCAATTTTGGGGTCTCTGACCCCCCCCCTCCGTCGGGTCCAGGGAGGTGGGGAGACCCGATCCAAGCTGTTTCTGGGCTTCCCCGACGTCCTCAGCCAGTGCAGCAAGCCAAAATGTCAGGGTTCGAATCCCGACATTCTGGCTTGCTGCACTGGCTGAGGACGTCGGGGAAGCCCAGAAACAGCTTGGATCGGGTCTCTCCACCTCCCTGGACCCGGCGGGGGGGAGGGGTCAGAGACCCCAAAATTGGTAAAAAAAAGTACCTTTAAGCAAGGTACAGCTATATATTGAACCGTTACATAATCAAATTATTGCCTACCACCACCGGGTCCAGGGAGGTGGGGAGACCCGATCCAAGCTGTTTCCAAAGTTCCTCCATCTCTCTGGAGGCTGCAGCAAGCCAAAATGTCAGGGTTCAAATCTCGACGTTCTGGCTTGCTGCAGCCTCCAGGGAAACAGGGCTTTTTTAAACATTGTGTGATCAATGTATCGCACAACGTTAAAAACCGGATAACGACGAGACTTGTGGAACCAAGTCATAACGTTATCCGGGGTACTAGTGTATTATATGTTGCAATTAGGGGAAAATCTTTTTAGAATCATTTGTAGGTGTTGATTAAAAGATGAGCAAATGATTCATGACAACAAGTAAGGGGAGAACACAGTTCTGGAGTACAAAAGTGTGTCTTCCTATAACCTAGTGATGGCGAACCTTGGCACTCCAGATGTTCTTGGGCTTCAATTCCCAGAAGCCCAAGTTAGCACTCCTGCTGATCTGGGCTTCTGGGAATTGAAGTTCAAGAACACCTGGAGTGCCAAGGTTTGCCATCACTGTGGTATAACCCAACAGGTTTGGGACTAAAATAGGGATAGGAGGATAAATATAGTGCTTAAAGCATGTTTTATTTATGACAGAATTGTAGCTCAGAGATACACCATGTACTTTCTGTGCACAAGATTCCAGTCTTTCTCCCTGCCCTATTCTGCTTAAAAGGTTTCAGGTCACAAGAGATATTGAGAATGTTCTTCTTTGGACCTTAGTGAGCTGCTGCTATTCAAAATAGATAAAGTTTAGCTAGACAGACAAATACTGTGACCTGATATAAAGCAGATTTCTGTATTGCTATTGTTTATTGCCCGCTATGTGGCTTCATCCTCCGTTTTTTGTCATGTCATCCATATAGCTATAACGAAATGAGGATTGATCTGGACATCTCCTACACTTGCAATACTGAGGCTGAGTCATTTGTTCTAAACTGTTATAAGTGAGATTATTAGATCCAGGGGTCTAGTTTCCTCCTATTTGATCACCAACCACCAAAGATGAGACTGAAATCTAGGCATAGCTTCCTCACAACTTCTGCCCCAAAGAACAACCAGCCCCCACAGATGGCCTTAGAACTAGGGAAGGCGAGTAAGGAGCTACCAGATAACTGGACAGAACCATATGACCTTATTTTAGCAAAATGAAATACTGTTGATGTGGCCTGATATTGGGCAGATGTCATCTTTGTTGGTGCTGTTGTTCAGCTGCATAGTTGAGTCGTTTGCAACCCCATGGACCATCACACGCCAGGCACCACCTATCCTCTAACATCCTCCTCAACATGCCAAGCTCTGTGCAACAATATCATCTAGCCATCTCATTCTCTGCCACCCCCTTCTTCTTTTGCCCTTGACCTTTCCCAGCATCAAGGCTTTCTCAAGTGAATCCTCTCTTCTCATTTGATATCCAAAGTACTTTAGCTTCATCTTCAATATTTGACCTTCTAGGTAGCAATCAGGATTGATTTCTTTTAAGATCAACCTATTTGTTATCTTTGCTGTCCAGGGTTCTCCCAAAATTCTCCTCCAACACCACATTTCAAAGGCGTCTATTCTTCTGTGCTCAGCTTTCCTAATGGTCCAGCTCTCACAACCATACATTGCCACAGGGAATACCATTGCTTTGACTATGCGAATTTTTGTTTTCAATGTGATGTCTCTACTTTTCACTATGCTCCCCAGGTTTCTCATCACTTGCCTCCCAAGAATCAGTCGCCTTTTTATTTCATGACTGCATTCACCATCTGCAGTGAGCTTTGATCCTAGGAAAGTAAAATCTGTCACTGCTTCTACTTCTTCCCCATCTATTTTCCAGGGACTGATAGGGCCTGTTGCCATTATTTTGGTTTTCTTGATGTTGAATCTCAAGCCTGCTTTTGCACTCTCTTCTTTCTAACTAATCAGGAGCTTCTTTAGGTCTTCTTCACTTTCTGCCATTAGGGTAGTATCATCTGCATATCTCAAATTGTTGATGTTTCTCCCAGCAGTTTTAATTCCAACTTGTGATTCATCCAGCCCTGCATTGCTCATTATGTGATCTGTATATAAGTTAAATAAGCAAGATGACAAAATACAGCATTGTCTTACTTTTCCTATTCCAAACCATTCTGTCATTCCATATCCTGACCTAACTGTTGTTTCTTGATTCATGTAAAGATTTATCATGAGATATATAAGGTTTTCTGGTATTCTCATTTCTTTAATTACTTGACACATTTTATTGTGATTCACACAGTCAAAGGCCTTAGTGTAATCAATGAAGCAGAAATAGACTTGTTTTTGGTATTCCTTTGTTTTTTTCCATGATCCAACGTATGTTGGCAATTTGTCATTTAGCCCTTTTAAATTCTATTTTGTTTTTAGATGTGTTAGTTTTACCTTTGTATATTATTAAATGCTGGTGGTGCATCTGACACGAATAAAGAAAATTCCAGAAGGTTTAGAAGAGGTCTTGGGGCAAAATGTCAACTGGATGCCTTCAACCCGAGACTGTTGTTTCCTGGCAAGTGGTGTTTGATGGTATGCTTCCTCTGATAAACTATGTTATATGTAGCTGCCAGGACTAGTAGCACCCCTTATAGTCTTATCTTTATTGCTTCACCCTTCTAAAAACCTATCCGGTTTATGGCCTTCACTACATATTGAGTAGTGAATTACATTTTTGTAACTATTTCTTGTACAGTATTTGACTTCCTGAATCTTTTATCATTCACATTTACTGGTTGATCTCAATTTTAATACTACAGCAGAGAAACAAAAGAATTTTGCTATGTCCTCTTCAAGAACAGCTGCACATAGTGTGGTTTTTTTCTCAGCTAGAAAAACACAACATATGTATTATTTTCCTTATAGGGGACTTATTCCAGCCTAACAGTTTGCTATACCTTTACAGTATTCATTCTGAAACTAGGTGATCTCTACTGTCACTAGTATACTAAATATGGGATTACTATAGATTTGTATAAGATGTTCCTAATGTTGACTAGGGAATCCTGGGAGTTGTGGCCTCCTAGAATCCCCAGAAAATTAACTTTTCTAGACTCTGGTGAACATAATGAACAAAAACAACTTGGTGCAGTATAAAGTAAGACTTATTTTTTTTAAAAAAAATGTATTTCCCTTCTGGCAAAGTACATATATAGCTCTCACCTATTTGCGATTTCTGTTATCCTTGGGTCAAAAATATCCAGTTAGAAATCTGTGAAATACCTAATATCTATGTTTTTCCGTGGCACGTTACTAGAGGTGTGCTTTCACCAATTCCATACCTCTGGTGAGTTTCCATGGCTGAGTGGAGATTTGAACCCTGGTCCTAGTTTGTTATTTTCTTCACTATATTACACTGGGTATCCTGTGCTTTATAGACTTCAGTAAAGCTTTTGGCTGTGTGGATCATGAGAAAATATAGGTTGTCCTCAAAGAAATGAGTATGCCTCTGCCCTTAAGCAAGTCAATCGAGGACAGAACATTTTGGAAATTGCTCATTCATAGGTTTGTGATAATGTCCATGGGGTTTTCTTGGCAAGGATACTGGAGTGGGTTGCCAGTTCCTTCTCCAGGATGAGATGGTTAAACAGTATCATTGATGGAGTGGGTGTGGATCTGGGCAGACTGGAGGATGGCAGATGACAGAGGAGCCTGGCGTGCAAAGGCCCATGGATTCGCACAACTTCATACTTGACTGTGGGACTGAGCAACAGAGTTGCCATAAATCAGAGGTGATTTGAAAGAACATAACAACAATACACAATATGTAATAACTGATACCCAAGACTGTGAGATTTGCATCTTATTGAGCTTTGGCTGTCTGGAAAATCCTGGCATCTGCTTGCTGAGGACCATGTGTTTGCCAAACTCGCCATCTGTTTGCTGAAAGGAATGCATGTCCTAGTAGCAGAGTTCTTTGTTACTATACTGGCAGGACTTTCCACTCAGCAGAAGTTGTGGGCTCCTATGCTGGATTGTTAAACTTTTAAATATCTTGACTTGGATGCCTGTGTATTGAACCATAGGTTAATGTTCAATAAGGAGTGATGCCAGGGATGTTCAGTGCATCCCTTTTTGCACTGTCAGTAGTTGTATTGGTTCAGTTTGCCACGCATAAATAGAGGAGATTTTTATTTTTAATGTATCAAAAATCACATTTTTTTCTTATTGGGAACAGAAAGAACTTGAGAGTTTAAGAATCTGAACGTGGGAGAAAGAGTGGCCTAGGGCTGCAGGAGCTACCATAGAAAGAGTAAAATTGATTTTAGAAAATTACTCTGGATGCTGATAAAGGTAAAGGGTTCCCGCGCCGAATGGGCGCGTTTTACTTCCGCTTCCAGGAGCACCGAGGGCTTCGTGGTTTGGATGAATTGGCGTTGGGGGCCGCACCCGGCCCCCGGGCCTTAGTGATGGTTTTCCTGAACCACATGATCAGCCTACGGCCCAAAACATTTGGGCACCCCTGCTCTATAACAAGCTTCCTACATTGCTTCATCAGGCTGCAAGCTTCTTAATATTTAGGAAGCTTATTAAGATGGAATTTGATAAATTTATTCTGCTAGTGTTGAACTATTGACCTGAGATGTTAAAATGGGTTTTAATTTGTGTGATTTTAATTAAAGATGGGTTGATTGTTTTAGCTAGCAACAGGGTTTATTGTATTTTATTGTATTTATTGTACGTTATCTTCTTCTTGTATGATTTTATTCTGTATTGTGAACATACAAAAGAGCATTCACACTAGTGGTGTGGTATAGAAGTGGAAATAATAAAAATAAAAATTGACCAATGTACTTCTTTCCAGGAGCATTACAGAAAGTGTAAGGTGGCTTGTGGTCTATACAGCTGAAATTTCAAGGCAGAATGGCTGTTTGGGATCACTGGCATGGGCACAAATAAGGTCATGTGTGGAGAATGGGGATTAAAAAGTGAAGTTTTTTGGCTTTCCTCTGTGGATAAAATGCCTAGGGAAAATGTTAGATGCCACATTGTCTCATTTATTATTTTGTTTACAATGATACTTGTGTGATCTTAGTTTATTTCCATGTGACTTAACTTTTGCTCCTGTCAACCTAGCAGTTTGAAAGCAAGAAATTGCAAGTAGATAAATAGGTGTCACTTCAGTGGGAAGGTAAACAGCGTTCTGTGCACTCCGGTGTTTAGGCATGCCTATGCCTGCCACATGTCCATGTAAACATCTGCAGATGCAGACAGCACTGGCTCTTTGGCTATAAACAGAAATGAGCACTAAACCCTAGAGTTGGATATGACTGGCTTTCAAGCAAGGGCGAGCTTTACCTCTACATTTTACTTTACTTTTAATTTTATGTTATATACACCCACCAATATCACTTGATTGCTATACTCTTGATGGTGGGGAGCTAGTAATAAAAAAGTTTTATTTATATAGCAACATGTTAGTGATGCAACATTAGCATGTAGGATAGTATCCTGTTCATCCGTAGCAGCCATCAGTGGATGTTTTGACCACCAAGTTGATACGTGTTTTTACAGTATGCACAAAGAAATTCCAATGTCATGCTTCTCATATTGATGGACCACAGGTATGACAACTGCAGTAACATTTACAGAGTGGCTATGACTCACACTGTATTTGTGCATGGGATGTATTAATCCCTGAGTACAGAGTTTGCACCTACTATATCACAGTCAACGTTTGGGTGTAAAATCTGTAGCCCTCAAGATTTTTCAAAGACATAGCTTTATTTGGGAGCAGCAGCTTGAAACATTTTCTGCCTGCTTCTCTGTTCATTTTTTTAAAAACCAGAAATCCCCCCCCCCCCCAAAAAAAAGGTACCATGGGTTAGATGTAGATGGTGGAGTCCTCTGAACAATATAGAACCAGTAGATTCTAAGGCCTTAAGCTGAATTGTGCTTTAAAGCCCAATTAGATATACGCAATTTTATTAATTAAAAAGCAGTTCACCACATTTTACAAAGCAGATGCTTTGAAGAACTTCAAAAGCACCTTTGCTGGATTGATCCAAAGGCTAATGTTTTTGTTTGTTTTTTGCTCCCATTCTGAATTGATACCTATGGAAAGCCCACCAGCAGAGAATTAGTAGAACACCACCACCACCACCACCACCACCACCACCACCACCGCTTAATGGCTGTTACACAGTTTGGACTGCTGAGAAATTCCAAACAGAATTGAGACTGGAATACCCAACTTCTTGCAGTCATAAAAAAAAAAGAAGAAAACGGTCTCTTGTTCAAGAAAGCTGTTTTGAGCACCTGGAGTGAATCTTTTATTGGCACTGATCGGAACTTCCTTCACAAAATTAAGAGGTTTTTGTGTGTGGAGAGGAGCAATATTTTCATTAGGAACTCAGCATCGGAGGAGGATTTAAATTCCCCTCCTTTTATGTTGCAGTTCTAGTTCTCCCCTGGCAACTACTTTCTGCATTAAAAAGTAACATGCATCATTTTATGATAGTTCTAAACTGGCTGGCCTTTGTTATTCCTTCAGAGTTATGGTGACCTTATGAACTAATGACTGCCAGAAGATCCTGCTATTAATAGTTATGCTTAGGTTTTGCAAACTCAAAACCATGGCTTTTTAAATTGGCATCTCTTTTATAAACCCCGTCTCTTGTTGCGTATTCTTATTCTAGTGTCTTTAATTTTTTATGGTATTAATTTCCCCCCGATGATTCTTGTTTTCTCCTGATAGGTCTATAAATATAATAACCTCAGTTTAGTCCTTTTAGCTGATTTCGTGTTGATCCTTTTATTTATCTTTCTGATAGCCAATGGTATCAGAAAAGTTCTTTCTAACATAACTTTTCAACTGAATCAGTTTTCCCCTATCAGATTTCTTTGCTCTTTAGCTTTTACATCCATATGCAGTAATAAAGAATGCCACAGATAGGTGATTTTAGCGTTGGCTTTGAATGACACATTCTTAATTTGAGGAGCTTCCTTAGTTCTGTCATGGCTGCCCTTCCAAGTTTCTAGTTGTGGCCACACAGTAGGAAGATACCTTGCAGGTCATGTGATGTCTGAGCTAGCACGCACATTCCTGTAATTCTGCCACTCAGCTGGGATCCTTCTCTGATGCTGCTGCAGACTGGCATTGCCGATTGGGAGAGATGGGCTCCAGCTGATCAGTTGTCTCTATTGACACTGCAGTTCCCTGGCATCAACCCCTGCCACTGATCATCTGGTGCCCTTCGCTGCTGATTAGCTGGGTGTTTACTGATTGATGGCATTGTTCTGTGGTGGCAGAAGAAATGGGCCTCAGCTGATTGGCAGCATCTCCACTGCTATCACAGGTTTACTGAGTTAAACACCAGCACATGCGGGCACACAGACAAAACTGATGAAAAGATGGGGTTGGCAAATGGCAACCTTACATATCCTTTGACCTTGAAGAAAAGGGTGGTTATAAATATATAATGTGAATGATAAATGATGCCCTGCTCTTCTGTGCCTGGTAAAAGGTTGTCCTTGCTCGAAAGCCAGTCGTATCTAACTCTAGGTTTCAGTGCTCATCTTTGTTTCTAGCCAAAGAGCCAGCACTGTCTGTGTTTGGAAACATTTCTGTGGACATGTGACAGACATGACGAGACACATGCACAGAATGCTGTTTACCTCCCCACCAAAGTCATGCCTATTTATCTACTTGCAATTTCTTGCTTTCGAACTGCTAGGTTGGCAGGAGCTGGGACAGAGATGGGACCTCACTCCATCATTCAGTACTTGGGTCTCAAACGGCTGACCTGCCAACCTTCCAGTTGTCAAGGTCAGTGTCTTAACCACTAAGCTACCACTCTCCACTATAAACTTCATAGTAATTGGAAGAGCTAAGGCTTAGTAGTAGAGCACAGAATTTGTACACAGAGTACTATGATAAATCCCCCTGTTTCTTCAGATGAAAAGGTTCTTGGTGAGCAGGCAAATGTTTAACATAGTCATCTTGTGCTAAAAACCTGTTCATCCTAAACAGGTCAGACTCAATCTATAGCATCTTTGTATTTACACTAACCTTCCAATCCACTACTAAGGATTCTGTTACACTAAAATGTTTAAATGGATTTAACATGTTTATCTGAAGGTTTGGCTAGTGATGGGGTTTATTGTGTTGTATTTTTGTATTAAATGGTGTGTTATTGTATAATTTTATTGTAGTGTAAGCCGGTTACACTAAGCTGGCTTTATAGAAATGGAAATAAATAAATAAACATTCGGTGGAGACTGATTTCTTCCCATAATTCTGTAGATGAACTTTAATAATGCATATTAAAAGATATGTGGCGAGGTTGCCTGCCTGATGCTTAAGCTGCGGAGTATCTCACTTCTATTGCTGGCTGTTTAGCAACATTCCTATTAATCAGGAGCATAACCCCCAAAGTTTTCATATTGTCTAACATACTTTCGCTTAAACAACTATAAAGAAGTGTCATTGATTTCCTGTTCACTGCCCTCTGGGCTTTTAAATCTATATTGCATAAGAGAACATAGCTGGTCTTTATCTTTTATTCATCCTTTACTGCAAAACCTTTAGGCCAGCTAGGGTATCTCAGACAGCAACTATGTAAATATTTATTGACACTGCAGTCATTAAAATGAGGAGGCGTGGAGACCATTGCTTTGGCCTTCTGAAGCAGGAAACCCTTAATTTTGTCTTCGTAATGAGTCAACGACAGGAAAAGTTGGTGATCTGGTTGGGAGAAAGCCTTACACAGCCTGACTTCCTTGGTTTCCCTCTTGTTATAGATTGCCATCTGTATAACAACTGGAAGTCTCTCACCTCCTAACCAAAGAGACTTCCCTTCTTTGGCTAGCTCTGTCCGCCTGCTTCTCCAGTACAGTATAAGAAAATGGGACTAATGGAGGTCTTGAGGCTTGACTTTGTGGAGATGAATGTTACAGCAGCATCAGTGACCTTCCTCGTGATCTTCCTGGTTCTACTTTATTGGTAAGCAGATCTGTTGGATGGACAATACATGAGTATATTTTCCAGACACCTTGATTACAAAATGAATCAATATCCAAAGTGTTATAATCCTTGGTTCCACTCATTTTAGTGGCAGTTTGGAGTGGCATTAAGTCTGTTCAGTGAACTGGATTTGGATTCCTGAAAGTGTGTGTTGTAATAGACTTGTTACTCTTTAAGGGGCGACAGGACCCTTAAGAATTTAGACTCTGCCAAACCCAAATCCTTGCTGCAAGTATAATGTTCCATCTGTTACTGCTACAAATTAACTATTTGTGACATTTAGCATGGTTTTTGTAACTTTCGAATATTTGATGTTTCATTTAATCTGTTTACCCTGCTCATCAAACTAGCCCTTTTGGATGTACTGTACTGTATATATTGACTGTTACATTTTTTAGGAAACAATTCCCAGTTTTATTTTGAATGAAACTGGAAATGCATGACTGCAAATATTAACAGTGTGTTCTATTGATTACTTGTCTTAGAATGCCTCAGTTGAATTTAATTGGAGCAATTAACTACAAAAGGTGGCTTGTGCAAACCATCTTGGTGCATATGAATCAAACAAGATGTTCAACAGAATTTCTATGATAATACGTGGTTTTGTGTCTCTTATTCAGAGAAACTATTGATATACTGTAATTAGGTCTTTTGGTGTGTTTAGGTTAACATGAAATACAAGATAGAAAGTAAGACAATTCATTATCTTAAAGAGCAACAAAATTTAAGTGGATCTCTAAACACTGTGAAGCATATTGGAATCTAATACAGTACTTGTGATTTCACGATAGACAATTTCAGTGAGAGATAATCATGAGAGATATCTGTTTAAAGTGAATAGGTAAAGAAGCCTTTCTATCAAAGGTTATAGATCATATTTCCCTCAAAATGCGTGTCATAAGACTCTATTGCAGTAGCATTGCACCTTTTGTTCCTGGGTAACGTTAGGATGAAAACGTTTAAATTTAGGATATAAGGGGACAGATATCCTCTTGTGAATCTTTCGGTACTGAAAGACTGATCTTTTACAGTGGCTTTGGAAAGAAGAAGCTAAACAGAAGTAAATTTTGAACAGTCTCACAGAAATGGGTGGTCTTAGTGATGTAAATGTGGTGCTAGGACAGGGGTCCTCAACCTTTTAAAGCCGGGTTCCGGTTTGTGCCTCCTCTGACTGTTGAGGGTCCAGACTGGTGGTGTGATGCACTTTGTCATAGTGTTGAAGTGTTGAAACTGCTTCAGGTGGCCTACTAGGGATAAACTTCTTAGTTTTTCAGGAGATCTTTGATTTGCTCTCCTATAGTTTTTATCGTAGGCAATATGGGATTTTGGCAACAGTAGTAAAAATCCACAAAAATGTATTCTGGCCATCGTAAATCCAAAAGCAAAATGCCCATAAACTAATAAAAATCCATTGTAGCTTATGTGCAAATTGTTGGTGGCAACTAGACGTAGCTCAGCTTGCAATGAAGATGCATGTAACTGTAGGGGGAGGACTATCCTGTACCTGATCTATCCTATGCTTGAACCTATCGTATTTGATGGGATATAAGTTTGGGAACTACTGCTGTTATCTCCTCTTTAGTCTCTTTTTGCCTTAATTTGATGTTATCAATCCTTCTCAAATCCTTACACGGGCTTCTTGTTTTCATTGCTAGCTTCTTGTCTTTCTTAGGGATGGAAAAGTATCTTTCCCCCATCATTTCAACTACTGAGATCTCAAGGTTCATTTCATTTTCTTCAAGCTAATGAAGAAATTTGCAAATTTTGGTAGGCTGGTATAAAAATACCCCTCCCACCCCAATTTTTATCTATTTCCATTGGCCAAGTTCAGTGAGCACAATTACTTCCAGTGTGAAGAGTATCAGATATGCTTGCCTGCTATGCAGTGGGTTTAGTGCTAAAATTGAAAGTGTGGGAGCTCATTGTCCTGGCAGTTCCTGTTGCCTCACCTCAAGGCAGAAGTAAAATAAGAGGCAGTTGTGACAAGCCCTGTCAACAAACAGGGTATGGCCATTTGTATTTCCACTAGAAGCAGCTGTTTTGGAAAGTTGATGGGTCTTAATTACCCATGCATGGGATATGATAAAGTTATAGCATGGACATGTGTAAGAGATCCATTTCATGCACTATGCTTATGGCAGATGCTTCATCATGGGACTTATATTTTGTATGCTTTAGCAGCTTTCTATATAGATGGGAGACACGATTTAATTATGGGGACTAACTCTTGGCCTTTTCTGGTCATTCTGGAAAGATGAGACACATCAACTGCATTCAAAGCCTGCAGTTACCTTAAAACTGCTTTCTTCTTATCTCACAGATTATGTCCAGAGCTGATTCATGTTTACTTCAAATGAAGATGATTCAATGACCCATCTTTTAATATGAAAATGTGAGAAAGATAGTTATATCAGAGTATGAGGCTTTAATGAGGGTTAAATGAGAGAGAGAGAGAGAGAGAGAGAGAGAGAGAGAGAGAGAGAGAGAGAGAGAGAGAGAGAGAGAGAGAGAGGTTTACAAAACTTTAATATCTTAGGATGTCAGCTGCTGTGGTTCATTTTGTGTGTTATTATAAATAAGATGGGCTTTTTTAATCTTTAGTTGCATATTGAGTCAAGTCTCTCATGCCAAACTCTGGGTGTGCATATTCTTTTTGTGGCTTTCCTTCTGCTGCCTGTGAATCTGTTGATAAAATGAACTTACCTCCTTTTAAAGTTTAATTTACTGTAAGCTTAGCATTATGAGGAAAACTGTCACAGCTTTCAAGTATCTATGTTCAAAGTGATTCTTCAGGTGCTTGTCTAAACAAATCCAACTGTTAGAAATGTGGAAATGGAGAGCTCTCTCTCTCTCTGCCTCTCTCTCTCTCTCTCTGTACCTGATGTGTGATTCAGAGAGCATGAGAATAAGAGAGATCCAGAAACACACTATGAATTGCTTTCATTTAGGATCTTAAAATGGGCACTTAAGTCAGATGTCTTGAATTGATATTAGCTCACAGCTTGTTTTGGGATGTAGACCTCTTCTTCCTCCTTTGTAGGCCATAAACTAATTGTTGGAAGTGACTACATGGAACTAGCAAGAAAGACACGTTTGTTTGCTTGGAGAGAATAGACAGAATGTCCTGTTTTGTTCCCCAGACTGTCCTTTACCTGCTCTGACCTTTACTGACCTCTCTTCAACTTACACTGATCATCTTAGAGTTTCACATTCTCCAGTTATGTGTTTTATGTTGCTGCTTCCAGAAGCAGGCAAAGATCTTTCTCTTCAGGTTGATTTTCCCTCAGCAACTGGCTGTCTTTAGAAGGAGTTATTAAAATGAGATTGGTTGTGCCTTGTTGCTTTTGAATAGCGTTCTCAGCATTGTTTTTATGCACTATTTGAAATATTCCTTGATTCATCAATTGACAGGGGTTCTCAACCTTTTGGCACCATGGGCCAGACCATGCCTGCTCAGAAAGCTGAGTGGGCTGGACACGTGGGATTCCCCCTGCCACAAGCGCCACAAACCACAGAGGACATGTTTGCACATGTGTGGGTTATTTATGTCTGTCCTAACATGTCAGCTTCCATTTCCAGGGTCGTCACTGTGGGCCAGATGGAATGGTGCCAGGGGCCAGGGCTGGCCCACGGGTCATAGGTTGTGAACCCCTGGAACCAGATTATCAAGGGATGAGTTCCTACAGGTCGCAACTAGCTTTCCATTATTTTTGCTGTTGTGCGCTTCTTCTCAAGGTTCTACCAAAACTTTCACTATTGTGTCTTCATATTTCATTTCATTTTTCATTTCATTTCATATTTACATTTGTGTGCCACCCAATCACCACGCGACTCAGAGCGGCTCACAACAATACATTACCACATCAAAGTTACAATCATTATAAAACATCAAAAACATAGCAAAAAGAAAATAATTCAAAAAAAAAGGAAAAAAAAGAAGAAGGCCATATCAGCATGCATAAAAATCATAACATAGCTCACAGCATGGCCCACACCGAAATCATTGGTAACCTCAGTGGCTCCTCATCTCCCCAGCCAGTAGTGGGGGCTGGGTCAGAGATGGTGAGTCCTGCCTCCCTCCGGGGAATGGAGGCTCTTTTCAACCCAGTCTTCCCATCTTTTAGGGGCCTGCCAAGGGGTCTTTTTACTCCTCTGGGATACCACTCAGTGACTGCTGCTGTCCAATGCTTGTCTGTCATTTGAGAAACATATCTAGCCCATCACAATATATTTTAAATTTGTTTAATTTCATTTTATTATTGTAATACAATTGTTTTAGCTTTTATATTGTTTTTTTTTAAATGATATAAGCCTCCTTGGAACGTTATAAGAGAAAGATGGGACATCAATATTTTAAATAGACCATTGCCTTGGCTGTCCTTCCAATATTCATAACCCCTAGTTCAATGGTGGCTAACCTTGGCACTCCATCTGTTCTCGGACTTCAATTCTCAGAAGCTCTGATCAGTGGGTGTGCTGACTTAGGCTTCTGCCAGTTGAAGTCCAAGAACAGCTGGAGTGCCAAGGTTAGCCAACACTGCCCCAGGTGCACTTTCTGGACTCAATTGTCAAGGAAGGACTGTAACCATGCCAATGCCTCGCCCCCAATCCCAACCTCTGACAACCTATCCAGGAGGATATTGTGGCAGAGAGACCTAAGAGAACCAACAGGGAGGTATTTTACCTGTAAGATTCCTTAGGTCATCTAGAAGTGTGACCAGTGCTATTTCAGTATCATGGTGTTGCCTGAAACCTAATTGGAAAGGATTGATGGAGCCCAAATGCCTGCATTTGATATGCCACTACCCTCTCGACTGCTTTGCCCATAAACAGAATATTGGCAATTGGCTTAAAGTTGTTTAGATTGCCAGTCACCAATCCTAGCTTCTTTTTAATTAACTCAAGAATTGTATCCTTCAAACAAGAGGATAAAGAGCCCTCCTGCAGAAAGGAGCCAACAAACTGTAAGGCTACTCTGTCAATATTTCACTGGCAGATTTAACCAGCCAGGGTTTGCAAGAGTCAAGAGAAGTGGTTGCTTTACAAACTCCAAGCACCATGGATACTCTGTCAGATTATACAGGCTGGAATTTGCCCCATAACACCAGACATGGCATTGGACATTTCTTGTTGTTTAGGTGTAGAAAAATAGGGGTCCAGGTCTCTATGGATGGCCTCAATCTTGGATCAAAAATGTGTTGTGAATTACAAATTGTGACATCTGGTTGAGACAACTGTGGCTGCTCACTTCTTGTCACAGAGCAAAAGATGTTAAACAGCATCCTTTGATTATTAGATGACTCAGAAATTAAGTTTGAATTGTATGCCCTTCTTGCTGATCTAATAGCATTGGTGTATCTACCAATGCAATTTTTTTCCCCACAGCCAGATTAACATCCATGGATGCTATGATCTTTAACCTTCTTCTATGCTTTTTCAGGTCTTGACATTCATCATTGAACCAAGCTGATGGATGGGATCCAAATCAGAAAGGGCATTTAGAAGCAATCATGTCAATGGCCCTGATGGACATAGCATACCATTTATTGACAGGGCCTCAACAGGATAACCAACCCATTCACTTCCAAGGCAGTTTGTAAGCCAATTGGATCCATAAGCCTGTGAGGGCAGACCATCTTAATTGGTCATCTCCCACCATCCCATGAGGATTGCCACTCTCAAGAAGAATCTTAGCAAATGGTGGATAACAAGTGAATGGTAGACACACCTACCATCCTAGAATCATCTCCCTGATCTGAATAATAATAATAATAATAATAATAATAATAATAATAATAATAATAATAATAATAATAATAATAATAATAATAATAATAATAATAATAATAATAATAATAATTTCATATCAGAAATTATTCTGGGTTGAAAGGATTTTTGTGCAAGAAACTCTGCTCAGGGAACGACCAAATGAAGTTCCTTTCATGTCCCCAAGAGCTGGGATAGAGACGGGTGTTCAATCCATCATGCAGTACCCAGGTCTCAAACTGCTGACAAAAATACCAGGTCACGAGTGTGATGAGCTATATGAATGGGTCTGATGGGATGTTGGAAAAATCCCAGGGAGGTCATGGTCTCTATGAACTCCACATCTGAACCTGACAAAGCCATCTCTGTAGATCAGTCCCTTTATCCAGGATAAGATCTTACATGAGTTGATGCTTGTTTTAGATCGACAGAACCACTCTGTGTTATATAAACAAACAGGAAATGTGAAGTTCAGATTGTTTGTTGGACTAAACTCCAAGCAAGCAGTGGCATAGTAACAGTGTTGACTTACAGGTTTGGTGCGTTGAAATTCAGAATGATTCCTTGCTCATGATTCCCAACTCGTAAAAGAATCATGTCCTCTATTCTGGGCGGTGTACACAAGTTAAAACCAATATAAAACAATTAAAACCCTTAAGAACATAGTAGTATTGCCCATCACTGCCCCATTACTATCTAAAAACAAATATAAAAATGGCATAACCTTAATGTTAAAAATTAATTAAAGGAGGTGGGAGCCTCAGATGAGCCGGAAAGGGGAGCTTTTTGACAATCCTGGCTCCCAGACTCATTTTGCCAAGTACATCTTCAGTTCTTTCCTAAATGGTAGCAACTGGGCCTCGAGGCATAGTTCTACTGGGAGGAGGTTCCATAGTGTGGGGGCTATGACCTAGAAGGTTCTTTTTCTCGTATTGGAGAGGTGAGCCTCCCCAACAGATGGTACATGAAGGGTGCCCTCTCGGTTTGCTCTTGTGGGATTGGTCGATGTCTTAGGGACAATGCGGTCCCTGAGGTATCCTGGTCCACTAACATGAAGGGCTTTAAAGGTGACAACCAGTACCTTGAATTGCACCCTGTGACATATAGGCAGCCAGTGCAGCTCCCGCAGCAGTGGTGAGGCATGGACGAAATAACTACACCTCACCACTGCACAGGCCACCACATTCTGGAGCAACTGCAGTCTCTGGATGGTTATCAATGGGAGCTCCGTGTAGACCGCATTACAATAGTCCAAACGGGAAAGCATGACTGTGAGCAAGGCCTCCTGGTCCAGGAGTGGGCGCAATTGATTAATGACACACACTTGCCCATAGGCCCTCCTGGCCTGCTTCTGGAGCAGAATCCATGAGTCCAGAAGACCACCAGGTTGCGCACTTGGTCGGATTGGGGCAACAATGCCCCATCCCAAACCAGCAGTGATATCTCCTTATGAGGACCAGGTCCCCTCACCCACAGCCATTTAGTCTTGCTGGGATTCAGCAGTAGTCCGTTGACCCCCATCCAGACCCTAACTGCCTCCAGACAACTGGTCAGGACCTTGACTGCATCACTGGGATCACCACGGGCAGAGATATACAACTGAGCATCATCAGCAATACTGATGATACCTCACCCGGTGGGATCGGATGATCTCACCTAGTGGTTTCATGTAGATGTTAAAGAGTAAGAGTGAGAGGACCAAGCCCTGTGGCACCCCACACGTGAGAGCACAGAGGTTCTTAATCTGTGTGGTTGAGCACCCCTATCTTGTGCCTGTTATTTCCCTCAGAATATTGTTCCTGGCAAAACCCTTTTGTTTGGTATTACAGCAATGGGACTGAACCTGAGAATTTGATCCAGAGTAACTTCCAGGTATTTGGGGATGACTCATTGTTCATGCCTGGTGCCATTCCAAGACAACCTGCAACCTTCTTGATGCCTCACGGTTTTTCAAATGAAACGCACAGAGTTGAGTTTTTAGGCAGTTTAAATTCACCTTATTAACATGTTACAAAGTCTGTGCTGCAGCGCTGTAAGTTTAATTGGCTGGTGGTCCTGCCAGGATTGTTCTTCTGATTTTACACGCTGTGATGGAGACCCTGGCAGTGTTGTGGGTGAAGGTGTCAATGGATATAATTTAAGTATCCCCATTTTAACTTCTGTTCCCTTTGCTGTTCTATGCTGGTGTTGAACTGTAATAAAGATTTGATCATGTTACAAAGTCATGAAACTCAAGCTGTTGTAGAACTGATACTGCTGTTTGAAGAAGTAGCATATTCCTCCTAATGCTTGATATAAGATTGCTCTTTTAGAACAGCGGTAGGTAATTTTGGCATATCTGAGTGAAGGTTCCTAGTTGGATTTCATAGATAGCCAAAAATTCTTTCCTCCCCCAATACTATACCTAGAAACTGGTAATGGCCAGAAGTGCATTTATGGTTTTGAAAAATCTGTTTTTTTTTAATTGTGCAGGAACACATGGCTTATTTGAGAGGCAAATGCTACATTCCAAAAACAATTCATTTTTCCCCTGAGGAAGTTTGGTTTGCTAGTGGTGGGGGAGGACAGAGATGCTGATAGGACTGGAACTGCAGGAACAACATTGGGGCAAGGCCCATGCTATACCAGGGTCATTCTTTGTTTTAGAAAGACCCCCTTCCCGCCCTTCCTCTCCATGATTGTAGGGTTTTCTCACATCCTTTGCAAAACCTTTTTCTGCCCCAAGCTATGCTTCTCAACTGCCTTACCTCCAAGCAGGCACCCTGTACCATAGCAGCATCTTAATATTTTGAGCTGTTTTTTTTTTAAAGCACCTTTATTCCATCTATAAACAAAATAAATCAACAGATGAGACCCTTGAGACCCATTTCGCTGTAGCCATTTCCCTCCAGCTGTTGTGTGTTTCGTGCTGCATGTGTGTATTGCAGGCATATAAAGCAAGCCGGCCTACCTGCTTGACTGCATTGAGTGCAGGTTTCCTCAAGACAGCAGCTCTGTCATAAACATGGGTTCTTACAATGTGGGTAATAATAAGATTACTAATAGCATTGAGATGTTTGCTTATTTAATGGCTTGTCATTTAGAAAGGAGGCAATACTGTCCTGTCATAGCTGCTGACACTTAGCTGTGAATAGTATTGGTTATTATAATATTTTGTTTAGTTGGAGGGAGTGGAAATTGAAGCAGATATTTTAAAGAAGGTTTTTTTTTTTAATGTTGCAAAAGCTGGGAGGGAAACAGAAAGAAGCCTTACCCAACACAAGCAAAACTGTCATTTATTGCAACTCCCTTGCTGGGGCAGGCGTATAACTTTAATATAGGTTTTTATTTATATGTTGCTTTAAAAAAAGAGAGAGTCTGCCTGATTTCATTGGCTTTGGGTGGGTGATACCGGTTTTCTATAAAAGTATATAGGCAAAGACTCCCTCAAGGGTTGGCAACATAAGTGACAAAGAGACCACCAATAAGGGAATAAAAGAAGAGGATACAGGAGAGATAAGCTATATTGTATTTCTGTCTTTATAGATGTGTCAGTTGTGCTTATAAAATCCTGAAGTGCCGTGGCAAAAGGAGGTGGAGAAGGAAAGAGAGAAAAAGCTTAGCTATTCAACAGTAGGCATAATGATGGCATTTTTGTTTTTCTCTCTCTTTCCTGAATTTCCTACTGAGCAGTTTGACTTATGGTAGGGAATAGAATATTCCTGCTATGGTAATGGAGTAGACCAGGGATTCCCAACCTGCAGCCCATGCCCACCCCCTTCGGTGCCTCTACCACACCAGGAAGTGCCATGTGGTGGAGGAAAGGCAAAATGGCCATCCGGTCCCCAGAGCTGTCTGAGGGAATGCGACCCGACCCCCAGCTTTAAATGGTTGAGAACTCCTGGAGTAGACCTTACTGCCAGTGACTCAGCACTGAATGTCAGGCAGTGGTTAACTATCCTGACGACTCTGAGGACTTGGTTCCCAAAGTCCACAGGGAAGGGTGATGACCTCCAAGTGGATTAAATCCCATTTGAATCCATTGTGATGGAGGGCAGCAGCTTTTTCAATACTGGCTAGGGACTGAGGAGGACTATGTGTGGCAAAGGGGTTTAGAACAGAAAGTGAGTCACAGAACTTAATCAGTGGTACGGGTGTCACACTGTGACACAAAAGGCAGATGAAATGCCACTGCATTATAGTCTCAGGACAATCTTCATGACTGATTGCCATGATGATCACTAATATTTGGATTCGGATATGGCAGAAGGAGGAGGAGGTAGAAGTCTGGGACCTTAGTTTATTAAAGCTGGGGTCCAGGTCACATTCCCCAGACAGCTTTGTGGACCGGATGGCCATTTTGCCCTTCCTCTATCACATGGCACTTCCTGGTGTGGTGGAGCAGCAGCAGAAGTCTCAACTTAGTTAAGCTATCCTCTGAAAGACTGTATTCCCCCAAATGAGACTTTTCGAGTTTACCAGAACAGGCCATCTCTTCTCTCCTGCCAATATACAGTTCAAAGTACGGTATGTTTTTTAAAAATGTTTTGTTTTTGTAGTTTTTAGTGTGGTCTGAAACCATGCTAGTTGGTACTCCTGACTACCATGGAACAATTAACATGACTGTTGACTTCTCATTCAGCAAATAATTCAGTAGGTTTATTCTGAGATGAATAGTTGGGTGTAGGCCCATGGGTCGCCCGTACTTCTCCATCCCTCATATGGGCACGTTTTACTTCTGTTTCCGGGAGCGACGAGGGCAGCACGGGCAAGATGAATTGCAGTAAACCCATTCGTGTGGATTTACAGGGTGCTGGTGTTTCTGGGAATTGAAGTCCAAGAACATCTGGAATGCCAAGGTTCACCATCACGGGTGTAGGCCATTGTATTTTATTAGTGTAGTATTTACATGATTGCTACTTAGCTGCCCCAAAATCTTTCCTCTTGGCTTGATTTGCAGCTAGGTCCTTGTTCATTTGTGTTCCAGAAAAGTGGCATATAGATAATTAAATGAATCAATAACAAATGCAGCATCCCTCATCGCTACAATCTTCTGCCAAAGAAGCTGAATTTGTTGGATAGTGGATAAGTGGGGCACAACTTATTAATGAAATGTTAATTTTACTTCGGCCTTTATGTGCAGTAATGTATAACATCTCTTCCATGGAAATTTTTAATACTGTACAGTTAAAAGAAAGGTCACAACTTACTTAATATAATTAAAGAAATATCCAAGGGGAAAAAGTAAGAGCTTTCTATTTTGGCAAGTAACTAGATTCAAAGGAAGGGGTGCATGCTTAAAAACACACACACTAATGAATGGGTTGGATCACTTGCATGAGAAGTCATGTGCTTGAGCCCCCATGATGCCTCCTGGGAGAAGACCAAGCCTGTGTGTGCTCTTGAGCAAGCTGCATTTCCCCTGGAGTACTGTGGTGGCTTTGTGGTTAAGAGACTGCATCACCCCAAGAATATCTGTCTGTCCCACCGGAGCGGACCGGAGAGGCTGTCTGGTTATACCATCAGCTAGAGAGGTTCATCTCTCTAGCCCTAAAAGGAGAGCCTTTTCTGGCTCTATGGAACCTCCTGCCAAGTGTGTTGCGTCTCCAGACAGAGCAGCTGCCATTCAGGAAGGGGGTAAACACCTGGCTGGCAGAGCATGTGTGGGGTGTGGACCAGATGGTCAGTTCAGCCGTCTGGCTCCTTTGAATAACCCCACCTCTCTCCCTATTGTTTTTTTTTAAACTTTTCAATCCTTTTAACTTTTTAATTTTTTTAAACCTTCAATGTAAGTACAGTAATGTGTTTTTAACTGTGCTTTAATTTTGTAAGCCACCCTGAGTCCTTGGATGAAGGTGAGATATAAATGTAATAAATAAATAAATAAATAAATAAATAAGATGCTGAACTTGATGACTGGAAGTTTAGGCCAGCAGTTTGAGACCCAAGTATTGCATGATGGAGTGAGCTTCCGTCTCTGTCCCAGCTCCTGCCAACCTAGCAGTTTGAAAACAAGAAATTGCAAGTAGATAAATAGGGACCACTTCGGTGGGAAGGTAAACAGTGTTCTGTGCACTCCAGTGTCTAGTCATGCCTGCCACATGTCCACAGATATGTCTGCAGACAGACAGCATCGGCTCTTTGGCTATAAATAGAGATGAGCACTAAGCCCTAGAGTTGAATATGACTGGCTTTCGAGCAAGGGCAACCTTTACCCTCCAGAAAGAGGAACTGATGAACTACAGTGATTTATGTTTTTTTTAATTAATTCACCTGCAAAAGGTACAACATTCATGCTTGTCAGCAGCATTATGTACAGTAATAAGATTAGAGGGAATGTCTCCTCTAGTGTCACACTGTGCCTGCTCTAAATGCTGCTGTGCATATCATTATTCTCAGTACAGATTTTCTAGGAAGCTGCTGCTCCCTCTTTAAAGCACTACTTATCGTACCCCCGTTGGTCAATTTGCCAAAGTTGTGGATTGTAGTAATAGACATTATACTTATATACGCCCCATAGCGCTTAGAACACTGTCTGGGTGGTTAACGGAGTAGTTAGAATTTTGCCCTTGGAAGGATGGAAGGCTAAGTCAACCTTGTGTCCCATCAGGATTGAATTCACACCATTCTGGCTCCACTACAGCAGTTTAATGAGTGCTCCACAGGGCTGTAGGAAATAGAACAGTGATGGATACAGCAGTAGGACAGGAGAATGTTGTTGTAGAGCAGAGAAAAGTCTGTGGAAGTCTGTGGAGTTCAGCATCATGCATGCTAATCTAACAGAGGTGGAGTGAAGGAGCATGTTACAGCACCTTAGGATTCAAGGAGTTGTGGCTCAAGAAAGCAATAATTCTATGCTTTGGGCAGGGACCAATAAGTACATGCATTGTGAACCCATGGGTGTCAGTGTTAGCAACTCTTTTAAATCCATTTTGTAATCCTGAGTTCTTGAAGTTAGAATACAACAGGGATTTATAGAACACCCCATAATAAAAAATCACCAGGATGTAGGCTCTGTGTCCTTCTGACCCTTTCAGGGGGAAATGGATTCATGCTCATTGTGTATCTTTACACATTTTATGGGTTTTACCTGGAGAGGAATGAACTATATATAAACATTGTGCTAATTTAAAATGGGACAATTTATGAAGGACAAGCTGAGCTATTTGTGGCGTTTTCTCTGGTAATGGCATTAAGATGATGCAACTTCAAGTAATATTAATTGGCAGGAATTTTATTCTGCTCTATTTTCTATTTTTTTTAAAAGCACATATTTTAAAACTGTTATTCTGAAGACAATTAGGAGCAAAAAAAATAACAGTATAACACTCCTTTCTTTGGCAAGGAAAAAGTCTAAACAGAGAAAACTATATCTAGTTGCAGAAATGATCCAAGGTCAACACAGAATAAAGATCACATCATAATAAAACAAAACCAAGGAAATTATAGCCTTTCTTGTTTTGTTTTTTGTGATGCATTGCTTAACATCTGTGAAGGATATGTGCTTGAAAATATGTTACATGACTATTGATTTGTTGTTTTAGCTAAACTCTGATACCCACCACCAGATAAAATTGTTGAATACCTTCGCTCAGCTACTGTGCTTTTTTAGGGTGGAGGGCTTTCTTACAACTCTGAAGTGGTGACATATATCTAGACCTGCAGAATGAAATCACCAAAAGGTGCCTTCATTCTGGCAGCTTCATGTCCGGTCTTCTAGACGACGAAGAAGAAGAAGATGATTTGAGCTATTCTGGAATCCAAAATATATGGTCAAATTCGAGGCTATTCTGAATCAGAGCCTGGGGAAATTACTTTAAAAAAACTAAACTCTCCAGAATTCCCAGTTTAATAAAAAGTGGCATTTCCAAACTCTGATGAAAGTTGGCAGTCAATTTGTCACGAGGAGTGTCTGAAATCCAAAACATCCTGTTTTCTTACAAATGTGGTTAGTGACAATGAGGAAAGGGGGATGGGTAAGTAGGAAGGAAGAAATATTCCATACCAACTATGGTGTGTCGGTTGAATTGTTTTCAGGGAGCATATTTTTTCAGTCTTGTGCATTATCTGTATTTACCAGAAGTTAAAGATATATATATGCACATGCATGTTTATGTGGAAGAAGGCACTGCTAGCTTCAATGGCAATTATTCTTCAGGAAATGTTTATGCAATTGTAGCTGTCAGAAAATATACTGTGAAAGATTCTCCTGTACAATTTTCTTCTTGCAGTTAATGAGAGCCTGAAGATTGCAAGCTGTTCACATATCCCCATGCATTGCAAAGAATTAAGAACAACAAAACCATAAATATTTAACTCAGTGGGCAGCTTTGTTACCAGCTGTGCTCAGATGAGGGTTCCTCTGTGTCTTTAAACAGTTTCATGATAAGCAGAAATGCAGTGCGTGAATGACACTTCTCTCACTGTGTAGAAGCACAAGATGGGGGGGGGGGGGATTTGTGCCTCTCCAGGTGTTTTGGGGTTGCAGTTCCCATCAACCTTGGCTGGAATAGCCCCATGAGCTATTCTAGGAATGTTGAAAGTCACAGCCCAATAACATTTGGAGAGCCACAAGTAGTTATTTGAGGGGATTCACATTGCTTTATTTTTCCTGTTTATTAAAGAACGTAAAAGCAAAGCAGTCACACTTGTATACTGCCTCATAATGCTCAGTGCACGCTCTGGGCAGTTCACAAGTTAATTAGCATTTTGCCCCCAACATTCTGGGTACTCCTTTTAACAACCTCGGAAGTATGGAAGGCTGACTACTTTGATCCTTAGCCAGGATTGAAATCGGAACCTTTTGGTTGCAGTGGCCTGATATTGGGCGGATGTCATCTAATTCCTGTTTGTTTTAGATACGTTAATTTTAGCTTTGTATGTTATTATATGCTTGTGGTGCCTCTGATACAAATAAAGAAAGAAGGGTGCAGTACAGCAGCTTAACCACTGCACCACCAGGGTTCCTATAATGTATGCAAATCATCCCTAAACAGAAGCCACTTTAACTGCTCTTTACGTCTAGCCTGTAGACTAGAATCAGTGTTTCCCAAATGCTGGTGTTTGGACTTCAGTTCCCAGAAGTCTAAGCCAGTATATTGACTGATCAGTGCTTTGGGGAATTGACTTAAGCTTCTGGGAATTGAAGTCCAAACACCAGCATTTGGGAAACACTGGACTAGATGAATCCTCACTATAGAACTGACCACTTGTGGGTACAGAACATTTGGCCAAATAAAAATAATATCATTTTTTAACAGTGACATAAGAAATAGTTGGGTGATATCTTCATTAAGAGAAGTAACATGACCCTCCTTTCTAATTCAGATTTACTAGTACACCCTGAAGTTGCTTTTTGGACCAACTGTAGTATTAACCACCACCCTGGCTAGGTTCGAGCCTTGTCGAGGCAGTGGGATGTGGGTGGGCTTGAGTGGTCTAACTAGGAAGTGTTGACCATCTCTGTCAATGATGTTAGGCCAGGACTAAAACTCACCCAACCGCCCTCTGTTGGATCCCCTGGGCAAAGTAAAAGCGGAAGGCACATCATGGTCCACCTAGCCAGGGGGTGACATGATATCCAAATGGTTAAAAACTGCACACAGATAGACTTGATTTCTTAGGTCTGTTTGCTCGTGCAGAATGTCATTGCAGAGATGTCTACCCATGCAGACTCCTCGCTGAAATAATGACTCCAAGATACCCAAGGTATAGCATTACCTCCATAAATCTCTAGAAGCAAAAATGACAAAACTGAGGCTGTCATATTTTGGGCAGCTCATGAGAAGGCAAGGTTTGCTGGAAAGACAATAATGCTGAGACACGTTGAAGGCAGCAAGAAAAGAGGAAGACCAAATGCAAGATGGATTGACTCCCTAAATGCAGCACAGCCTTGACTTTACAAGAACTGAGCAGGGCAGATGAGTACAGGACATTTTGGAGATCACTCATTTATAGACAGCATGTAAAAATGACAAAAATTATCATTGCCTAAGTAAGTATGCATTATAGCAGCACAAAACTGCCATTTCTAAACGCTTTACCCTATTTGTGGAAAGAGAAATGGAGAGTAGGGATGTGATATCACCGGTTTTCTCAAGGAGGAGGAGAAATTCTATGTTGCTCAGAGATGCGATGGACCATTATCATTGACTGTAGCACACCTTTACTGTCATCCCCAAAATATATTTTAAGCTTTTTTCATTGACTCTACAAGTGGCAGCAAGAACTGTTTCAGCAAAAAGGCCACATCTTTCCTTCCTGTCTTTGTGGTGTGTTGGTAGAGAAAGGCACCAAACATTTTTGGAGAAAATTTTGGGGGAAAATCTGTAATGGAGACTTTCTGTTCTTTAGGAAGTATGAAAAGAGATTAATCTTATGTTTCTCAGAGAATTTTCTGATAAATTTGGTTTTAGCACTTGACTTAACTCAGGCATGAGAGAGGGATGTGTTGTATCCAGCTTCCAGAACAAAGTGAGTCTAATAAAGGTAAAACTCACCCTTGCTCGAAAGCCAGTCGTATTTGACTCTAGGTTCAGTGCTCATTTCTATTTATAGCCAAAGAGCCAGTGCTGTGTGTGTCTGCAGACATTTCCATGGACATGTGGCAGGCATGACTAGACTATAGAATACACAGAATGCTGTTTACCTTCCCACAGAAGTGGTCCCTATTTATCTACTTGCAATTTCTTCCTTTCGAACTTCTAGGTTGGCAGGAGCTGGGACAGAGATGGATGTTCACTCCGGCATGCAGCACTGAGGGTCTCGAACTGCTGACCTGCCAACCTTCCAGTCATCAAGATGAGCATCTTTAACCATTAAGTCACCGTAGTCCCTGTGAATCTAATGTGTGGCCATATTTTC
Source organism: Furcifer pardalis (assembly GCA_030440675.1). Classification (NCBI taxonomy): domain Eukaryota; kingdom Metazoa; phylum Chordata; class Lepidosauria; order Squamata; family Chamaeleonidae; genus Furcifer; species Furcifer pardalis. The sequence goes on from CP126892.1 coordinate 154,092,966, forward strand.
CCCAAAGTCCTATTCCCCCCCCCCCCCCAAAAAAAAGCAGCTTTGATAATTCAACTGCATTCTCAGGAGCAGTTAGAACTTTAGCTTATATTTTGGAGCATATTTATAACATTGCAAGATGGCAATGGTGCTGTATTTTTTTAGTGTATTCATCATTTTGCAGTTTCAATGCTTAGCTTCCTTCACAGTCCCAATGGCCATCTAAGCAAGAGCTTGTGAAGTATGTAAGTGAAGAGGGGCATTTTACATGGAATTGGCAGAGGAGATTGAACTCATCTGTGTTCCCTTGGGATTGATTACCTGAGCCCATAACTGGGCTGAAGTCACCAGCTGTTGGGTCTATACTTGTCTTCAGTCCCTGCCCTACTGTGAGCAGGAGCTTGTAAAGATGATGAGTGGGTGGAGTGTGTTGTATGGGTACTTTGTGGGATTTGAGAGGCAGAATGCCATTTCACTACCTGAATAGCATGAAGAAACATGGAAAAATAAATAGCTGTTAAGAACTTTTTAAAATGCCACATACAAACTTAAGCCTTTTTGAAACTACTTAGAGCTGTAGCTCAGTTTAAAGATAACATACCAGATTAACTGGTTGATTGGCTACCTGAATATATTTGCATAAAATACTTGGTGGGAAAGCAGGAGTTTTAGAGAAAATGACATAACAGTACTCTCCAAGGCTGAAGGTGATGTGCATGTGCATTTTAAAAGAGGCATTAAAAATACCCCTCCTGCCTTATTAACTGCAACACTTTTTGAGAGAGATATTTTTAATTGTTTCTTTTAGCCAACGAAACAGCTAAATGTTGTGACCCTTATTGTTCGGTTGGCAGCGATGCATGCAAAGTGTGTTGATTACCAGACTTCATTAAAAGGCTAGTTGTCAAAACCCAGACTTGGAAATGGAATTTCAAAATGGGTTTGCCAGCCTGTTACAATTTGGCCTTGTTCAGATGTGTTGGATAATGCTTCTCACCATCCTTGCCAATTTGACTGATGCTCATGTTTGGCTAGAATGATGGGGGCTGTAGTCCAGTATACCCAGAGTTGTCAGTTTGAGAAAGGTTTGTACACAGAGTTAAAGCAGGGTAGTGGTGAAGAGGACCAAACATTTCTCTTTCATGTCTTTCATACTTTTCTTTCTCAGCACTATAAAGACTAAACATTCTTAAAGGAAAGGGAAGGCTTTCAGAATCAAAGACGGGGCAGGTTCCTTTAAAGATGCTGGTATACCATTTCTGTTGTAGATATTAAATAGCTAGCTTTAATCTGGCCTGTCACTATAGTATTTGCAGATAATGGAAGTCTTTGGCTCTTGTGATGTGGATTTGGCTTATAGAGAAAGCCATGAATACATGTAATGCTTTTATATGTGCACCACGCACCAATGTCTGCTTAACAAACTCTAAGAAAGAAGTCATGCTGTTGTAATTTACCAGGTTTGATTTTCAGCATAGATACTGGCATGTAGTGATGGGATTTTCACGAATCAAGGATAGCCCAGTCCCATAACTCAGTGGGAAATTTCCAGGTCAGCTTATGACAATGGAAGCCCTCAAACTGGCTGGAAATAGCCCTCTGCCTCCATTCTGTTCTCATAACCACGTTTTCTGATTGCACTGTGGGAATTGTGAGGATTCTCTGCGTGTTATCAAGTGACAGGAAATCCTTGCAATTCCCTTGGTGCAGCAAGGCACTTCTCTTATGATTCAAAAAGGTGGCACAGCCTAAGTAACAATGTTTTTTCATTATTGGTCCAAAAAGTTTCATCTGCTCAACCTGAATCTCATCCATGCCAACTACTTTACCTTTCTTATACCTTCCTATTGCCTCTTCCAGCTCTCCTACAGTAAAGATTGCTTCTCTTCCATTCTTCATTCCTTCTTGTCCTCTGTTTGTTTTTCAGTGAATTGGAATCTGGTTTCCCATTAAGTAATAGCTGGTGGGCAATTTGGTTAGTTGAGACATTGGCATATACTGGTCGTTTAGTTACATAATTATTGAGATGATTAAGTAGTCTCCATGCTTTTTGACTGCTGCAGGTTGTGTCAATTTCTTCTGTGAGCTTAATCCATGTTTCCCTTTTGTGCTCTGAGATAGCTTGTATGGCTTTAATGGCCTCTTCGCTGAGTGGATTTGCATAAAAAAGAGTAAAATATTCATTCAGTAAGTCAACAGTGGAGATGTCTACTCATCCAGACACTCCTTGCTGAATAACTACAGCAAGGCAAGGCAAGACTGCTGGGTACATCCATTGCACCAGAAATGCTGAGAAACAGGAACTGTATGATAAGGAAAGAAGGAAGGAAGCAGGGATGAGGTTGGTGATAAGAATAAATTATTGTTTATAATTATATCGAATAGGCTTGTGTATCTGTGCAAGATTAAAACAAGAGAAGATCCATAGCTTAAATTTCTTTCTCATGAAGGACAATGTCTTCCTGATCAAAATAATTCCACTGGTGTATTCCACTGATGGCTAGCTGGATAAGTCAGTGGTTTAGGCATCTGGCTCAAAGCCAGACTCTGGGAATTTGGTTCCACACTGTGCCTCCAGGGGGAAGAGTCAGCCGTGTGACCTTGGGCAAGCTGCACAGTCCAAAGGTACTCCCAGAAGAAAGGAGTGGTAAACCACTCCCATGTATTCTACACCTAGAAAACCCTAGAAAAGGTCACCATAAGCCTGAATTGACTTGAAAGCATGCAACAAAAGCAAACAATCACAGCCACAACCAACTGCCAAATATGTTTACAAGAACAGAACACTTACTATTGTTAATAATAGATGATTGGTGTATACATCCTGTGAGATGGATTCAGCAGTAAGTGACTGTTTCCTGGATAAAACTAATATATCTTATACTATTTTAGTAGTTGATCCACCCATTACCTCTAATCCAGGTACTTCACAAATATTTATTCTGAAACACCCCCACAATATTCACTTTTTTTCTTTAGCTTGCATGTCACACATATTAGACCAGGAGTTCTCAACCTTTTTAAGATGGGGGGCTGGTCATGTTTCCTCAGACAGCTTAGGAGGCCAGATGGCCATTTTGCCCTTCCTCCACCACATGGCACTTCCTGGTGTGGTGGAGGCAGTGGTGAGGTCCCATGAAATGGCACTGCAGACTGCAGGTTGAGAATCCCTGTATTAGAGCATCACCCCCATTTGCTGCTGAAATAAGTCTTTGTAATCTGCCAGTGGTCATTGGATACATGTACGAAAAGCTTTGAACACTTACATGTACTTGTTGGGTATGTGTTTCAAATGCATGTGTCTCATGGTCAACTTGCACATGACAGTCAGTTTGCATTTGGAGACTGATAGCACATTAATCCTCCAGCAGCACAGTTCCATCAGAACAACATGCCTTTTAAATGAAGTCTTTGTTTACCTTCTAGTGAACAGTCATGAGGAAATCTAAACCAGGTAAAGAAGTGAAGAAAGCTTGTGCTAAGACAGACAGACATCATTCTTCACTGAAGGGCACTTTGCTTCTAAATACAGTACAAAGCTAAGAAGTTAATGTGGCTTGCTGCTAACATTCTTATTTCCTACAAGGATATCAATTTCAGCTTTTTATTAGGACAGCACTGGCTTTAGTCAAATGCCGGATGCTAAGTTGAAATACTGTTATGTGAACCCCAGATCAAAATGAACAGCTCAATTCCAGTGTGGATCAAGCCTTTCCTAGATCACAATTGAAAAAATTATCATCCAGATAATTCAGTTTTTTCCTACCCTGAAAAGTGGGGGGAAATGGATCACAGCTGAAATAATCCCTTTGGTCAATATGGCCATTTTATGGAATAGTCACATAAAAGAGCAACTTTTGCCATCCCCCACCCCCACCCCGCACATAGTGTTGAACTGCAGACATTCTGGGCACAAAGCATATATTCAGCCACCAACTATAGGTGACTTTACTTTTCTAGTTTCTTTTTTTTTTAATCATTTTTTTTTCATTGCTAGAGGTTAGGTGTTCAGTTCTCTTCTATTGCCTCTTGGGAGAAGAGCCAGCCTTGTGTGGCTTTGGGCAAGCTGCACAGTCCTAGAATGCCTTAAGAAGGCAATGGTAAACCCTAATATGTATTTTCTACATAGAATTGGCTGGACAGCTCATGGTTATTATTATATAGTAATACCTCGGATAACGTTTACCTCGGATAACGCTAAAATCGCATAACGTTAAGTAATCTGGGGAGGAGAATTGGATCGAATAACGTTAAGGTCCTATGGGATGGATCGGATAACAACCGCTAAAGCCTGTGTGGTTACAGTGTATCTCTATGGAGCTTTAACGTTATACGATCCGTCCCATAGGATTTTAACATGTATCGGATAACACTAAAAATCGGATAACACCAAGACTTGTGGAACCAAGTCTTAGCGTTAACTGAGGTATTACTGTACTTTCATGGGGTTCAGGTCTGGTCCTGTTGTAGCCAAAGGAAATGAGAGAAAAATCACTAAATGTCTGTAAATGCTCCCTTGTGTCTATGTTCCAATTACTTCTATGAAGGTAGGTTTAGGTTCTAAAAGTTTTTCCGCTGTAACTTCCAGTTTCTTTCTGAGGGGTTGCACAATCGAATTCTAAGAAACAAAAGTGGATGTTTTGCTATATGTGTGTTCTATTTTAGTCTCTGCTTGTACCTTGTTTTATCTATGGTGTTTCATCAGCTCAGGAATAGTCAAGCAAAGGCCATACATTGCAACATTGCTTAATGATGACACATTATTCATCTGACTCAAGAACATCTTGGCTGTAGTTGAATATCAAGAGGCAAGCCCAAATCTTGGCATTTAACCTAAGCGAATAGAGCTATAGGCCAAGGAGGTCAGAAAAGGAGATTAAAATATTTTATGGACGTTTGGTGAGGTTTCATGTGCAAATGTTGGGAGGGCAGAGCTAGGGATAGAAACGGGAAGCACACCAGTGAAACCTTTTAAAGGACTCGATCAACAAGCAAATTTTAATTTCCATATTTCTTCATGTCAGAAACATTAGTAAAGGTAAAGGTTGTCCTTGCTTGAAAACCAGTTGTGTCTGACTCTAGGGTTCAGTGCTCATCTCTGTTTACAGCCCAAGAGCCAGCGCTGTCTGCATTTGCAGACATTTCTGTGAACATGTGGCAGGCATGACTAGATGTTGGAGTGCACGGAACGCTGTTTACCTTCCCACCAAAGTGGTAACTATTTATCTACTTGCAATTTCTTGCTTTCAGACTGCTAGGTTGGCAGGAGGTGAGACAGAGACAGGAGCTCACTCCGTCGTGCAGTACTCGATTATGGAACTGCTGACCTAGTTGTCAAGTTCTGCATCTTAACCGCTAAGCCTCCGCAGTCAGAAACGTTACAGTACATTACAGTACAATTAATAAATATATCAGATAACTTTCACATAATAATGGGTAACATTAAGAACATTTGGACATGTTGAGAGGAATAGAATGTCAAGTTATCTGATTTTTTTCCTGCACTTTTAAAACTTTTAATTTTTGAACTGGGTTTAACTTGTTGTCGATATGCTGACATGTTGTGAATCGCCCTGGGTCCCTTTGGGGAGGAGGGTGATAAACAAATATAAATAAATAAATAAAATAAAATAAATAAATAATAGTATACTGTAGCCCCTATAACTTCTTATTCTTGTTCATGCTGTTTGTGGATTGTTGGAATTGTAGTCCAAAGCACTTCAAGTTTGCCAGGTTACCCACCCTTGCAAGTAACCAGTCTCTATGACCATTAGGAGCTTCTAAGTCAGGGATGTGCAAGCATTTTCTTTTGGTTTTATCTAGCAGGCCTCTCTTTTTCTGTTCTTTCAGAAAGCTTTCAAAATGTATTTCAGATTGCAATAACTTAGTTTGCCCTCTGCTTTCTCTTTAACCCAGTTGTGTCATTGGTCACTGTTTGTATAAGAGTTTGTAACTCCCCCCCCCCCCATTCTGCCTCTACTGTTGAAGCCAAGGTTGTAAATGATAGGCTGAAAACATTCAGAAATTAGTGTTTCTAATGCTGTTTATTTTCAGTCTGTAGCTAAATGAGGGTTGGGGGGAGGAATAGCAAATAGGTCTTATTCTTTTCTTTTTAGTTAGCATTCCTTTTGATTACAGTTTTAAAAGCCTCCAGGTCTTTTTCTAGTGATCTTTTCTCAAGATGTATCTGATATACCATGAGTGTTGGACCTGAGCCATGTTTAGTACACATGTACTGTGATACACAGCAGCACCTGTGAGTTACATAAAAAGCCTCATTCATATGGAAGTCTTGTGTTTGTGTTCCTCGTAGCGACCAAGAACAAGTTCTGACTGTGTAAAGGGAAAATATTGAGCCAGTGGCAGGAAGGAGAATGAATTCAGAACACCCAAAGTCCTTTACTTTCTTTGTGACACTCAGTTTATGGGCATCCATCTCTTACTCTCTCTTGCTTTCTTTGTATACCAAGCTAACAGAGGGTACTTGCATTGTTCATTGTACACAGTGTGTAGCTGTATATGTAAAATCAGACCTGAGAAGGGTTATGTGGAAATTTTTGAAATGATAGCCATGTTAGTCTTGTTTCAAGCATATCAGAGAGTAAACAAAAAAAAAAGTTGTGGCACTTTAAATACTAACTGCTCTCTTTTAATGTTAGCTTTTGTGGATCAAGTTCACTTTGCCAGACTTAAGAATGAGACTTCATGGCATCAATTTATACACATCAGGTACAGAGGCACATAATAGTTTCCATAACAGATAAGTATGCAACTCATTGTGGGCTTTTTTTTTACAACTAGTAATACCTGGTGTTCAGATTAGAAGGCAGAGTCAATCTTGATCCTGTCAGGATTGAACTCATGATGTAAACAGTTTTGGCTGCAATGTTACAGTTTAACCACTGCACCATGCGAGTCTTTGAAAATGTTTTAATGCATAATTTCCTTCACAGCTAAGTACTTATTTCATTTCCCAAATCTTCTTCCCGTATAACTTTAGGAAAGATTAACTTTGGGTGGTGGTGGGGAATATACTGATCTCAGAATTTCCCAGTCAGCATAGGCAAGCCATCTCAGAAGAACTTGGGAGTTGTACTCCAGAAAAGTAACTTTTCCAAGCTCATCCAAGGGGGGGGGGGAGAGACAGACAAGATACAAATGCAGTGAAGTCTGGGTGTTTCTCAACTGTTGGTTGTTGACCAATTCAACAGCCTGTGAGAACATATTTGATCTCCCAGTACTAGTGATCTAGCAGAACTGTACCCAATTACCCTTTGTACTGCCTTATCATCACCAGCTGCAGCTTGCAGGCATAAACAATAGGAACAACAGGAACGTCTGATGATGAATGTGCCGTTTCATAAATGCTACTGAGTCATTGCTCCTGTTTGTTTAGTTTCATCAACCAGGTGTACACCAAGTGAGAGATGGCTCAGCCTTACTCTTACCAATATGCCAGAAGATATAACTACAGTACCTTTTAAAAAGACAGGGAAAGGGAACCTCTTTTTGCACATCTTCCTAGGACAAAAGTATTTTAGTCAATATGGTTCCAGATGTTTTCTCCCCTTTGGATTTTCCCATTTTCCAACATGTGAGAAGATTAGGAGAAGTATAGAAAAGGAAGAGAGCTTGGTAAGGCAGAAGTAGGTGGATCTTACTCAGGAAAACAGGATTTCTGTTATCCTTTTTGGGAATTGGGGAGCCATGACGATATAGCAGGCGTTCCCAACCTTTTTACTCTGTGGGCCTGACCATGCCCCCTGGACAGCTGAATGGGCTGGACCACACACACCCAGAAGCAGAAGCTGGCACATTTACGGCTGTCATAAATGTGCCCACTTCTGTGTTTATGAGAGCCATGGGCGTGTTTACTCATTCATGGGCATTTTTACAGCTGACGTAAACACGCCCGCTTCCACTTCCGGGTGCAATGGCAGGCCACATGAAATGATGCCATGGGTCGGCCCACAAGCTGTTGGTTGGGAACCCCTGCCATATAGCAAAACTCTTACCATCTCTGCTCAGTTTCCCAGGGAAATTTTGTTTATTTGTTTAAATATGATCTTCAGGAGTATATGGTTAGCAAAAGGTTCTAGCACATCTTTCTCATTCTCAATCACCATATTCTTCGTAGCTGTTTGTGCTTCTCACATAAATGGTTGTGCTTTTGGTTTGGTGCTGAATATATTTTAGCTCCCTCCTTTAGCAAATCCAGTGCCACAGGTAGACCAGAGATTTTGTCCCCATTCTGATTTAGCTTATAGGTAATCACATGTGGCCAAATCTCATTGTTATGTCATGGGTGCTTCTCCCACAAGTAGTAGTTGCAATGTGTAGACCAGGAGTGCCCAAACTATAGTCCAGGAACTGGATGCAGCCTCCGATGCCAAACCATCCAGCCCACAAAGCCCTTGTCATTCCTGGAAGTTGAAGTAAAACACACCCATATGGGCGTATTTTACTTCCGCTTCCAGGAACGATGAGGGTGTCGCAGGCCAGATGAATTGGTATCGGGGCCCACATCCAGTCCCTGGGCCATAGTGACCAGCTCCCTAAACCACTTGACCAGCCCATGGCCTGAAAAGTTTGGGCACCCCTGATGTAGACCATCACAGCTTCTAGTAGGGTGCCTGAACATGGATCCTAACACAATTAAAGGGAAACAAAATCCACTTTAAATGTGGCTAATCCAGGATGTATGATTGGCCAGTTACAAGCCTTTCCCTCTTTCAGATTTATATTTGTTTGCATTATGTTGCATTGCACTAGTAACCAATTAAAAAATTGAGAAAAAGACAGGTGTGGCCAACTAAGGTCTGGAAGAGAGAAAATGGTTCTATGAACCCAGGTGACAGTCTGTGCCAGGGGTATAATATAGTCTAACAAAGCCAAGTAAGTTTGTAGGCAACGTCTTCTGGGCTTCTTGTTAGTGTTGGTCACTAAATAAAAGAAAAATTGCTCCTGTTTTCAGGGGACATGAAAATTCAGTGGAAATGGTTTCTCAGTGCAAGCTGACATTTGAATGGGTTTGTCTTAGTCCTTTTAAGAACCTGCTTTGGGTAAGAGAAGAAAGGCTACTACTTATGTGTAGTTCCATTTTTTCAGATAGCCACAACTCAGTAAGTGCAGCCCTGTTCTGTCGACATTACAGGAGGTATATACATAGAGGGGTCACGGTGGCTTAGTGGTTAAGTTGCTGAGCTTGATGAACAGAAGGTCAACAGGCCAGCAGTTCGAGGCCCAAGTGGTGGATGATGGAGTAAGCTCCCATTGTCTGTCTCAGCTCCTGCCAACCTAGCAGTTCAAAAGCAAGAAATTGCAAGTAGATAAATAGGTACCACTTTGTCAGGAAAGGTAACAGCATTCAATGTGTTCCAGTGGCTAGTTATGTCTGTCCATATTCCCATGGAAACATCTGCAGATGCAGACAGCGCTAGCTCTTTGGCTGTAAATGGAAATGAGCACTGCACCATAGAGTCAAATACAACTGGCTTTCAAGCAAGGGAGAGACACCTTTACCTATATTAAGGAGACCCTTCACAGCCAGTCCATCTGGCATGGCCTCTTCTTCCATGAGCGTTGGGAATCAGAGTTCCTCCTCTGCTCATTTTGCCATTGGGCCCAATAACTGGCATCTCCTCCACTGAGGGGAACCATCACTCTACCTAAAGGGGCTCATCTGCCCATAGCCGTTGGCCCCTTTAACCTATATATATGGAGGGGGCACTCCAACTAGGACTGTAATGTGTTATTGTTCATGCACCTACAGCATAGATGCACATGCACCATCAATGTGAAATAGTGATCCATTACTCATATACCTTACTCCTAGTGACTCAGTGGACAGCAGGAGTGACAATTCTAGCACACATTGCTGTCCTCACCAACATTTTAAGAGGCATCTGGAAATGCCACGGTTGAATAAAATAGAAATGGAACAGTGTCATGTACAAAATGTAAATGACAGTTGCCTAGGAGGTTGGACTTCCAAGCCTACCATATTTCATGTTCCTCAACCACTGGATGTATTTATATCTTTCAGAAGCAGTGTGAAACAGATGCATGCGGAGAGTGATAGGGGCCCAGGCACTCCTGTCGTTTCCTAAAACATACCAAGACACCATTATCTCCCTTCATGTCAGAGTGATGTTAACCACACTGACTGAGCTATGTGCAAATGTGCACCAAAAGGGAGGGAGCCTGTAAGCAGTAGGCTATCTGACATATTTTGTCATGTTTGAGATAAGCAGTTGATATGCATGTTCTCTCAGTTGTTGTTCAGTATGACAGCTAAGAGGGTGGGTGTAAGAATTGAGCCCTTTTGCAAACAAATCTTGTTAAGGGGCAGCATAGGTAATACTGATGGTGCCGTGCAACTTGAAGGCCATCCAATAACCATTGGGAAAATGGAGATTCACTTTCATGACATTTTGCATGCAGATAATGTTCATCAATAAATTATCACCTGAAACAAAATTTCCTGTGAGATGGGGAATTGGTAGAAAAGGACTGAAGTCCAGATCAGTTGGCATTGTAGGCAGACGACAACTAAGAGAGAATTGATTCAGGAGCACAGTGGTGACTGTTTTAATATTATAAGTGATCGAGGTTCTATCTGTTCCCATTTTGAAAATCCTATTGTGAGCCACCTTGGGAGAAAAACAGAATAAATAAATAGAATAGTTTTTAAAAAGCTATTTGGAACTGCAAGTTTTATCCCCCCTCCCCCTTCCTTTCTGCATGTCTCAATAGAAACTGGTGTCTGTATACAGTCTAACCTCGCATAAAAAGTGCCTCGCTTACAGAGTAATTTGCTTAAAGAGCAGAATTTTCTCTGAATGTTCACTTCGCTTAACAAATAAAATCAACCAAAAACTCACTTAACAAATAAATCAGGGTTCGCAATCCCTCCCCCAGGTTTTTCACTTAAAGAGCAAACTTGCTTAAAGAGCAATCCTGTGGAACACATTATGCTCTTTATGTGAGGTAGTAAAGGTAAAGGTTTCCCTTGCTCGAAAGCCAGTTGTATCCGACTCTAGGGGTCAGTGCTCATGTCTGTTTCAAAGCCGAAGAGCCAGCACTCTCTGCTTCTGCAGATGTTTCCATGGTCATGTGGCAGGCATGACTAGACACCAGAGCGCATGGAATGCTGTTACCTTCCCACCAAACTGGTCCCTGTTTATCTACTTGCAATTTCTTGCTTTCAAACTGCTAGGTTGGCAGGACCTGGGACAAAGACAGGAGCTCATTCCATCCTGCAGTACTCGGGAATCGAACTACTGACCTTCTGCCTCCCAGTCAGCGTCTTAGCGACTTGAGCCACTGCAACTGTTCAAATAAGTCACAAAGATGACTTGAGGTGGGTAAACCTAGGGTTCCTTGATTGGGAGTGGAGGCGTATTTCCACTGCTGTGCTGTTAGCCACTGACGTGCATCTGAATCACTGATTTCCTCTCTGTGGGTCTCTAGAGGTTTTTAGGTCACAGCATTCTGAATCACACCACCTTCACAGACTTGTTGGTTGAGGGCATTGAGGAGGACTTCCTTTGTTACTGGTCCCAGGCTGTTGAACTCCTAGATGACTCTTAAACAAGGAAGGCTACCCCACCCCCCACCCCAAATTGACTTTTGTGTTGTCCTTCCATTTGCAAACAAAGATCTTTTTATTCATGCAGGATTTCTGCAAAGGACTGGCTGCTGAGAAAGTGGCTTTTTGACAGATTGGTGATGTGTTTTCCTGGATGATGGGTGGATCTGTTTTAAAAGATACTCAATTCAGTGTTATTTTAATACTACAATGTACGTAATTGTTTTTATCATGATGTCTTACTGTCTTCATGTGTATCTGATTTTATGTAGTGGTGGTGGTGGTGTGCACACGCGTGCATATATACATGTATGCACACACGTGCGTGCGTGTGCATGTGCGAACTGCTGAACACCCATTTCCCAAGAGAGGTGGGATGTTAAGTAAAATATATTAGGGGAATAAATAGTAAATAAACATTTATGGAGGACAAATTCTTATTTAAACATATTGGCTGTATCGTAGGGAATATTTTCCTGAATTCTGTTAAAATTTTTAAATCTAGATTGTTTTTGGTGTTCTTAAATTTTAAATTGGGGGCACATACACACATATATACGTCTTCTTCAAGTGCCATATCCAATTTGGAATATTCGCTATCATCATGGTGATTGGCAGTGAAGATTGTCCTGGGAATATAATGCAGAGGTCTTCCATAGCAGCAGTGCCGGATTAAGCCAGCACGAGGCCTGTAGCAAATCGTGTCAAGAGGCCCTTGCTCAACACAAATTTGCGCTACTACAGAGTAGTGCATAAGATGCATGTGCAGACAAAGACGGCTCTGCCTGCGTGCACATCTTTACTCTTTATGTTCCAATAAGGCATTGGCAAGTCTCTCCGAGTTAACATTTTTTTAATATCCACATGAATGCACGGAATATTTAAATTTAGATTTTCATTCTAACCAAACGCGAGGCCTGGGCCCCCCCAGAGACACAGGGCTCATAGCATTTGCTACTTCTGCTATATGACTGATCCAGCACTTCATAGCAGGATGACACCCATACCACCAATTCAGTTCTGTAAGTCACTTTCTCTGGTCCTGGGCCCTTTTGTCACGCAAAGTCCTCCTCAGCCCTAGGCCAGTATTGATGAATCTGCTGCCCTCCATCAAGATGGATTCAAGAGGGATTTAATCCTTTTGGGGAATATCATCCCTCCCTGTGGACTTTGCCCTCAAGGTTGTCAGGTTAGTTAACCACTGCCTGCTGATCAGAGTTGAGTTGCTGGTGTCATGAACTTGGAAAACGTTACTTTAATGTAGATAAATCTATGTTGTTACTTAGAAGAAGAAACAGGATTTTTTTCACACTCTCTTTCTTGGAGAGCACTATGTCACTGGGATTAGCACCCCTAGAGGTTTAGAGAGTTATGAGAGAAAAATTTCCCAAAACTCAACACACATGTTCACAGTTTGAACTTCAAATTTATAGTCTTTTGAACTTGTAAGGTCATCCACCCACATGAGTGAAGGGGGGAGAAATTCGACCTTGGGAACTTTGCCAGGTAGTTCTGACCTTGAAAGATCTCAGAGAGATAATGTAACATCTTATCTCTCAGATCTAATATCAAGGACACCTCTAAATTCCTTGGGGAGGAGACAGGGGAAAATTTTAGCATAAAAAGACTGGGTTTTGCCGAGTTAGAGAGGGTCTTCATTGGATGCAGCAGAGCACTTTGAATTTGGAACCATAGCCAGGTGAATTGGAGATGGAACTTTGAAATGGGGCCACAACAAGGCTGCTTCTTGGAGGAGATAGAATGGAACTGGGTTTTTACACTCAGTGCATTTTTCGCCAACGCGACACTTAGCTGAAATTCCAACAATCTCCAGACTTAGAATTTTAAGTTAGCTTAGGTCTACTCTTAGAAATTACGCATTTTATTGTTTTGAGTTAAGTTGTGCAAACTTAGGTTTGGGAAGAGATAAGGACCCAGGAATGGTATGGGGAGAGAGATGAAATAGCTTCAGGGGTCAGATCTGGCCCACTGGCTGTAGTTTGGGCGCCTCTGCAATAAATCATCACCTTCCCTGGTCTATAATGCTGAAAAAATGTTATTCATACTACCAATAAATCTAAAAAATTATGGTAAGCCGCAATTAATGCTAGAAAGATGCTGATACTGTATGTGTTTTTTAATTAATGTACTATAGGCCTATGCATATTTGTGGAGGTAAATGCAGATAAGTGTATATATGCAAAAATGCAGTGTGGAAGAGAATATGTGTGTGTCACGTGAATGAATGTTTAACTCTTACTGTCCGAGGGTGAGACTTCCTTTATTGAATCAGTCCATCTCATATTGGGCCTTTCTCTTTCCATATAACTTCATTTTTTCTCTGTATTATTGTATTTTTCTTGTTTTATCACGATGTGTCCAAACTACAATAGCATTAGTTTAGTCAATCTTTGTGAGAAATATGGATATATAAAGGGTCTGATTATTTGTGTATATGAGAAGGAGAGAATAAACAAGTATAGTCTTGTTCTGAGCAATTCAACATTAGGCGCATCTTTGAGATCATAAACAATTTCCTACACATTAAAGAGAGATTTTTTTCAGTAGTGTGAGGCTTCTACAATTTCTGGCAGGTCACTCTTAGAAATTGTAATGATACCAGTCAATGATATTACAGGGACAGGTGCTTCCTTCTGTTTATATCTGTGTCTTTATGCATTCAGATGGAAACTCATTCATCCTATTGATATGTAGAAATGGTGCCAGCTATATCTAGGAACACTTTTTCTCTATTTGCAAAGAGGGATTGTAATGCTAGCATATGAACTTGTGTAATAATTATGGTGTCTAATTGAGCTGAGACATCATGTCCCTTTAATTATGCAATTAAGATGTCAAATTACATAATTATAGGATGTAATTATAGGATGAAAAAATGTTATGAAATTTTATACTACTTAGTGAAATTACATTTTACGTATTGAAATTACATTTTGAACTTGGGAGAAAAAAATAGCCAAATATCACTATAACATATTTCATATCGTCCTATAGAAAATGATGGCATATACAGCAGAAGGGAAAACACCCCCCAAATTAACAGGGTGGAAATCCTACTATGTGTAAACTTTTAGAATTATGATGGGAAGTTTGGGTTTTGTTTTTTTTTAAAATGTTTTAGCTACAGCATTCTGGGATACACAGGTTACATAACTGTTTATAGCATAGGTTAGGAACTGCGGTGGCTTAGTGGTTAAGACACTGAACTAGATGACTGAAAGGGCAGCAAGTCAGTAGTTTGAGACTCAAGTGCTGTGCAATGGAGTGAGCTCCTGTCTCTTCCTAGCTCCTGCCAACCTAGCAGTTGGAAAGCAAGACATTGCAAGTAGATAAATAGGTGTGTCCATGTGCTCAGGTGTCTAGTCATGCTTGCCACATGTCCATGAAAACATCTGCAGATGGAGACAGTGCTGGTTGTTTGGCTGATATGAGAGTCAGACATGACTAGTTTTTGAGCAAGGACAACATTTACCTTTACTAACATAGGTTCCTATTTGACAATCTCATCTATCCTTGATATTTAGCTACTCGTGAACGACAGTGTGGTCTTAACTCTTTGCTACCGTTCAGTGGTGGCTGATGTTCTCTCATTACTATTGGTTGGGAGAAGTGCTGCTCTCACCAGCTACCATGGTTGCTGCTGATCCTTCCTCTCTTCTCTTCCTGTTGCTGCTTTCATGGCTGCATTGCTCACCTCTCTTAACTTTCTTGCAGATAAGTAGCAGGTCCAGCCAGCACAGCTTTAAGCAAAGCTTGAGCTCCACATAAAAGCACTCAACCTGCTTTTAAAAAGACTCACTTGTCTTTACAAGGAGGGAATGGCAGTGTTGATGATACAGCTGGGTTGGTGGAAGGGCTGGAGAGGAAAGCCGAAATGGAAATAGCCACTGTAAATTGAAGCACAAATCGTGGGGAAGGAGATGATAGGTTGATAGAGCCCTCTACAGCCTTAAGATAGAGGTGGTTTTGCTAGCAGTCCATTTCTTCTTCCTTTTCTTCCCTCAATTTTTAAGTACACTAGTACCTCCGATAACGTTATGACTTGGTTCCACAAGTCATAATGTTATCCAGTTTTTAACATTGTGTGATGCATTGATCGCACAACATTTTTAAAAAAAGCCCTGTTCCCTTTCCGCCCAACCACAGGGCTGATTCCAAGCTGGCATCAGTGCTGGGGTTGGGGGAAAGAACGGACTTAGGGTGTGTGTGTGTGTGTGTGTGTGTGTGTGTGTGTGTGTGTGTGTGTGTGTGTGTGTGTGTGTGTGTGTGTGTGTGTGTGTGTGTGTGTGTGTGTGTGTGTGTGTGTTCTGAAGAGAGGCTGGGGACCCTTTCCCCAGCCTCTCTTCAGAACCCCCACCCCGGCCTGGATGGCTAAGCGGCTTAGCAATCCAGTCCGGGGTGGTGGTGGTGGTGCTCTGAAGAGAGGCTAGGAAAAGTTTTTTCTAGCCTCTATTCAGAAACCCCTGCCTGGATCGCTAAGGGGATTAGTGATCCAGGCCGTGTGTGTGTTTTTCCTAGCCTCTCTTCAGAAACTCCTGCCTGGATCATTGTTACTGGCCCCGTGTCCCGTTCTTTTCCCAACCCAACCGGCCATCGCACGCTGCGATTGGTGCTTGGGTTGGGGAAAAGAACCAGGGCGCGCACACCAAACCCAAGCGCCGATTGCAGCAGCACCGTGGCTGGGTAGCCGACCGGGGAACCCCTGTTCTGCTTCCTGCTGTGCTGCTGCTGTGAGCTTCATAGCACTGGTTTGGTTGGCGGGAGATCGGGCGTGTACCTGATCTCCCCCCAACCAAACCAGTGATGTTTGCCTCAATAGATCTCTGCCCCAAAACTGGCAGGGCTGGTCTCCAGCTCTGCAGGCTTTGGGACAGAGATCAACGTCGTGGAATCTGAGGCAAACATTTGCATAACACAATGTTATGTTAACATTGTGCGATGCAAATGTTTGCCTCAAATTCCCCGAATTATCCAATTTTAGCATTATCTGAGGCAAACGCTATCCAAGGTATTACTGTACCATATATACTCAAGTATAAGTAGGGTTTTTTAGCCCCCAAAATGAGGTCCAAGAATGGGACTCGACTTATACTTGGGTCAAAGTAAACACTAAAAAACACACCCATACAAATGTCTAAATTAATTAATTTTACTGTATTTTCATGTATTTAAATTATTGAAACTCACTAGTAGCTGCTACATTTTCCACCCCCCACTTATACTCGGGTCAATCCATTTTCCTAGTTTTAGAGGTCCAAATTAGGTACCTTGACTTATATTTGGGATGACTTATGGTTGACTATATATGGTACTTAGTAAGGTGCTGGATGTGTATCTGTTTGCACCGAAGATTCAATCTTTTGCTGTGGCTTCACAGATTTCACTTACAGTACAGTGGCAATAGGATTTTGGGTGTTGTTACAATATGCTTTGCCATGTGCGTACTTCATATCCCTGGTTGTCAGCCAGAAGGCAATGCTACATTGGCATCAGGTCACCAATTGTGTTGTCTAAAATATTGTGAGGAAGCAGGGTAAAGGATCACATTATGGAGGCAGCTGTTTGTCTCGTCTACTGTCGATTTAAGCTCTGTGTCTTGCTTGTTGGTGGGTATACAATATGTCCTTATGGGACATTTTCCTCCAGGAAATTCTGCTGATTTAGTTGGCACAAGATTATGTATTACAGTAGAGTGTTGAAGACTTCAGGTTGGCGAGTGTACAGAAGTTCACATTCCTAAACTTGCTTTAATTCATGGAGAATGAGACTTGTTTCATTTTTTTCACAACTAATATGTTTGAAAATACAACATCACATGTGATTTCTTCATTGTAGCAGTAAATTATAGTTGGCCACGAACACAGGGTGTCCCCAAAGCCACCATACGTAGGAAAAATGGAAAATTGTAGCTAAATGTACCTTTATTGACTAAATATTAATCACAAAATCTTACAAAAGCTTTGCAAAATGTGTTTGCTGACATGTGGGGAAAATTTATTGAATTTGTGTTGGAAAAATCTAACGGAGTCAAACCTGGAAATGAATATACTGTATGACATTTTGGAAATAGGGGAAATGATTCATTTAATTTGTATAGTTGGTTTAAGTAATTGTTTTAGACAAGAGGTATTGCCCCCTGGGTGATGGGTTCACACTGTATTTGTACATATATGTTATGTGTAACTGTTTTTTGATGTTGTATGATTTTATTTAAAAAATAAATAAATCCACAGTATTTAAAGCTAATTACAATACATTATTTATTTTAAATAATTATTTAGAAAATAAAATAAAAGGAGCACAAACTTTTCCTTGTGCCAGAGACAAAATAAAGCAATTATCAGATCAGCTTTTTTTAAAAACCCAACTCAAAATAGTGCAAGCTGTCAATGGTTCCCTCTCCTTTCAGTACAATTATCTACCGATAATAGGAATTGGTACAGTATGTTGTAATCTTCCTTCAGATGATCACTGTGTAGAGTTAATTCATTACTGCTGTGACAGAGCTTGAGTGATCCAAGATTGCTAGAGGTTTAAGGATCTAATTTTATCAGGATTTCTCTGGAGCTTGGGTGCTAGTGCTCAGGTATCAGCCATTTATTTTTAAGAGAAGAAAATAGCGAACCCTGTGAATCATCTTGTAACATAAAGTTCCAGACAGATGACAGTCAAGTTTTATACTGCAACCTACAGTATAGGAAGGACATTTCAGCAGAGCTTACAAATAGCATATTATACGTACAGTACCTATGTAATTTGTATCTAGTATGGTCACCCTGCTAATAGCAATGTAGGAATGTTGAGGGTATGAGAACTACAATAAATGCCAGGAATTCTGTGGGTTGTAGAAATCTGACTTCTTACAATTAGAAAGTGCTATCTAAAGTCTGGCTTGCTTTTCAACAAACCTGTGTGGCTTGTAGAAATTTGCCATTTGGTGTATACATTGACTATTGAAAACAAACGGCCAAAAGTAGTTTGTGCCTATATCATGCCCCTTTAGCAGTAATTTTCCTGCCTTTGTTATTTTTTTAAAAAATAATGTAATGTACATAATGTACATAATATAATAAGGGACTGCGGTGGCTTAGTGGTCAAGATGCTGAACTTGATGACTAAAAGGACAGCAGGTCAGCAGTTTGAGACCCGAGTACTGCACAATGGAGTGAGCTCCCATCTCTGTCCTAGCTCCTGCCAACCTAGCAGTTCGAAAGCAAGAAATGGCAAGTAGATAAATAAGGACCACTTTGGTGGGAAGGTAAACAGCATTAAATGCACTCCGGTATTTAGTCATGGCTACCACGTGTCCATAGAAACATCTGCAGATGCAGACAGTGCTGGCTCTTTGGCTGTAATTAGAGATGAGCACTGAACCCTGGAGTGAGATATGAGTGGCTTTTACTTTACCTTACATAATTTAATGGTACAGCTTAGAGTTTTTAGTGGAATGATTAGTGTTTTCTAATTACTCCTTGAAAGATACCTTTTATTGGTCTTTCTGAGAGATTCTGATTGGCTTTTAAAAAATTTAAATGTTACTTTTTGCTTAATTTTGAAAAAAGTAACTTGCTAGTAATGTATCAACTGACACTTTTAAGAAAAAATCCAAAAGAAAAGATGGAGAAGTAATGAGTAACAAATTATTTTTTAGAAAAGCCATATTCTAATTTAAGCTGTGAATTTCACCCTTTTGCCATTGTGGGTTCTGGAATTCTCATCAACTTACTCCTGTGATTTTTTAACATAAAAATGTATTTTGTTTTAGCAGGTCTCTTTTGGATTTAATTAAAAGTAATCTGTTTTTATAATGTTAATGTGAATTTTACTTTTGCCATTTTCAATTGTAACTTGCTTTGGGATAATTTTAGCTGTGAAATGTGGCTAAGAGAAAAGACCAATCAATCAGTTAATTAAAATAGAAATTCCCTTGCCAAATGTTGAAAGCATAGTTTTGTTCAAGACATGTTTCTTTCTCTCTTTTACAGGTATTCCATTTCTGCATTTTCCCAGTTGGAGAAAGCAGGCATCCATCATCCTCCTCCTTTGCCTTTCATTGGAAATCTGCTATATTTTCGTGAGGTAAGAGGTTGTCCATTTGGGTATGAGTTAAATAACCATTTGCATGACTCTGCCAACTTCCTGCCTTCTGAACATCAGTACCATGAGACCAGAGAAAGTACTGTCAAACCTCTACATATGAATTTAATTCATTCCTCGAGGTTGGTTGTATCTTGAAAAATTCTTATCTCAAAATTTCCATAGAAATGCATTGAATGCAATTTCCCATAGGAATGCTTTGAATTTGTATCTCGAAAAAATCCTATTAAAATTTGTATCTTGAACCTGATTTTTTCTGAGATTTATCTCGAGTTTTTCTTAAGTTGAGCCATTCTTATCCCAAGGTTTGACTGTAGTACTATTGCATTACACTAGTAAAGGTCGCTCTTGCTTGAAGCAGTACCTATTTATCTATTTGCAATTTCTTGCTTTTGAACTGATAGGTTGGCAGGAGCTGGGACAGAGATCAGAGCTCACTCTGTCTTGCAGCACTCAGGTCTCAAACTTCTGACCTGCCAACCTTCCAGTCATCAAGTTCAGCATCTTAGCCACTAAGCCACTGCAGTCCCTTAGCTTTACAGTACCACCAGATTTTCTGCTGTTCTTCCTGCAAAAGCTACACCTTAGTGCTCAGTAACTATGTTCCCTGGTATATGGGAGCAGTTGCTCGGTATCTTAACCACCAAGCCACCATGGCCCTTGCATTACACTGTGCTGTATCCTATTCTGTATGTTGGCAGCGGCGGCTGCTGCTGCTGCTGCTGCTGCTGCTGCTGCTGCTGCTGCTGCTGCTACTGCTACCCTGCGCATCTGGGGATTCGTCTCCACTCTGGGTGGCTACCAACAATATATTAAAAATATCTTAAAACCCACACAATCATAAAATGACATCTTAAAATCACATAATTAAAAGAAAAAATATCCAGGCCTAAATTAACAACAGAGGGGATGGCAAGAAGCCTCAGAGTAGGCTGATGAACACCCCTTTTCGAATGCCTCCCTAAACAGAAGGCATTTTACCTGCTTTTTAAATGTCACTACGCAAGTGGTCTGATGCAATTCCACCAGGAGCAAATTCCATAGTGTCACCGAAAAGGATCAGCCATGACAATTGGGAGCAATATAATGCAGGGGCCTTCCTTTTGCCTTTTGCATTGCAAAGTGATACCCGTACCACTGATCCAATTCCACAAGTCACTTTCTTGTCCTGAGCCCTTTTGGCGCAGGAAGTCCTCCTCAGCTCCAGGGGAGTATTGATGAAGCTGCTGCCCTCCATCAAGATGGACCCAATTGGGATTTAATCCACTTGGGGACCATCACTGTTCCCTGTGGACTTTGCCACCCAAGGCCATTAGTCCTCAGGTTTGTCAGATTAGTTAACCACTGCCTGACGATCAGCATTGCGTTGCTGCTAGTATGGTCTGCTCCATTACCAAAGCAAGATAACCTGGCCAGAATGTCATTAGCTCTGTGTAATTGATTCTGTATGGTTGTGAGAGCTGGACCATTAGGAAAGCTGAGCGAAGAAGAATAGATGCCTTTGAGATGTGGTGTTGGAGGAGAGTTTTGAGAGTTCCCTGGACAGAAAGGAGAACAAATAGGTCAATCTTAGAAGAAATCAACCCAGAATGCTCCTTAGAAAGTCAAATTGTAAAGATGAAGCTAAGGTACTTTGGACATCAAATGAGAAGAGAGGATTCGCTTGAGAAAGCCTTGATGATGGGAAAGGTGGCGGGCAAAAGAAAAAGGGGGCGGCCAAAAAATGAGATGGTTAGATGGTATTGTGGAGACAATGGGCACAGAGCTCAGCAAGTTGAGGGGGATGGTGGAGAACAGGAGTGCCTGGCGGGCAATGGTCCATGGGGTCACAGAGGGTCGGAATCGACTGTGTGACTGAACAACAAAATTGATTCTGTATAAACATACGTCTGTGAAAAGAAATGTGGACTATCTTATTCTGTGTAGGAACACATTTGTGGAAAAAGAATTAAATATAAACTTTGTTTCTTTGTTGTACAGTTAAGGCGTTTCAAAGCTGCTTAGTGCATGTGTAAGGTCATAGATCAATGGCAAAGGAAATGTTTGCACGAAAGAAGTGCCAGCTTCATTTCTGACTCAGGATTACTGTTACCATAATGTTAAAGAAGACTAGTGAGACGGAAAGCAAAGCTCCTCTGGCTTCTAGGATTCTAACCTGGGGATTGCTAGGTTACAGACTAAATGTATGTGCACTGCATCGACAGTGCAGCAAATCTGTGGATTATGACCTGTATGGGAGTATCAGTTTGAAGTTCTTCTCCATGCACATAAAAGCTTGTGCATATTTTTCCTTGGTTTGTGTTAATCTGATGAATGAAAAATTTAAAATTCCAAAGTGCCTTGTGAGTGGTGTTGGGGTCTGTCTGCATTTACACATTATCATATGTTTTCCTTCATTCTCTATAGTAACCTTTTCCTCTCTTCCTGTCCAAATCCTTCCCCCTCCCTCCAATTTTTATTTTATTAGCTAGGCTGTTGACAGCCTGCATGCCGCTTCCCTGCCTTGAATTTTAATGGAGACATCACTCTTTCTTTAGCCTTTCTCTGAGTGGACAGGATATTCTTTGTTTTCTCTGTTTATTTCTGTCTGGCCTACTTGTGGCTCCTGGACTGTTGCTTCTAAGTGTCCCACTTTGGTTGAATGGAAAATGGGGAGTGGGGGAGAGAGAGGGGAGGAAGAGGGGATGCTTTTGTTTCAGTTTTCAGTCCTGCTGGGCTGAACAGTTTTATAGCCATGGGGGTTGGGGAGGAGATGGAGAGAGTGAAGGACAAGGGCCAGAAAGAACAGAGACTATGCAACCCATTCCTCAAACATACCCTTCCCCTCAAACATACCCTTCCACAAACACCCTTTGATGAGTAAGTTTAGAGAAACAAAATGTAAAGCAGGATGGAGTAGGTTTGGCATAATTTTAGAACTTGAATGCTAGTGCTTCCTTCTGCAACAGTGTGAAAATTGAATGTTAGAAATGTTGACTGGATTAGGAGTGTGAAGAAGCAAAACTGGGGAATTGAAGGGGAAGAAGTGGAAGGTACATTGTATTTGATTCCAGCTTTACTCAATGCATAAAAAGATAGTAAGATGCCTGCATGTTGTTTAGTGCCGGTTTTGCAGAGATGGACAGAATGGAAATGGATGGGTGGAGGGAGAGTGCTTGGTTTGATATTTATATGGAACTCAGAAAGTCTCATCCCCCATGTAATTTAGATAAGAATATGCACTAAAGCAGGCTTTTCTCAGTTCAGTGCCTTCTGTCCATTCTTTCTTTATTCTTATCAGAGTCTTGCACAATTTTAAAATTACCGGTATGTACATGTAGGGAATATAGGTAAAATTAAACACAAATTAAAATGTTAAAGTTGTTAGACTATTTTTAACCAGAAATGGGCTACATCAGTAGCTTTATCTCAGTCATTTACTAGATCTTTTATACACATGGTGGGGCATAAATTACATGCACATAAATGGTTGGATAGCTCAATGGTTTAGTTGTCTTGACTCCAGAGCCAGAGGTAGGGAGTTTAATTCCCCACATGCCTACCAGGAGAAAAAGCTATGGGCAAGCTCCACAGACCCAAGGAACCCTTAGAAGAAGGAAACAGTAAGCCTCTTTCATGTATTTTCTACCTAAAAAAACCTTGGAAAGAATTGCCATAACTCAGAATTTACTCTTCAGGCTAGCATCTATTCCAGGGTTTCCCAACTTAAGGCCCATGGGCTGGATTCGGACCTCAGCACCATTTCATGTGTCCCCCACCCCTCTAAGGGCATTTGAGAAACAAAATGGCTCCCCCTTTGAAGCTGTTGGGACAGAATGGCCCCCCCCACACACACACACACATTCACCCCATTGTGCAGACAGGTCAAAATGGCCACCTGGCCCTCAAAGCTGACTGAGAGAGCGTTACCCGGCACTCGACTTGAAAAGGTTGGGAACCCCTGATCTATTGTGTATAGACAATACAAACCAAAACACAAATTTAAACATTAGCACCCCTTAAAAAACACATGTACTTTCTGAACAGCTTTTGTAGACCTAAAATTACTGTCAACTTTGATTTTCTGTTGAGTATGGTCTTTATCAGTCAGACAAGAAACCTAGCTGGGGTTTAACTTTGTTAGAGATGTCTAAACGCATTAACCATATGCTCCTCAGCATATGGCCAAATACATATCAGTTTATTTTCATTAGTGTTTTATTGTAAGATGTCCTATTCAGCTAGGTACTCCTGGCTTCACTGAAGCTGCTGTCACCAGGCTGGCTTTGAAGAACAAGAGATTAAGTGCTACTTCTCTCAATATCACTGTTGTCACACACAGGGCTGGTGAAACTGCATCTGTCTTGGGTCTCCCCATGCAGGGAGGCATTTCTTTTCAGTGAGCCATCTTGTTTTTGTCTTTCTTTACCAGCTCTGGTTATCACTTTTTAAAGGGATGAGCATAGAACTGGTTTGTAAGGTTCAGTAGAACGAATCTGACACCTCTGACAGCAGATTTTAGATAGCAGGAAAGAGTAGCAAAAAGATAGCAGGAAAGAGTAGCAAGAGATAGGATAATATGTTTTGCAGATTCTCTGCTTCACACACTAATGATCCAGAAGATTTTTTTTTGAACTGTGAAATTTGACTTTAGGTCGTGGTGGGGAATAGGATTATTTGATGTTTTCCCTCTGTCAGCAAAATCTTGTTGGACTGGAAAAGTCAAATATACAGTACAGTACTATGCAAAAGTCTTTGTAAAGGTAAAAGTAAAGGTTTCCCTTGGTCGAAAGCCAGTTGTATCTGCATCTAGGGTTCAGTGCTCATCTGTGTTTCAAAGCAAAGGAACCAGTGCTGTCTGTTTCTGCAGACGTTTCTGTGGTCATGTGGCAGCACACGGAACACTGTTTATCATAACACCTAAATGGTCCCTATTTATCTACTTGCAATTTCTTGCTTTCAAATTGCTAGGTTGGCAGGAACTGGGACAAAGATGGGAGCTCATTCTGTCCTTCAGTACTGGGGAATTGAACTGCTGACCTCCTGCCTTCCACTCAGCATCTTAGCCACTCGAGCCACTGCAATCTTTGTTACGGCCTTGTTAATTGTGCAAATGCATAATTGCAACTCCATCTTCTTAAAGTCTCCCTCTTTTTCATTTGCTTTCCACATATATTCCTCCTTACTTTTTGGAGTGAGTGGTGGAGTTGGATGGCCCCATATCATTATTTGACGATGCGGGAAAATAGGTAAAGGTTGAAAGCCAGTCGTATCCAACGCTAGGGTTCGGTGCTCATCTCCATTTATACCCAAAGAGCCAGCCCTGTTTGTATCTGCAGATGTTTCTCTGGACATGTGGCAGGCATGCCTAGCACCGGAGTGCATGGAACACTGTTTACCTTCACACTGAAGTGATCCCTATTTATCTATGTGCAATTTCTTGCTTTCTAACTGCTAGCTTGGCAGGAGCTGAGACAGAGATGGGAGCTCACTCATGCAGTACTCGGGTCTCAAGGGCTAATCTGAGAAAGTGGTGTTTCCCTGTAGACAACAGCCTGTGTGAATTCAGAGAAGAACAAACTATTTCCCATATGATACAATGCACACAATCCCCCTTAATGGGTACCGAGAAAGACCTTAAGTTGGCAAGAGGAAATGCTGTCAATGTGGCCCGATATTGGTGGATATCATCTAATTCCTGTTTGTTTTAGATAAGTCAATTTTAGCTTTGTATGTTATTATATGCTTGTGGTGCCTCTGACATGAATAAAGAAAGATATCATATATTACCATCATCGGTACTAGGTGCAGTAAATATTCTGCCACTTCCATTTGTTGCAGACTGGGTTCAGTCCAGTGCATCTACATCCATTTGTTTTTGTTGTAGAATGTGAAATTGTTTCCCAATGATTTCACCTCACATGGTGTGTGGTGTGTGTGTGTGTGTGCTTGTGTGTGTGTGCATATGAGGATGAGTTCTGTTTTTATTGTCTTATTATTTAACCTTATATACTTAACAAACAACTTTTTTGTTTCCTTGCTGACTATATGATGAGGACCTGTTTGTTATCGCTATATTTTAAAATAATATGAAAGGTAAAAGTTGTATGAAATGTCATCAATGATTCACAAGGCAACACAAAATTTGTATCGGAGACCGTTTCATATAGGTCTTATAGCATTTTTCACCCTGATTTCAAATCTGTAAACCATTTTTCTCTAGCACATCAAGTGTTTGTTTTATCAGCAATTATATGTTTTGATGGCTTTACTATAAGCCTTGCTGTGTGAGTTCGTGCTCAGCACGGACAGTGTAACTGGTTGCCTCAGCAATGGCTGGTATTGTCCTATGAGGTATTGCGCGGTTAGACCTGGCTAGAAGGTATTGTGCAATGTCAGCCCGGTGTTGCACAATATTGCATTACTGTGCTTAATTAAATCTGCTTACCTCTATATTCAGGTGGAATAATGCCTACGCACTGCAGGAATGAACCTGATAGTTTCTGTTATGTGTGTGGATCATTTACGTCGTCAGCACAACATTGACCAATTACCACAGATCTTAAAAAGATGTACATGCTGTACTTTGGCTGTCCATTAGGTGATCAGGATAAACCCTGGGCTCCACATATCATGTACACCAGCTATTCCAGTGGCCTACGCAACTGGTTGAATTGATGAAGGACGTCAATGCCTTTTGCCATCCCAATGGTGTGGAGGGAATTGCAAGACCATATTAATGACTGCTACTTTTGTCGGGTTAATACAACTGGATTCTCAGCTAAAATGAAGCACAAAATTGCATATCCTACCCTAAATTCAGCAATTAGGCCTGTTCTCCATGATGATTCCTTGCCCATTCCATTACCACCAGATGATAGTCTTGCTTCTGTTGAAGGTGACTAGGAATGTGGTGAATCCGCTGGCCACATTCCAGAAACATCAGACCCAGAGTACTTGTTGGATGACGACACAGAACCAAAAACTTTTACCTAAGCTGAACTGAATGATCTTGTATGTGATTTAAAGCTATCTAAAGATCAAGCTGATCTTCTTGCCTCCAGACTTAAACTGAAGAATTTGGTTGCACATGGTGTGAAAATAACTCACTATAGGCAAAGAAATCATAACTAGGTTTCAGTCTTTAATCTTGATGGCTCATTGTGCTATTGCCATGATATCAATGGACTCTTCAATGGTTTGTCACAAGTGCACTGCCCATCTGAATGGCGTCTGTTCATTGATTCTTCAAAAAGAAGCTTGAAAGCAGTTTTACTGCACAATGGTAACTCCAAACTGAGCATACCAGTTGCACATTCTGTCCATTTGAAAGAGTCGTACGAGAACATGAACACTTTGTTGGATGCTATTAGTTTTAAGATATACCAGTGGAAGATCTGTGACAATTTAAAAGTTATTGGCATGTTGATGGGGATGCAAGGAGGATTCACCAAATACTGTTGCTTCCTGTGCCTGTGGGACAGCCGGTCTACTGCAGAACATTATGTCAAGTGCGACTGACAACCAAGAAACGTCTATGCACCCCTAACAAGCAGTGTCAAGTGTCTGCCTCTGGTTGAGCCAAACAAAATTTATTTACCTCCTTTCCATATCAAGTTAGGCTTGATGAAGAATCTTGTCAAAGCCATGGGTAAAGCGAACTCAGGAGGTCTTCAGTACCTTGTAAAGAAATTTCCCAGCATCAGCGCTGGAAAACTAAAAGAAGGAAATTTCCTAGACCCACAAATTAAGTCTGTTTTGCATGATGAAGAATTTAAACAATCTCTTTCAGCAGAAGTGTTGGAAGCTTGGGAAGCTTTCATTTTGGGTAATCACAAGTCCCCTAGGTACAAAGAGGGATTCAGAATCTTCTTTGTTCATACCAGAAACTTGGTTGTTGCATGTCATTAAAAATACACTTTTTGCACTCTCACCTAGAACCCCCCCCCCCCGAAAATCTTCGAATGGTGAATGATAAACAAGGAGAACAGTTCCACAAGGACATTCAGTTAATGGAACATCAATACCAAGGCTCCTGGAATGAAAATATGATGGCCGACTACTGCTGGATGTTGTACCGTGACAATCCGGATGTTGCTTACACAAGAAAATTCTATTCTAAGTTCTTCTGAAGAAGCTGCTGCAGCTGTTCTAGCACAGTTATGCGATGTATTTCAAAGAGTAGGCCTGTTTTGACTTTTGTTCTGAGATACTGAGAAATTTACTTTGCTGTGCGTACATGATTAAATGTGACACTTAAGAGTTACATTCTTCCTAACTTTAAAACCTGGCGTGGTAGGGAAAAACCAATGGCAGTTCTGAATTCAGCATGAAAAACTACTTTAGAAAAAATGTATTTTCATCCCTGATACAGAAAAAAGTTTCACTCTGTTGCCTTGTGATTATAGGCCAATATTTAGACATCCAACTGATCAGAACCTCCATCACTAATGACAGGATAGTGGAATTTGGTACCTGCAATTCTGTATGATGATGGATCTGCTCTGAATCTAGTATCCAAAGTAAGCTTGGCCCCCTCACGTAGTCCCTTTAAAGTTTGGACTTAAACCCAGAGCACCACAAATCCTCATTTAATGAAAATTTTGTTACAGTAATATCCTGGATAACGATTGCATCGGATAACGCTAGAATCGGATAATGATGCAAGTTTTTTGGAAAAAACGTGCATCGGATAACGATTCTGGATAATGATTCTTAGCGTTATCCGATGCAATGGTCTGCGGGTGTGGGGTGGTTTGGGTAGAACTACCCAATCCACCCCCCACCTGCAGCAGTCTCTGCGACTGCAGAAGGGTCGGGGGAAAGCACCCGCCTTTTCCCCCGACTCTACTGCAGTCACAGAGACTGCTTTTTTCTTTTTTTCCCCTCCCTGTATTTAAACTACAGGGAGAGAGATAACTGATTGTGTCTTTCTTTCCTTCCCTGTATGTAAACTACAGGGAGGGGGAAAGAGATAGAGGTGATTGGTTCTCTAGAGAACCAATCACATCTCTCTATTTCCCCCTTCCCTGTAGTTTAAATACAGGGAGGGAAAGAAAGAAAAAAGCAGTCTCTGTGACTGCAGTAGGGTCGGGGAAAAGGCGGGTGCTTTTCCTGACCCTACTGCAGTCGCAGAGACCGCAGTGGGTGGGGGTGGGGGTGGCTTTAAAGGCAGGGAGGTCTCTTTCTTTCCCTGCCTGCCTTTAAAGCGGTTTGTCCCTGAAGTCAGGGCTTTTTTTAAGCGTTGTTCGATGTGGAACCAAGTCATAACGTTATCCGGTGTATTACTGTATTGCCCTTCACTGTATGCTGCACTTTATTTTGCTATGTGAATAATTACATCTGTAACTCATAGGTTTGTTTTCCACTTGTTACTTGTTTTCATTTATACAAGCTGTTTTCTTTTATACAAGCTAGCAGCTCCACCAGTGGCTTAGTGGTTAAGACACTGAGCTTGGAGACTGGAAGGTTGTATTTCGATACCCAAGAGATGCACGTGGGGACATAAAAGGAGCCTTATTTGGGCATCCCCTGAGTGGAGTTTCTCCAGCAAAAATCCTTTCAATCAAGAATAATCTCTGACACAAAATTATAATTATTATTTATACAAGCTCTGAAGAGAGCTACCTACTGTTTCTCCAGCTACTGACATACCCAGAAAGGGCTGTGTGTCATGTGCATGGAGCAGCATGACATAGGAAAAATATTTCCATAACAAAGAAGAAAGTTGGTAGCTAATAATGGAACCCCATGGGCTTTCATTGGAATGATCTGTTCTGCAGAGGCCATTGCTTTTAATAAACATCTGATGGGCAAAGTGAGTGATGGCATGCATACATTCCCATATTTAGCTTTATTTGATTCCCCCTCTCCCCATCATTCTCTTTTATGCTCCCAGTTTCTACTTACATGATGCCCTCCATAAATATGGAACTTTCCTGTTACGGTACCTAATTTCTCAAAAAGGGAATAAAACAGGGAAAAATCAGTAGACCCACAGTTTTAGTAACCTTCTGAATGGTTCTCCATGATAGAAAATACAGATTTTGCTACAGTAACTACAAAAAAAGAGTGTGCTACTGTAATTAGAAATGCAATCCAGCTTGTTGCAAATTATTCAATTAGTATATCTTTTCTAGTTCCACTTCATTTCTCTTTATGCCTCATTTACATGCATGGCTCCATTCAAGGAGTCCCTAATGGTAGCTTTGTGCTTGTTGTAGAAATCCCTGAATATAGGGTTGGTGCCTTACAGTCCCATGTTTTCTCCTGAACACTGCAGCAGATCCTATCAAGTAGATGTATGTTTGTTAAAGGATTGAGCTTTCAGGCATCGCAAAAGCAATTGTTTTTCTTTATTTTGAACACCCAGGTGAGTTTGGGAAGACTTGTGCTGTCCTAAAAAGTAATGCTTGTTTTTTGTAGTTATAATAATAATAATTTTGTATCAGAAATTATTCTTGGTTGAAAGGATTTTTGCAGTAGAAACTCTGCTCAGGGAATGCCGAAATGAGGCTCCTTTCGTGTCCCCAAGAGCTGGGACAGAGACGGGCACTCAATCCATCACGCAGGGTCTTGAACTGTCGACTTGACAGCCTTCCAGCCAACAAGGCAAGCTTCTTACTCACTGAGCCACTGGAGCCCCTTTTCTGCAGTTGAGAGTGTAGGATATGAAACAAGGGATTCAAATCTTTCTTTATTCTTGTCAGATGCTCCACCAGCATTTAATAACATACAATGCTAAAATTAACACATCTAAAAACAAAATTGATTAAAAGGGGCTAGATGACAACTGCCCAATATCAGGCCACATCAACAGCATCTCAAATTAGGGATTCAAAGTAGAAGAATGGAGAGTTTACCTATTAAACAACAGACAGAACATCTCAGCAGTAAGAGCCATCCAGCAGAAAAGACTGGCTCAGAGGATGCTTGACTCTCCTTCATTGGAATTTTAAAAAGCAGAAATTAGATAACCACTTGTTGCGGATGCTTTAACTGTGGAGTAAAACTTAAACTTTCTTTTAAGCAACACTGCCTGATTACCAAAGCCAAAGTTAGTACAAGGAACAACATCATCAGGAAACTCTCAAACTATAAATAAGGAACTCAACCATCCACACTGTGCACATCAGCTTTGGCCCTGAGTGTCTCTGCAGCAGAGTATGCTGCTCCAGTATGGAACACATCTACACACACAAAAGAAGTTGAAATTGCCGTTAATTAAGCCACACAGATAGTGACAAGATGCCTTAAACCTACACCAGTTAAGAAGATATATCACCTTGTTGTAATTGCTCCACCTAAGATCAGGAGAGAAGTAGCAGCAGATGCCGAGAGAACTAAGCAAGAGAATGATCCCCAACACGCTCCGAATGGATATGAGCCTCAAATCTACTGGCTCAGATCCAGGAAGAGCTTTATGGCAAGAACAAACATTGTTGAGGGTATACAAGAGCAAAACTAAATTAGAAGATGGAGGAAGGAGCTCTCTGGCAAAGGACATCACCAATCTCCCCTACATCACCTAGAGGACCCTGAATAGGCTGAAGGTTGGAGTCCCTAAATGCAAGGCCAACATGCTCAAGCAGGGACTGCTGGTGGATAACAACACATGATGTGGATGTGGAGAAACACAAAGTCCAGCCCATATGTTGCTCTGCTGATTGCTGCCAGAGACATGCACTGATGATGACTATTGTTTGAGCGACAACAAAATGAAGAAAGTGGCTTCATTTTGGCAGTCCAAGGACACGAAAGAAGAACTATGGAGTTCAATGACACTTTTGGTCCCTTTCATATATATAATTCTGTTATTCTTCTCTTGGTTCTGATATGGTTGGCTGTTCATATGAACTGTGTTTACATACATTTTCATTGATTGTAGAGAATACCTAGGGGAGTTAATGTGAGAATGCCTGTACCTTGCTTTTCTGCCATAACACCATAACTAGAAACTAGGGTTATGAGAGCATCTCACTAAATTACGTGTTCACAACAATACTAAGTGTCCTGACATGTAAAGTGAAATAGTTGAGAGATCAGTAACTGTCAAGAGAACCTTCAGTGGATTTGATCCACAAAAGCTCATATTTAAATAAAGGAGTTAGTCTTTAAGGTGTCTTTTGGTTGTTGTTGTTTTGTTTATATATATATATACAGTAATACCTCATATAACATTAGTATCGAATAACACTAAAATCGCATAACATTAAGGAATCTGGGGGGAAGAATTGCATCAGATAACATTAAGATCCTATGGGATGCTTCAGATAACAACCGCTAAAGCCTGTGTGGTTACAATGTATCTCTATGGATCCCATAGAGGATCAGATAACACTAAAAATCATATAACACCAAGACTTGTGGAACCAGGTTTTAGTGTTATATGAGGTTTTACTGTATATATAAAGCAAAGCAGATGGGTATTGAGCAAGAATAGAAAGACTGTTCAAAAAGACTCAAACAACCTGTCCACTTCAATCTATCTAGTGCTATAAGAGGGAGATACCTGCCTTTATCTGTCTTGTCTAAATGCAGAACAGGAAGACAATAGAAAGAAGGAAACATTACTGAAAGTTCAATAGGAGACAAGTGTATATTTATGTCAATTGTATCTAATCGGATTCTGTTCTCCTTGTGTTTAAGCTAGAGAGGGAAATGAAGGGGGAAGGATATGACAGTGCAAGATTTACAATTTTTCATTCTCATCACAACCATGGCCTGAATCCAGTTACTTCCAGTTTATTTATCCACACTCTGTTCTGCACTCCCTTTTTCATGAACGTTCCCCGCATAAACCAATTCTTGCTTATTCAGAAGAAAGGCAATTCGTTGTCAGCTGTTACACGTGTCTGAATATATTTTTTTTCCTGAAAGTCATTTTCACATTTTGTCGTGACTCAACTCTCAGAAAGACAACCATCACACATCTGCTGCCAACATGCAGGTCCAAACTAGAGGTTTCAGTTTCACCTGAAACCTGCCTCCATCATCCTTATCCCATCACTGTTGGATTTTGAAAGAAGAGTGACAGACAGGAAAAATGCTATTGGCATGAATTTGTTTAAGGTGGATCTGAGCTTGCCATGAAGTGACCCACACACTGTGATCACGGAGCCATCTCCTGCAGCATGTATGAAATGAGACGTGTAGGATTTGTCACCAGGACTGCCGCAGCCTTGAGAATATTAACAAGGTATGCATTCACAGCCTCTCCCACCTCCATGACCATTTGGAATCAGAATAGTGTAGTGGTTCCTCCTCTGGTCATTTTACCATTGGGCCCAATATGATGGTTTCCAGTGGCATTTCCTCCACTGAACGGGACCATCACCCCACCTAAAGGGGCTCATCTGCCCATAAGCGTTGGCCCCTTTAGGGAGTTGGGTTATTTACCACTGCCCAAAACTCAGCATTGAATCGTGGCTGTACAGTCTACTCCATTACTGTAGTGGGATGTCTTTGCAATTAAGACATCTTTGCAATTAAATGTAAAGCAAATAAAAGTCTTTGGATTTTTAAAATTGCACCCAAATAGCTTTCTAAGTTGTCAAAAGATCTTTAGCCCTAGGAAACTCCTCTAAAGGTGCTAAATTGATTTATTGAAGCAAAACTACCCATAAATGCATGCACACAATGAATGCTGTGATTTAGAAAGAAGCAACAGTATCACATTACATGTTGTGGAGAGACCAGTGTTGTTTTTCCAAAAGTTTTTCCACAAAGCATGGCTATTTATACAAACATTATCCTGGTGTTGATTGTTCTTTTGGAAATGGTAGAAACATTACCTAGTTACTGCAGATGTAAAAATATATTATGAATACATTCCATTTTAGAGCAAGATTTATCTAATACATTAACAGATTTGTGTTGATGCACAGCAAAAGCTGGAGACATTAGATTATAATCAACTCATATCTTTTTATTACACCATGACCCTTCATGTTAAAAATCTTTGCTGCAAAAGCAAAGTTTTCTTGAAACAAATATTTAAAAGCTCCCCTTACAAGGAAAATTCAGTTGCTGAAATCTTGTTGTTTAGTATAGTAAATATCA
Source organism: Furcifer pardalis (assembly GCA_030440675.1). NCBI lineage: Eukaryota > Metazoa > Chordata > Lepidosauria > Squamata > Chamaeleonidae > Furcifer > Furcifer pardalis. Next base: position 154,126,693 of record CP126892.1, read on the forward strand.
GAACGGTGGGAATTTGAGGAGTAAGTTCTTCTGAAGATTTTGTTGCTTTTAATAGGACTGTTCTAGTTGGGACTTCCTACACTGAAGTAAGTTGCAACAAGAAGGCCCATTTCATCCAGTGGACCTTCTGGAGTTGTTGACTCATCAAATCACCACTGATCCAGGAGGGCCACTCTAATGTGACTTATAGCAATAGCAATTACACTTATATAGTGCCCCATAGCGCTTAGAGCACTTGCTGGGTGGTTCACAAGTTAATTAGCATTTTTCACCCAACATGTTGGGTATTCATTTTACTGACCTGGGGTTTGGGCTCTATTACTTTGCATGTTTGGGTTTCAATAATGTAAACCACCCAGAGTTGGAATACTACTCAGATGAGCAGTATGTACATCTATTAAATATTTAAACAAAAATGAAAAAAAATACTTACTGAGTAACTGGTAGATCTTTTTAATTGTTAAATATTTATAGAATCTAAGCTATCTAAAATTTGGCTGACTGTCATATATATAAATAGAGCTCTAAATGGAAGACATTTCATAATCCCAAATCTGCCAGTGATGGTGTTTCATTAGCTTTCCTTTTTCCTCCATATCCTTTTAAACTTTTTAAAAACATTCTTTGTGGGTTTTTTTAATCTAATCTGATAACCTTGATATGTCCTAGCAAATGCACCTGGTTGGATATTACAGTTCTCCTTGAAGCCATGCAATCCTTTCTTAAATTAATCCTTTCTTTTCACCAATATTTATTGCTTCTCCGCATACCCCTAGGTGCTATTTTCCCTGTTAAGAATTACATATTACAATTGCATCTTGTTTGTTTCCCTCATGCAGAGCTTAGAAAACTTGCTTTTTTGTTCTGCAACTTGAGAGTCAGTTACCTAGCAGTTGTAGTTAAACATGTTTGGTTATTTGGTTATTTGGTTATTTGGTAAGGTAAAGTAGGCCTGCTTTCCGAACAGCCCTGTCAACTTTGTTGCCATGCGGGTGTTAAAGGATACATGGCCTTCAAGTTAATTTCCAAAACAAAAGTATCAGGTGGTATGATATACCTCAGGCTACCTCAATCGATAATCATGTCACCTCAGCTATTGACTAAAGATGGGAAACAGTGTTTTTTTCTGGACTACATTAATCACACTGTTGTTCCCATTTACAAATTATTATTTATATACTTGAGGGATCGTACTTGGAGACCCAAAAGCTAAATAAAATGAAAAACTAGTTAGTCTTAAAGATGGTTCATGTCTTCCAGATTCTCCTTTGCTGCAACAAACTAACATGCCTATTGACTAGATCAGTGATGGCGAACCTTTTAGAGAGTGAGTGCCCAAACTGCAACCCAAACCCCACTTATTTATCACAAAGTGCCAACACAGCAACAAGGGAGGAAGGAAACGTTCCCACTGGGCTGCTGGGCAGAGGGGTGGGGCAAACTCTGTGCTGGGGGAGGGAGGAAGCACTCTAATTGGGCTGCTGGGCAGAGGGGCAGGGCAAACTCTGTGCTGCGGGAGGGAGGAAACACTCCCATTGGGCTTCTGAAAAGGAGGCGGGGCAAACTCTGCTGGCGTGACTTCACAAGTACCCACAGAGACGAGAGAGCTCTGAGTGCCACCTCTGGCACGCGTGCCATAGGTTCGCCATCACTGGACTAAATTATATTTTTGAATGTAAAGGCAGTTATACCAAAGTAGGATTTTTGGAGCTGACCTCAACAAAAGCATTTATCCACACTCTGTTCTGTGCTTCCTTTTGCATGAATGTTTCCCACAAACCAGTTCTTGCTTATTCAGAAGAAAGGCAATACCTTTATTGGGTTATTTAAAAAATATATCAAACCTCATGTGAGCTTTCAGGATTCAAGATAACTTCCTCAGCCAGGCAACTAGTGCAGGAAAATTATCAATGAGAGTCCAAAATATTCATGTTGTGCCAAGCTTTGTTTCTTCGAGATGAGTTGGAAATGGCAAGCTTTCTTATTCTGACCCATGTCAAATAATCACTCCCAGTTCTAAGGAAAATGGCCAGATATAATCTGACCAATACAGAGTCTATGGAATATCCAAGTTAAGAAAAATTATAGTTCAGAGATCTGGATAAATCAACTTGTTATCACTTGTCAACGCTGATCCTGTGGTTCTTGAGGGCAGTAGTGATGCATCAGGTTTCTCAACTTTCAGAGGAAGCAATATTGCCAGAGAAAAGGTGATGTTTTGCTTAGAAAGCTAGTTTAAGAGAAATGTTTGAGTGATTAGATAGCGTGGGAGAATTATTCAGTTATTCCCCTAATCAGGGAATACTTCAGTGTTTTCAAGATAGCGGCCTTTGTAAAAGCATACACTGAGGTTCAATAGAATTTATACATAGTAAAGATAAAGATGCATACTCATTTTTATTAACAATACAACTTACATCCCCTCCTCCCTCACATTCTGTAGCATTTTCAATTGATTGTAACACTAATTAAAAAGAATTAGGGATGTTTTCCAATTACGATGGTATTATTTTAAATTTTGGATGCTTATCATGCTTATCATACATATTACTTAGGAGTATGGAGGAATCATTTAAAAAGTTACAATGTGTGTCCTCTGAATTTTGTGCTGAAGTAAACATGTTATTCTTAAAGATCTCATAGTATTTTTGGTTTTAGCTGTCTAAGAAAGCAAGCAGGCATGCAGGCAGGCAGGCAAGCAAGCACTTTATTGCACAGTGGTGTTAGAACTTGCTAAAGCAGAAGCTTCTATAACAAGAGACGTTTAGTAAGAGTTGGGTAATTTTATTATTAATTATACAGTAAAAACTTGTATAAGAGTGCCTCACTTAGAGACTAGCTCACTTAAAGAGCAGAATTTTTTCTGAATGGTCGCCCTTGCTTAACAACTAAAAACAAACAAAAACTCACTTAACAACTAAATCAGGGGTCGCAATCCCTCCCACGCCAGAAGTCACAACCGATCACTTACAATGGCAGTGACGGCACTTTTTCCAAGTGTTTCGCTTAAAGAGCAACTCGCTTAAAGAGCAATCCAATGGAACACATTATGTTCGTTAAGCGAGGTACCACTTTGTTTACAATTAAGACAGTGCCTTAAGACAGTGGTCCATAGGGTCATGAAGGGTCAGAATCAACTGTGCGACTGAACAACAACAAAAATTGAACGGTGGAATGAATGTGTGATCTACTGAGGGATTTTTCTGTTATATACCCTGTGAATGTCAGATAGGTTTTTCTCTCCTGTTTCCTTGAAGTTTTAGTAAAGCAGAAATTTCAAAGAAAACAATAAATATTTACTTTTTTAAAATTTTGGTTTTCACAATGGGGGGGGGGGGAGCAAAGTGGTTGTCAACAAGATTAGACCATACACATAAAAAGTATCTCAAAATCAGTGTAAAATAACAACCCATTTGTAATTTTGGCACCGAATTACAAATGACTTCTCATGTTCAGGTGAGGTCTCTATTTGCAAGCATTAGAGTAATAATGGGTAAAATGCTCCTGCTCTGACTACGATTTATTATGCTAGAGCAGTGGTTCCCAACAGAGGGTACACAGCCCACAGGTGGACTTCAATTCCCAGAAACCTAAGTCAGTACATTGGCTGATCAGTGCTTTGGGGAAATGACTTAGGCTTCTGGGAATTGAAGTCCAAACACCAGCATTTGGGAAACACTGTGCTAGAGTAAAGGTATTTAAATAAATAGAACTTAAGGAGAAATTGGCTTAACTCACCTTTGAGTCAGTGGGCCTATTCTAGTGTGATTTACTACATTAAACATATACAGTAGAACCTTGTATAACAAAAATAATTTGTTCCACAAGGCACTTTGTTATACAATTTTTTTCATTGTATGATGCATGCATCATACAATGAAAATCTCGATGGGGAAAATCATACAAAGAAAATTTTCATTGTACGATTTTTTCCCATAGAGATTTTCATTGTATGATGCACCCATTTGTTCTAAAATTCTCTTCGTTGTATGATTTTTTTCATTGTATGATGCATTTGTTATATGAGGTTCCACTGTATATTCTATATTTACTCTGTATGAATATAGTGAAGATACCACATAGGTCATTTTTATGTATCTATAGACTAAAGAAAATAGGGAAAACAACTAGGACAGACAGATATGACCTAGAAAACATTCCTTGGGAATACTCAGTGGAGGTGTGGAACAGATTTAATGGCTTGGACCAGATAGACAGAGTGCCAGAAGAATTATGGACAGAGATGCGGGACATCATGCAGGAGGCAGCAAGGAAAACCATACCAAAAGAAAAGAAGCGTAAGAAAGCTAAGTGGTTGACCGATGAGGCTCTTAAAATAGCAGAGGACAGAAGGAATGCAAAATGCCAAGGAGAAAAGGAAAAATACAATCACTTGAATACAGAATTTCAAAGGAAAGCAAGGAGAGATAAGGAAACCTACCTGAACAAACAGTGCAAAGAAATAGAGGAAAACAATATCAGGGGTAGGACTAGAGATCTTTTAAAAAAAATTGGGGAACTCAAGGGAACATTTAAAGCAAAAATGACCATGATAAAAGACAAAGATGGCAGGGAGTTAGCTGATGCAGAAGAGATTAAGAAAAGATGGAAAGAGTACACAGAGGCACTCTACAAAAAGGACCTCAACACCCCTGATAATCACAATGAGAACATTGAACATGAGCCAGACATTCTAGAGAGTGAAGTCAGAAAGGCCCTAAAAAACACTGCAAACAACAAAGCCAGTGGAGTTGATGGTATCCAAGTTGAACTTTTCAAAGCCCTACAAAATGATGGAATCAAATTATTGCACTCTGTATGCCAGCAGATTTGGAAAATAAAACAATGGCCACAGGATTGGAAAAGATCTGTATACGTTCCACTCCCCAAAAAGGGTAATGCTAAAGAATGTTCAAATTATCGAACAATTGCGCTCATCCCTCACGCTAGCAAGGTGATGCTCAAGATAATGCAGGATAGACTGCAACAGTATGTGGAGAGAGAATTACCAGAAGTGCAGGCGGGTTTCAGAAGAGGCAGGGGGACTAGAGATCACATTGCCAACATAAGATGGATCATGGAAAAAACAAAGGAATATCAGAAACAAGTCTACTTCTGTTTCATTGATTACACAAAGGCTTTTGATTGTGTCGACCACAACAAGATGTGGCAAGTAATTAAAGAGATGGGAATACCGGAACACCTTATAGGCCTCATGAGAAATCTGTACATGAATCAAGAGGCAACAGTTAGGACAGAAAGTGGAATGACGGAGTGGTTTGGAATAGGAAAAGGAGTAAGACAAGGCTGCATTTTGTCACCATGCTTATTCAATTTATACACAGAACACATAATGCGCAATGCAGGGATGGAGGAATCACAATTTGGGATCAAAATTGCTGGAAGAAATATCAACAATTTGAGATATGCAGATGATACCACCCTAATGGCAGAAAGTGAGGAGGACCGAAAGAAGCTCCTGATTAGGTTGAAAGAAGAAAGTGAAAAAGCTGGCTTGAGACTCAATATCAAAAAAAACCAAGATAATGGCAACAGGCCCTATCAGTCCCTGGAAAATAGATGGGGAAGAAGTAGAAGCAGTGACAGACTTTACTTTCTTAGGATCAAAGCTCACTGCAGATGGTGATTGCAGCCATGAAATAAAAAGGCGACTGATTCTTGGGAGGCAAGCGATGAGAAACCTGGGGAACATAGTGAAAAGTAGAGACATCACATTGAAAACAAAAATTCGCATAGTCAAAGCAATGGTATTCCCTGTGGCAATGTATGGTTGTGAGAGCTGGACCATTAGGAAAGCTGAACGCAGAAGAATAGACGCCTTTGAGATGTGGTGTTGGAGGAGAGTTTTGAGAGTCCCATGGACAGCGAGGAGAACAAATAGGTCAATCTTAGAAGAAATCATCCCTGACTGCTCATTAGAAGGTCAAATAATAAAGATGAAGCTAAAGTACTTTGGACATCAAATGAGAAGAGAGGATTCACTTGAGAAAGCTTTGATGCTTGGAAGGGTCGAGGGCAAAAGAGCAAGGGGAAGGCCCAGGATGAGATGGCTAGATGGTGTTGTGGAGACGGTGGGTACAGAGCTGAGCGAGTTGAGGGGGATGGTGGAGGACAGGAGTGCCTGGCAGACGGTGGTCCATGGGGTCGCAGAGGGTCGGAATCGACTGTGCGACTGAACAACAACAACAAATAGAGGGTCACCTCTAATATTAGTAATTAAAAGCACAAACAAGACCCTTTCCCTACATATTTCCTAAGACCCACAAATTTTAACCAGGTTGCTGGAATGTTTTACATAATGTCACTAGCACCACTTTTGCTTAGTGAATATGTTTAAGCTGTGTAAGCAACACATGTGCAATGGAACGGCAAGGTGATAAAGCCCAGCTGTTGTTTCTTTTGACTAGTCACTAGGGGGTAACTGTATGGAATTCTTCCCCATAGCCACTTATAGATTTTTTTTAGTCCGAGAGAGCACAGAGACTTGTAGAACAACACAGGAATGTGTTAGCAGTGGGAATTACTCTCCCATTTGCTTCTCTGAATAGGAGCACCCTTCCATAGAATGTGTCATCACCCAGGTGCAAGAAAGAAAACATGGGCAGTCTTAATTCCTTTTAGTATTTTGGATGACTTGCCTATGGGGATGGGAAAGTATGAAGATTTTAGTACAGTTTTCTTGGGGTTACTGTTTTGAAGTCAGTAAGATATTGGCTTTGTTTGGATCACTGTGGCTATTTTTAGCTTCCTCTTAAAATGTGCATCTGTTAATACCACACTGCACTCCTTTATGTGCAAGTAAGCCCCACAGAGTTCAATTGAGCTTACTTCCCAGGGTTTGGGGTGCAGGATGTGATGTCATAGGGACATATGCTCCCCACCCCCCAAGGATTGTTGCTTTGCCATGGTGAGGAGGCTTGTGTGGTTTGATAAGGTTATGGGCTATGCCATGTAGAGCCACCCAAGATGGACAGACCATAGTGGAGAATTCAGAGTAGACATGATCCACTGGAAAAAGAACTCACAACCCACTCTGGTATCCAAGAAAACCCAATGAACAGTATCAACAGGCTAAAATATATGACACTGGAAGATGAGCCCTTCAAGTTGGAAGGTATGCTACTAGGAAGAGTGGAGGACAAGGACAAGTAGCCCCAGGAAGAGTGAAGTGGATGGGACAAAGTCAAAAGGATGCTCAGCTGTGGATGTCTCTGATGGTGAAAGGAAAGTCCGATGCTGTCGTCTTCTTCCAAATCTAGGTCAGATGTGAAACTGCCAAAATGAAGGCACCTTTTGGTGAGTTCTTTCTGCAGTTCTTTTTGTCTGACCTAGTGTGAGAAAGATTAGTCAACAACATAAGGTAACCATTACCAGGGTACACCCAATTGTGGTTCAAAAATACCACAATCTTCAAGGAAGCTCTTTCTGTGTACCGCACTTCAATGCTGTAAAGAACAATATTGCATAGGCACCTGTAATGTAAGATCTATGAAGCAAGGTAAGCTGGATGTGATCAAGCATGAGATGGAAAGACTGAACATCGACATCTTGGGAATCAGTGAACTAAAGTGGACAGGAATAGCTGAATTTAACTCAGGGGACCATTATATCTACTAAGGTGTGAAAGAATCCTTTAGAAGAAATTGAGTGGCCCTTATAGTCAATAAAAGAGTGAGGAAAGCAGTAATGGGATACAATCTCAATAGTGACTGAATTATCCAAGTCTGAATCCAAGGCAAACCATTCAACACCACAGCAAATACAGGTTTAGGATTAAGAAAGCAGGGGAAACCACTAGGCCCGTAATGGTGAACCTTGGCACTCCAGATGTTCTTGGAATTCAATTCCCAGAAGCCCAAGCCCCCCTGAATCTGCACGAATGGGTTTACTGCGATACATCTGGCCTGTGCCACCCTCGTCGCTCCTGGAAGTGGAAGTAAAACGTGCCCGTACAGGCATGTTTTACTTCTGCTTCCAGGAGCGTCGAGGGCGGCGTGGGCCAGATTAATCGCAGTTAACCCATTCATGCAGATTCATGAGGGCTTGGGCTTCTTGGAATTGAATTCCAAGAACATCTGGAGTGCCAAGGTTCACCATCATGGCACTAGGCCAGTGGTTCCCAACAGGGGGTACACAGCCCACAGGGGGACTTCAATTCCCAGAAACCTAAGTCAGTACATTGGCTGATCAGTGCTTTGGGGAAATGACTTAGGCTTCTGGGAATTGAAGTCCAAACACCAGCATTTGGGAAACACTGCACTAGGCCATTCAGGTATGACCTAGATCACATCTCTTATGAATATACAGTGGAGGTGAAGAAGAAATTTAAGGGATTAGACTTGATTTACAGAGTGCCTGAAGAATTATGGACTGAAGCTCAATTAATTTGGTCACCAAATGAGAAGGTAGAACTCACTGGAGAAGATCCTGGTGTTAGGGAAGATTGAAAGCAGAAGGAGAAGGGACAGCAGAGGATAAGATGGTTAGACAGCATCATGGCATATATCTTGGCATACTCCGGAGGATAGTTGATGCCAGAGGAGCATGGTGTGCTATGGTCTATGGGGTCACAAAGACTTGGACTCAACTGTACAACTGAACAACAAAAACAAAGGGACATACTGTATGGGCAAAGCCATTGAGTACAACTTTCCCCAAAGATATAATGCTGCACATAAATATATTTTTATTTTTCTTCACACAAATACTGTAAAGGTACAAAATAATTTACAGTTTGCTTGGTTATAGCCAGGGTGATTTTTTTTTTAAAAATGGTCTAATGAGAACACATTGTGCTAATTTTCACATGCAGATTCAATTAGCATTTAGTTAATTATCCTTTACAAATGAGGATTAACTTAATTACATAACACTAACCTCTCAATAACTCTAAAGGGTAGGCAGTCAGCTTTATTGAAATCAGAAGACCTATATGTGTGTTAAAGTCTGAAATGGCAAACACATAAATTAAAGAATATTATCCACAAAGGATGACTATTAGAGACAATAATCAAAGGAAACAAGCTATGTACATGGCTTGGAAAAGAAAAGTTGAATAAAAATTCATGCACACAGCTGTCTGCTTGCTTCTCAAGCAATTTTTGCTTTATAGTAAGTACAGTTGTTCCTCGCTTAAAGGGCATAATCCACAGGATTGCTCTTTAAGTGAGTTTGCTCTTTAAGCGAAACACCATTGTAAGTGACCAATTGGGGGGGGGGATTGCAAACCCTAATTGATTTGTTAAGTGAGTTTTTGGTTGGTTTTATTCGTTATGTGAAGCGAACATTGAGATAAAATTCTGCTCTTTAAGCGAGTTACTCTTTAAGAGAGACACTCTTTATGTGAGGTTTGACTGTATAGTATAACCCCGGCTTACAAACATCCTGGTTTACGTTTGCTGCAGTTTATGACAGCAAATCCCCTGGAAATAATCTCCTGGTTCATGATGGTTTTTTTGCTATATGACCGGGAATTCTGGTCATTCATATATACCTTGCTATATGACCGGGGTGTATAAGACCACCTGTAGCCATTTTGGACTCTGTTGGTGGCACAGTTGCAGCAGGACAACCTTGCCTTGCACGTTCATGGTGCCTCTTCCGGAGCCGTTGCTAAAGTGTGGAATGTCTTTTAAATCCAGCGCCTTAGCGATGGTTCTGGAAGAGGTGTGTGAATGCACAAGGGAAGGTCATCCCACTGTGATTGATCACCAGTTCCCCCTTATGTACCAGGGTTGGTGCTGCGAAGGGGGGGGGAGGCGATTGATCACAGTGGGGCGTCTTCAGCAGGAGAGCCCTGGACATGGCTGGTCCTGGTGGCCAGACAAACTGCTCCTATTCATTGCCCAATGCCAACCTTAAGGAAGAAGAGCCGGAGCACAGGAAAGATAGGGCAAGGTAGGGAGCTTAGCTCCCTCATGTATATTCCCATTTAGCATGTCTGACTTTTGTGTGTGTGTGTGTGTGTGTGTGTATTTTTTTTGAGAGGTTGGTAACTTTAAAAATTTCAATGCATCTCTGTGTGAAAATGTGCTTCAGTTTATGATTGATCCAGTTTCCAACAAAACTGTCAGAATGGGCTAAAATCGTAAACTTGGGTTTTACTGTATATCTACTTAAGGAACCAACAGTTCATGTTCAGGTATTATTGATATTACTGCTGATTGTATAATTCAGTGGTGCTATGAGGCAAGTACCTGAGGACGTGATGAAGACACACCCAGGCTCCTCACCAACTAGTTGCAATTAGCTGCAGAAAATATATACAAACATCAAACAGGAAGTTTTATGTAATATGGCCAGTATGTATGTGCAGTTGAGATGTTACCAATAGAAAATACAGTTTTCTATTAAAAATACATTATAGTCTAAAGGTTATTCATTATGAAAAAAGTATTAGTTTTTAATTGTAGCATTAGGCTGTATATTTATGCAATATCTAATTTTTTTGGAGGGGGGGAATGAATTCCATTAATCCATTCACAATGCCATGCTTTTCCAGAGTTTCCTGTGAGATTATTGGGCATTTTTTCTATCTAGAAGATATCACAATTTTTTGACTTTACAGTCCTCAAAACTGTGAATTTGTGTCTGAGGAAATCACATGCCTCTTCTTCACAGCAAAAAAGTTATAAAATAAACATACAGAATAGAGAAAAAAATACCTTAATCCTATTGTTCCTTTTCAAATTCATAGAACCTGAACCAACCTATTATTTCTTAAGTGTTAAAGTCTCAAAAAAGATTGATAGGACTGAGAGAAATCTGCAAAAAAAGCTAAATGTGAGAAAGGAGGGGACAAACAGTAAAATGAAAGTGAAATCTTTTGAACCTTTTTGAGTCTGTATTTTAAAAACCATGATTTAAAACCATGATTTAAATTTAACCTTATTGACTAGAGATTTAAATTGATTTCATTTATATCAAATACATCCTGGCCAATTCAGAGTAGAGTTTAAACAGGTTACCTTTCTGGACTACATTTCCCAAATTTCCTCTGGCTATGAAGAACACTTTACCCAGTATGCTCATTTTTTTCCCTACTGTACTTTACTTTCTCTTTCTACCACTTAATATTTGATGCATGAGGTAGTCTTCTCAATCTCCTTAATGTTGGGGTTGGTTGAGAATGTGCCATGAAATCCTCGCAGCATAATTTTTACTTATTCTTTTTGATCTACCACAGAGTCGACAGTCTATCACAGGGGCAACCATACTACAGCCCGTGGGCCCAATTAGGCCCCTGCACATCATTAATGCAGCCCACGGCTCTTTGTGGACTGCACCCAACTGCTGCCTGACATCAGCAGCAACGGCAGTGGCGATCATGCTTTGTCCGGGCTGGTCCAAGTGGCCTCTTGCTCGGTCCCATCTTCTCTGCAGCCTTTGCCAAAGCCGATCGCCACATTGGGGGATTTTTTGGAGCCTCCTGTGTTTCAAAATTCGCTGCATTAGGAGAGCCCCCTGGTGCACCCGGAATGACATCACTGCAGTGTGCCAGGTTTATCCTTCCAGCGCCATGAATTTTGAAACACAGGAGACTCCGAAAAAATCCCCAGTGCAGCAATCAGCTTTGGCAAAGGCTGGAGAGGGGATGGGACCGAGGAAGAGGCTGCTTGGAGCAGCCCCGGACAAAGCACAATCACCGCCACCACTGCCGCCACTGCTGCTGACATCAAAACTGTCAGTAGCAGGAGCAGCCTGCCTCTGGCCCGCACAGCTGAGTGTCAAGGGTGGGACCGGCCCACAAAATGAAAAGTTTAGGCACCACTGGCATTTAGGTATTAGTATGGCGGTGGTCCTTAAATGGATCTGTTTTGTTCACACCATAAATACAGATGTATGAAAGGCATCCCAGCTGTTCTTGAGATGCTTTTTGTGGAGGGATAAAATGAGTGGTTAAGACCTTGAACTTGATGGCCAGAAAGTATGGCTTCTGTAAACCTCCCTGAGTCGGTTGTACCGAGTAGGGCGGTATATAAATCGAATAAATGAATGAAATGAATGAATGTAAGTCGGCAAGTCAGCAGTTTGAGACCTGAGTACTGCATGACGGAGTGAGCTCCCATCTCTGTCCTAGCTTCTGCCAACCTAACAGTTCAAAAGTTAGACATTACAAGTAGATAAATAAGTACCACTCCAGTGGGAAAGCAAACAGCATTTCATTCACTCCGGTGTTGAGGCATGCCTGCCACATGTCCATGGAAACATCTGTAGATGCATATAGCACTGGCTCTTGGGCTGAAAACAGAGATGAGCACTGAACCCTGGAGTGAGATATGAGTAGCTTTCAAGCAAGGGCAACCTTTACCTAAAACGAGTAAATTGGTCCATTCTCAAATACAAGTGTTAGCAAGTTGGTTGTCGTTTCTAAAGATGAGGGATGCAGAATCTATATTCAAGGACAAATTGTTTCACTTATGTTCCTCCCCCTCCTGTAATTAATTTTTAATGTTAAAGTTATTCAGATGTTATATTTGTTTTTAGATAGTAAATAGCACAGCCGTGGGTGGATAATATCGCTATGTTTTTAAGGGTTTTTAACAATTGTTTTATATTGGTTTTAACTTGTGTACAACACCCAGAGTCCATTGGATAGGGTGGTATATAAATCTATTAAATTAAATTAAATTAATTACTCATTGTAACTTTATGAAATGTGAACAACAACTTGTCCTGCTTTCCACTATGCCATTGGAAAATATTTCTTTAGAAGATCTTTGTCTTGCTTCTTTTGCAGAAACGTGTTGGCTTACAATGAATAGCATATGCATCATCATACAAATAACGTTTCCCTTTGATAAATGAACACTTTGATACTCCACTGGTACTCTTTGTGTATTTTCTTTCTGTTACTCTGCTGCTACTCTGGATGGCTGCTTTCCTCACTGCTGGTGACATTTCATTTTCTAGCCTTCATTATTTCACCTGAATATCTGGTGTTTTACTGGAAATAAAAAAAAAACTATGAGAAGTACTTTTATTTTACTAAGTGCTCCAGGAAAATGTATAGCAACAGATGAATGAAATGCCTTCCCATTTCTTAAACCTTATTGCTGAAGTGGACTCTGTTTGCTCTTTGGATGGTTGTGTTTTCTTACCTGTGAATGTCATGTGAAAAGAAACTTTAAAAGTCCTTTCCCTAATGTAGTGGTTCCCAACCTTTGGGTTTTTTTTGGCCATTCCCCACCTAAGCATCCCTAAAATGCTGACCCCCCTCCCCCCGTGACATATAATTCTTATTATTCAAAAAGTGAACTCCTTTTTACATGGAGGAAGCCTAAAATACCATTAACTGTTAATAACTGTTAATAAGTGGTTAAGAAGCTCGTTTTGTTAGCTGGAAAGTGGGCAAGTTGGCAGTTCAACACCTGAGTACAGTAATACCTCGGATAACGTTTACCTCAGATAGCGCTAAAATCGCATAACGTTAAGTAATCTGGGGAGGAGAATTGGATCGAATAACATTAACGTCCTATGGGATGGATCGGATAACAACCGCTAAACCCTGTGCGGCTACAATGTATCTCTATGGAGCTTTAAGGTTATTTGATCCATCCCATAGGATTTTAACATGGATCGGATAACACTAAAAATCGGATAACATCAAGACTTGTGGAACCAAGTCTTAGCATTATCCGAGGTACTACTGTACTGCATGCAACCTAGCAGTTCGAAAACAAGAAATTGCAAGTAGATAAATAGGGACCACTTTGGTGGGAAACAATCTTGGGGACATGAAAGGAGCCTCATTTGGGCGTACCCTGAGTGGAGTTCCTCCAGCAAAACAAAAACAAAATAACAAAACCCTTTCAACCCAGAAAGCACCTTTGTGTGCTTCTGACATAATTTTTGTATAAAGAACTTATTCTTGAATTGCCCCCCTGTGAGATGTGTGTCCCATATTTGGAATAATGACTCCTAATGATTTCTTACTCTGGAAAAAGGTCCTGTTCACTTGGGGCTGTTCAGTGTGCATGCGTGCATGTGTGCATGCATGAAATTGGTTGTATCTTTGTACAGTAATAATTTTAAAACCAGCCAAGTTAAAGAAATGATCTAACTTTTTCTCAGTATAACAATGTATAAAAAGGAAAATATAACAATCTCTGAATGAAATATTTAACCCTTCTCAAGATAGTTTAATGTATTTTTAATTAAATGTTTCTTGCTACAAAATAGCATTCAACGTGGCAGCTAAGGCAGTCTTATAGCAAGGTTTAAAGCTGGAATTGAAACAGATGTAAATACAGTAATCCCAAACCCTGGAGCTGAGATGTCATTGAGAGTTTGACCAGAACTTATATAGTGTCCTGGAATTCAAACATGGGTGCCACTGTCACAACCTCTTTTAGGCACAATGGTACAATGCCACTGTCACAGCTTCTTTTAGGCACAACATCATTTGGCTGGATGTTTCAGGCAAGGATCAAGCGCACACACACATATTTCTTGTCTTAAATCATCCTGTGCGTATATTTCTTGTCTTAAATCATCCTACAGGACAAATTGAGAACCATCCATTATAAGTAGACAAGCAGAAAACTACATTTACTGACACTCTTATCAGTTATGGAAAGCAGATGGAAATTAAATTAAGAATTTTTATTTTCAAAGAATTAAGCAAATTGTTCACAGTGCCTGACCATAATACACTTTTTACCCACCAAAAGAAGACTTCCAGATGACACCATGCAAATGCAGTAACAGCAGAAAACTTTTTATTGGCTGACATTGCTAAAGTGGGATGCAGTGGGCCAAACTACTCTCAATTACTTGCATTATAACAGGGATACCTTGTAACAGTAAATAGTTACTGGAAAAAATTACACCCCCCCCCCCCAATCTACTGTGAATGTTGCAGCAAACCAAAGACAGAACAAGTGTATTTGATGGGATTGGAAGATGATGGCATAGTTCCTGCTACTTAGAAAGTCACAGGACTTCATGTCTGTGAGTTTTGGCTCCAAGATACTACTAGGTGTAATTATAGTTACACTCTTAGCCTTTGCTTTTGGGAAAGATTTAAGTTTGGTATCTGAATTGTGATGAACCACTTACTTGATAGTTCAGAACCCAAAGAACACATAAATATTTGTAATACTGTGATGTCTCTTTATGTTTATACAGGGGTTCTGGGAAAACCACAACAAACTGATAAAGGAATATGGACCTACTTGTGGGTAAGATGCCCTGTCTTTCATTCACTTCTTTACTTGATGATTTGGTCTAGATCAGCGGTGCCCAATTTATGGCCCGTGGGCCCAATTAGGCCCATGCATCTCATTAATCTGGCCCAGGCTGAGAACCTGGGCCCTCTGACCTCCCCCACTTACGTCGATGGCAGCAATCACGCTTTGTCCTCGCTGCTCCAACGTGGATCGCTGCGTTGAGGAAATTTTCAGAACCATCTCCATTTCAAAATCCGTGGCGCTGGGAGAGCTCCTTGGCACACCAACTCTTACATCAACGCAGTGCGCCAAGTTTACCCTTCCAGTACTGCAGATTTTGAAACAGAAGGCTCTGAAAATTTCCCCAATGCAGCGATCCATGTTGCCAAAGGCTGCTGAAGCGATAGGACCGAGCCAGAGGCTGCTCAGAGCAGCAGGGACAAAGTGCAATCGCTACCACCGCCAATGTCAAAATGGTCAGCAGCAGGAGCAGCCTGCCTCCAGCCTCCATAACTGCGTGTTGGGGGCAGGACCAGCCCACACCAAAATAAGTTTGGGCACCACTGGTCTAGATGTAGAGATTTAATAGAAGTCAAATATGCTCTGAAAAAATGCAATACATGTGATTGTTTAATTTCAAGTTGTAAGTTTTTCATTGTTAGGTGTAGATTTCAGTATTTCATGAGCTTCTGTGTGTCAGATGAAAGAGTTTGCATTTTAAACCATTTTTTAAAAAACCCTCATCACTCAAATGCCATATCTCTGTGATGTTAAATGCCAAACATTCCCAAGAGGTGCGTTTTGAGCCCTTTCTGATGACAAAAAGAGACTGTGGTGGCTCAAGTGGTTAAGATGCTGAACTTGATGACTGGAAGATCAGAATTCAGTTCCCGGGTAATGCATGACAGAGTGAGCTCCCGTGTCTGTCCCAGCTCCTGCCAACCTAGCAGTTTGAAAGCAAGAAATTGCAAGTAGATAAATAGGGACCACTTTGGTGGGAAGGTAAACAGTGTTCCGTGCACTCTGGTGTTGAGGCATGTCTGCCACATGTCCATGGAAATGTCTGCAGATGCAGGCAGCGCTGACTCTTTGACTATAAACAGAGATGAGCACTGGACCCTAGAGTTGGATATTACTGGCTTTTGAGCAAAGCTGACCTTTCCCTAATTATTTTATGTTCAATTTCCTAGGTGCTGCAATATTTTAATTATAGTACTGAAATGTTGAGAAAGAAATTATCACCCAGTTTATTAGGTTATCTTTCTATTATTAGAGTACTCATTATGTTATGGCATTCAAGATTTTGTATAAATGTAATAAAACTGTCAACATTTGAATCTTATCTACTTGTTGTTCACCTCTTATTAATTTTATGGACCTGATTTTTGGACAACGCTCGTGTTTCTAAAAGATCCTGATGCAGTTCTTTCACTTTAATCATCTTTCTCCCTTCCCCGTAAAAGATGATTTATTTTTTTCACTATGTGCAACCTTGTAAAAAGTCTAAATGTCCATTCTGCTTTTACCCCTCTGGTTCCAAAGATCTGCAGCGCATGATGTCCTCTTTGTGTGACCAAAATAAAATCAGTTACAATTAATAGAATTTTTGAAGTGATAACTATGTTAGTCTGTGTAAGCAGATAATTAAGAGATTTTTCACCTGGATTTTAGAGGTCCTAAGGTTTGTGGGAGGGGGGGCATGGTAGCTTAGTGGTTAAGACGCTGACCTTGATAACCAGAAGGTTGATACCTGAATGCTGCACAATGAATGAGCTCCCATCATTTGTCCCAGTTCCTGCCAACCTAGTAGTTTGAAAGTAAGAAATTGCAAATAGATAAATAGGTATCACTTTGATGGGAAAAGTAACAATCTTCTGTGCACTTTGGCATCTAGTTGTGCCTGCCACATGACCACAGAAATGTCCACAGATGCAGACAGTGCTGGCTCTTTGGTTATAAATGGAGATGAGTATCACACCCTGGAGTTGAACATGATTTTCCTTACTCATACTTACTGTCAGCATACAGATGCCAGATCTTCCTCTCTCTCCTGAACATATTTGAAATTTTACTGTACAGGACTTCTTTACTGGAAGATTCAGAGGATGGCTTTAAGTTCCATTTTCACATGCATACAGCTAAGATAATTAAAAGTACATCTAAAAGTGCAAAGCATGGACAGGAACATAGGACTTGGGAGTAGACTATTTCTTCTTGTTGTTGTTCTGCTGTATCTGAATCTAAATATTGGCGATCCTCATGATAATCAACCATGAAGACTGCCCTGAGAATATAATGCATTTCCCTTTCATCTGCCTTCCTCAACACAGTGTGACACCCATACCACTGATCCAGTTCCGTGAGTCACTTTCTGGTCCTGAGCCCTTTTGGCACACAAAGTCTTCATCGGTCCCAGGCCATTACTGATGAAGCTGCTGCCCTCCAATAAAATGGGATTTAATCCAGTTGGGGACCATTACCCTTCCCTGTGGACTTCCCCACCCAAGGCCATTAGTCCTCAGGGTGGTCAGGTTAGTTAACTGCCACCTGATACTTAGCGTTGAGTCACTGGCAGTATGGTCTGCTCTATTACCATAGCAGGATAACCTGGTCAGACATTTGAGTAGACTATTCATCAAACTTAGCATTGCCCAGTGCAGGGAACAGTTATTTTCATTCTGAATGGAGGCTTAGCTTTTGCAATCCAATTGTAGCTTTTGTCAAGCTCTGGTATTCTCAACTCTCTCTGACAGTGGCTTTCCAGGATCTCAGACCAGAGAACTTGTTTTTGTTGTCACTTGTCATTCGCGGGAACATTTGAATGAGGCCATTGGTGGGTGGCAACAGGTTCACATCCCCTGGGTGGGGGTACCAAAATTGGGGGACCTTTGAGCAGGGGGATGGCAAAATTGGGGGGCCATGCCCACCTCCATGCCCTGCCCCACCCTGCCCACTTCCCTGCCCACTTCCCTGCCCACTTCCCTGCCCAGCCTTGTCCACCTCCTCCACTACCTCCTCCTCCTCCAAGTCCAGGCGGCCTTATGCAGTGGAGTCGATTGGTATTCAGATTTGATGTCAGGTTTTGTCCCTGCAGGTGGTTCAAGGTCTCCCTTGCTCAAAAGCCAGTCATATCCAACTCTAGGGTGCAGTGCTCATCTCCATTTACAGCCAAAGAGCCAGTGCCGCCTGTGTTTGCAGATGTATACATGGACATATGGCAGGCATGACTAGATCGCCCATGGTGCAGGCTCCGCCCATGATGTAGGCTCCGCCCATGATGTAGGCTCTGCCCATGGTGTGGTAGCGAAATTTATTGCCGCCCACCACTGGATGTGTGTGTGTGTGTGTGTGTGTGTGTGTGTGTGTGTGTGTGTGTGTGTGTGTGTGTGTGTGTGTGTGTGTGTGTGTGTGTGTGTGTGTGTGTGAATGCTTCACACTGTTGCTTTGATTGACTCAAATTCAGAAACCAGTTTGCTTTTGAAGTTTGATTGCTTTTCACCATTGCACAATGAAATATTCTAAAAACGTAGATTTTTAAAACACATCTGAGTATTATGAACCTTAATTAGGATGTTTAGACTGTAACAAAAGAATATCTTTTCTTTAAAAAATGATATTCTCTCCTGGGTAGGTTGATATATGTACTTTTTGATGGATATCAAACATGGCACTCAGAGATAATATACACAATGATAACCACAGGGTGTACTTTGTAAATATAAGTTCCTTTCTGAAAGCATCATTTTAAACAAAAAAAATTGTGACACCTGAAGGGGTAGCAAATTTATTATGTTATAGATTTCTGTATCACAAGGTGCAGCCTTGATGTTAGTCTACATATAAAACGTATGCGACTAATATATTTATTATTATTTCATTGTCGGCTGCTACTCATATCCAAGTACTGTATACGTTTTTCCTGGAAGTCATTTTCTCTGTTGATGAATATATCTCTGGTGACTCAAAAAACCAATCCTGGCATGAAACATGTGGCCGCATACTGTGCACTGAATAGATGGTGGAGGATGTGGTTGAGTTTGACAAAGCTTTAATGTTTGTCGCTTAGCCTCTTCCTGTCTGCCTCCCAGAGTCGCATGTCAATTGGGGTGGCTATACAAAATAAATAAATAAATTCTCCTTTGTAGTGACCGGTAGCAGCAGAGATGGTTTGGTAGCAATGTGGGCGATCTACAGCCTCTGCCTCCCAAGGTTTTGGGTTTATACCTGACACCTTCATGGTTTGTTTCAGCGGGTCCTTATAGTGCTTCAAAGGAGCTCCATGAGGCCTTGTACCGGAGCTAAGTTCCCCTTAAAGAATTTGATGAAGAAGCCTGGAACCATCCATACAGCGGACATGCCCTATCCATCTTAGATGATGGCCTGTGATGGAAGCTTACATTTGCTTTCTTGAGAACTGTGATGTTGGTGATATAGTCAACCCACTTGATCTTCAAGATAGACCTTAGCTTCACTTGGTGAAAGCACTCAAGGTTTTTGAAGTCTTGGGGATAGAGGGTTCATGTTTCACAGCCATACAATAACACTGAAATAACAACATCTTGGTGTACCATGAACTTGGTCTGGATTGTTAAATCTTTGTTCATGAAGACCCGGTATGATAGACAACCAAAGGCAGAATAGGCAGCACCAATTGTCTTCACCACATCCTGTTCACAGGTGTGGTTTTTAGACAGGATGCTACCAAGATAAGAAAACTGGTCTACCTGTTCCAGTGTTGAATCTGAGATGGCAATACTGAACTCTGGAAGGGTTGTCCTTGAGGCGGGTTGTGCAAATATCTTGGTTTTCTTAGCATTTATGGTGAGGCCAAAATGATCACATGCATTCTCGAGACAGTTGACTGCATCATCTGCTCTCACACCTGAGGAGCTGCAACAGTCAGTCAACTATTTTAACTGTTATGAAATTCACAAGTGTTACACATGCTACAAGTCTGAAACAGACAAGCCAAGTGAACAGTTTTAGGTTGGCCATATGAAGGAAAAACAGTCCTTGGTTTGAGGGACTATCAGGGGATAGTCCTCTGTGTTTGAAAGACTCTCACATTGGATGAGTTTACTGGTTGTGGTTTCACTGGTGAAAAAAATAAAGAACAGTAAGAAGGGATAGCAGGAGCACGAAAATTTCCCATATACAGTAGTACATTTAGTACTTACATCAAACAAAAACAAAAAACACTGCAGCACTTTAAAGACTAACTGCTATATTTTTAATGTGAGCTTCCATGGATCAAGTCCACTTCTTCAGACATAGGAATGGAATAGCGAGGCATGAGCTTATACAGTATACATCAAATACAGAGTCATAGAGTGATTAAATCAGAATGACATCATCATGCAAATCAATATAGCTTCCCACAGCTGGCAGTGGTAGATGATCTCTGGTTGTTATTCAGATCCGCTCTAACTGTCCCCTATTCAATTTTAAATGTGGGGAATTACAAAACAAGCAACTGGCATTGAATGCTAATGAATTTAACCTCTGTGTTGCTGTGTGAGCACATCCCTTCTTCTGTGAGACATGCTCTAAATGTCCCCTATTCAATTTTAAATGTGGGGAATTACAACACAAGTACCTGCCATTGAATGCTAGTGAATTTAACCACCTAGAGCTTGGTCTCTGTCCATTTGAAACAATCTTATAGAGTCACAGGCCTGCAAAGGCATGGCTAGTTTCAGAAACAGTGTTTAGGTTCACTTGGCAAACTGCTGGGTTTCTATTTTCTTGTCACCATCGATCTTGCACAATTTATTTACTTATTGAAATTGTTTGCAAGGCCCCTCTTTGAGATCACATCTTCTCAATATGGCTTCTTAACACATAAATACAAAATAGAAAGTTAATAGCAAATTTTAACCCATAAACAACTGTAAGAGTGCAGTTAAGATGTTAAAAGAAATAGCTGGAACATGAAACACGAGCAGCATTCAGCTCTGTAGAAGCACTAAAATTAGATAAATTATTAAAACTGACATCAGAAATTTAGTCATAGTATTCCTCTGAGAGTTCCACCTTTTGTAAGCCAAAGTGTAAAACAAGGATGTGTTATGCCACCAGAAACAAAAATTTACCAGACAACACCAAGGTAAAAGCAAGGTATCCTGGCTAATGGAACTACCACAGAATAAGATAGCAAATGGATTCTTATCTGTGTTTAATTATATTTGTTAAAGTCTTCCACCAGATTAAACCAACACAGCCCTATCACTTTGTCTGGTACTTAGAATCCCATGGTTTGGGTGGATATGTTAGAGAGTGATTGTGCCAACTCTCATTTTAGGACCACAGACTAAACCTGTGTCTTAAAACAATTTTACAACTGCATTTGAACCTTTTGGTTATATATTGTCAGCTTTCTATACCACAGAGAGGTTTTTAAAACTTTGTCCTACATATTTGTGAGGTGCCTGGGATATTTTGATTCTCTCTCTCTTTGATTCAGTCTTCTGAAGCACTTCTGGGGCACAATGCATCAATTTAAAGTACCATACCTAAGTTAGATAACATTTACTGCTTGAATTAAATATTCTAACTTCATGATACTACAATCTATCAGTATATTAGGTTATTCATAAATCCCGACTATGAGTGTGAAGTTTACACCGGTACTACATTCTCCTATTACAGAATTGGAGATTTTGATAATTTTTATTACATAAGCTTCTACTGTTTATTTCTCACATTTATTTTTGATATGCATTGAAGTGGCATAGTTTTTGAAGGACATAAGAGCCTGGGTTGACCTTACTTTTCTTTTTCTTTAAAATAAGTAATCTAACCATTTAATTCTAGACATTGTTCCAGTCTTATTGAACCTGATGCTCTCTAGCTATTTTATACCCCCCTTCCCACCATGACCAGTGGAGACCATCATGGAGTGCACAGACTGGGGAAGACTATGCTAGGCTTTGTCCATCAGTTTTTCTGGATCTTTGGAGCTGCATTACATGAAGTCATATCTTAGCTTCTGTGAGCATGTGTGATGGTTACATGCTCTGTCTAATCATTAAAGAAAAATATTGCAGAAGGATGGGTCCAAGTGTGCAAGAAGCACAATTGTTTGTAAAAAAAACCCTAAGCAATTTGCACATAACATCATTCTCACCACTGAAGAAGCTGAAGGCGCAAACAAATTGTCAGCTATCCTAATTGGTGAGGAAAAGAATGTAACAATAATCACCAACCTTTATTGGAATCGGACAGCTCAAGTCAGAGTTGAAGAACAGCTGTCGGGGCAAGTTCAAATTCGCAGAGTTGTTCAGCAAGGCTGTGTGTTGTCCCTGACACTGTTTAATATATATTCAGAGAGCATTTTTTCAGAAGCATTATCAGATTTAAACATTGGCATTAATATTAATGGGGAATATCTGAATAACATCCAATATGCTGATGACACAGTGTTGTTGGCCACAGACCCTGCATATCTTCAGTTGATCCTGGATCGAGTTAGAGTTTCAAGTGCAGAATATGGTTTTGATCTCAACACCAAGAAGACAAACTATCTGGTTATAAGCCGAACACCAACTCAAAACAAGCTAATGGCAAGAACACAAGAAATAGAAAGAGTGGATAAAATTGTCAATTTGGGGAGTATGTTAAATGAAAATTGGGATTCCGAGGTAGAGATTAAAATACAAATAGGAAAAGGAAAATCTACCTTCATAAAAATGTGACACTTGTTATGCAGTAGAGATCTAACTCTTGCTATAAAGATCCGAATAGTGAGATGTTACGTATCCACAGTGTCGCTATATGGAATTGAAGCTTGGGTATTGACAAAAGCATCTGAAAAGAGAATCAAATTTTTTGAAATGTGGGTCTACAGATGGCTGCTGAGGATATCATGAGTTGACCATATGACTAATGTAGCAAATAAAGCTCCAATACCTTGGCCATATCATGAGGAACAATATAGAGTATAGAATACTCCAGCTTGCACTGCAAGGATAGATCCCTAGGAAGATTGCCCCTTGATGTAAATGGACTTCATGGCTGAAGAACCAGAGAGACTGGTGTGGCATGTCCTTGGAAGAACTGTTTTAAGGAGTTAAGAACAGGAAGACTATCACCATGATGATAGCCAATATCTGGAACAGATATGGCACCTTAAGAAGAAGAAGATGCCTTTGTATTGTGTAGCATGTTTCACTGTCCATACTTTACATCATAGGCAACAGAAGGGGAAATTCACTAAATGATAGGTGATCCAGCTGGAAGAGGTTTTGATGAACTTTTTCTGTCACCAGTATGTGTTCATTTGTTGCTGGATTGTTGTTCTTTTTTAATTGGGGGGTATATATATATATTTAATACTGTATATTGTAATCCACCCAGAGTGGGAAAATATCCCAGATGGGTAGGATATAAATGTAATTAATAAATCAATAAGACAGGAAGCTTACCGACTGGATCCTGGTCCCTAAAGGGAACGTTATGTTTTCATCAACTTTGTATCAGTATTCCTTAGAATCCCAAATCTTGGACAGCAGGATATATAGCACAAACAAATTAAATGCAGGTAAATGTGTTTGAATGTTATACCTGTACATTTATTCTTCACACACAATTTGGATGGCTGGGTTATACTATAATCTTATGTAGAAAATAGCTTGAGCTCATCCCTCATCAATTCTCCAGCGATCTTCTCTGATATTCTCAAAACCTTATGAATGCAGGAAAATAATGTTACATCGAAGCATTAAATGTATGACCAATTTCAAGGAGTTTGACCTGACAGTCTTGGCGGTGCAGGAGGTTTTTACTCATTCCAGCTGGAAAACTCCTCCACATGAATATAAAGAGCAAAGAATACTGTTCTTTGAAATGGGAGCTTTTCTTTTCTCTCTCTCTCTTTTTCCTGAGGTCACTTGAATCATTTGGCTGATATCATCACAATTTGTTTTCTTTTTATGTGCACTGGTTTCCTTGACAACAGGATGTCAAATCAACTTTTCAGCTTTAATCACGTCAAAACAATATATTCCTTCTATTCTGAAAGCCCTGAAGTCTTAAAGAATTAAATCAAACAAGGTTTAGTGGGTCACAATAGTATCCCCCAACCTCTTTGTATCGCCTTCATTTATCGTTGTGTGTTTGAAAAATCAGATCTGTCTCAATATATTGAAGATCGAAATAGAAAGAAGAATGTCAGTAAAGAAAAATGTATAAATCAGTGTAACTCCTTCTGAAGATACATGTCGTGGGACATTACCGCTAAAATGCTCTGGGATCCAACAAAGTATTTTAGTTAACACTGCCATCTGAAAGTAGCATAGGTGGTGCAAACAGAACTAATTGTATTGCTGTGGGATTAAGTTTCCATCCCTAATATGAATCCAGCAAGATTCCATGATAGAAGAAAAAAGTTGCCAATATCATTCTTCAGCCTCTCCTCTGAAAGGGCCATCCAGTAGGGTTATCTTTCATGATGACTCAGACGTTTTCAGTGCCAACTTCCAACCTAAGCCTAGACTGCTGTAGATCAAAATTAGAGTTTGGAAATGTTACTTTTTCAGATGATTTAAAAAATTATTATTATTATATTTCAACTTGTATGCCACCCGGCTCGTAATGCAACTCTGGATGGCTAACAAAAAACAGAGTAGCACAAATTGCAATTACAAAAGTATCAATTACAGTTACAAAGTATGATTCCTGGAATTGCTGTCCCACTCCCAACATTAATATTTGTAATGTAGATCAGTCGGGTAAAGAATGCCTTACGGGTTCCTTGCAGCCCCTAGTACAGGTCTGTTATTACCTCACTACTACAAACAAAGATTTATCCTCTTCTGATTTAAAAATCTCGTTATTATTTATTATTTATTTAGATTTATATCGCCACCCCACCCACTCGCCATGGCGGCTCAGGGCGGCTTACAATCAGAAATAACAACACAGCACAAACAGCTGAAGTCCATTCCTCCTCCCAGCCAGAGGACATTAGTCTTATCCTTCTCTGGGCAGGTATAGCCCAGAATTAGGAAGTGGAAGCTTCCATCTAAAAACCTTAAAACTATTAAAATTTAAAATTAAAATCTTAAAAAAAGATTAAAAACAGATTAAAAACACACCAAATGCTACAACTGCTAATTTTAAAAATAGAGAAAGAGAGGGGCTCAGATCATCCAGTGTGCTGGGGTCATTATACCTCCCGCACCCCATATCTTCCCCACCAGCTATGTTTTTAGATTCTTCCTAAAGGGCAGCAGCTCCCTCCGGAGACGTAACTCCATTGGCAGGAGGTTCCATAGGGATGGAGCAGACTCAGAGATGGCCCTCCTTCTAGTGCCAGAGAGATGTGCCTCTCTGGCTGATGGAACAATTAGATTAAAAATCTCCTTCTAGACCTCTGATTGCAGCTTCTTAGAGGTGATAAAGGACACATAGGGTAATATGGTGGGACATCACAGCTAAAATGCTATGGGGCCCACCAATACTAATTAAGGGGTATTAGGGATAATTTCATTTTCCACCATCTGTTTTAGGTCCAGTGATGCCATTTTCAATTGGAATTGGTTTTCTACCACTTTTGCTTGAAGGGAAATAGTGACTCTCACCACTCTTTTTTTAACCTGGTCCCACCAAAATGGCAACCACTTCAAAGCCCAAGTTACAAGACTGATGGCAACTTCTGCATCAAGTTTCAGGTTGGTGTAAATCACGATTCTTCCTGGATTATCCCTTTTACCAGGCCAAGCAATCAGCCAGTGCTTGCTTTATACTGCATATTTTAGCACTGCCACAGCTAACGCTGACTTTGCAGTGCCATTTTTTAATATATAAAAGAGTGATAATGCTTTTGTTGGAACTCAGCTAGTTTTATTATTCATTATTATGTTAACACTATATAAAATATATGCCCCACATACTGACCAGCAGTACGTGTGGGTATAATGTCTAGCAACTGCTGTCTTCAAAAATAATGAGCAGAATTTGAAAACCACAAACCTTTCATGGTTATTAAAAACCCACAAAAGATTAAGAAGATTAAATGGTAGAAACTCTCAAGTTTTTATCACACAAAAATATTTTTAGTTTACTTTTTTCTTTAGAGTTTATACCCATTTAGTCCTTTATATATTCATAGATGGATGCTTGCTTTTATACAGATTCCAATAAGACCATCCACTAATCTTCACAGTTTTTCAGAAAAACAAGTCATTTCAGTTCTTGTTAAAAGAGAGGTCGTTCGGTATCTATTTCATGCCTCTCATTCTTTCCCCTGAACTCTTAGGCTCTGACTTCAATCTTCTTGAAATTTGAACCTCATATTAATCGTATATCTTTCTTGCTCGCCCTGTCCATCCAGTACCAAAAAGCCATTCCCCATCTTCAAATCAAGTCATAGTTTCATACGCAAACATACCAACCCACCTCTCAACTATTTTAACTTATTCTCCTGTCACCCATCCAACCAACACTGCGAGTCAAACCCCAGTCAGTTATTGTGCATATTAGTTTTAACCTACTGTATATATACTGTATATAACTGTATATAACTACAGTAATACCTCCGATAACATTAGTATCGAATAACACTAAAATCGCATAACATTAAGCAATCTGGGGGGAAGAATTGCATCGGATAACATTAAGATCCTATGGGATGCATTGGATAACAACCGCTAAAGCCTGTGTGGTTACAATGTATCTCTATGGATCCCATAGGATTTTAACATGCATCGGATAACACTAAAAATCGGATAACACCAAGACTTGTGGAACCAGGTTTTAGTGTTATCTGAGGTTTTACTGTATATACAGTATACTGTATATAACTGTATACAGTACATTATTTGTAACCATCCCAAAGCCACAGAGCCTTTTTACAGATCAGATGGGAGGTAAAAGCATAGAACAGGGGTGCCCAAACGATAGTGTGTTTTACTTTCACTTCCGGGAGCAATGAGGGTGGTGTGGGCCAGATGAATTGGTGTTGGGGGCTGGATCCGGCCCACAGTCTGTAGTTTGGGCACCCCTAGTTTAAGCAGAGAAAATGGGGTCTAAAATCTATCTCATCTTGTTGCAAACAGATTACGAGGCACGTTTTACTTTTGCTTCCAGTGGCAGGAACCACGTGGCCAGCCCCCTGAACCATGTGACTGTCCTGCAGCCTGAAAAGTTTGGGCACCCCTGGCATAGAAGAATGCACCTGCTGGAGCATAAAGGAGCATTTTAAAGGGAGAAAGTGAGATTCAGGAAATTGGGGAGATCTCTAGGATTCAGAGAGATGTCAAAAAGGCAGGAGCAATAGTTTGAGTTCTTCAGTGGTGCACGTGCAGTCACTCCATCATTGCAAATTGTCTATCCCTGGTCTGTGATGGCGAACCTTGGCAGATGTTCTTGGACTTCAATTCACAGAAGCCTAAGCACCCTGTGAATCCACATGAATGGGTTTACTGTGATTCATCTGGCCCGCACTGCCCTTGTCACTGCCTTAAAGTTTGCATTATTTGTCTGGAGGAGACTAACAAAGACAATGAAAAGGAGACAAGTCTTAAGTCACAACGTTCTCCTATCAGGTGATTCATCATCTTGGAAGTCTTCAGACCAGCTTTTAATTTATGGATGATGAGCTCTCAGTGTGACTAAACCCAGGTTTTTCTATCACACCCTTCGCTACAACAAGTCTTTCTGGTTACTAGTAACTAGTGCATGAATTATTTCAAATGCAGTTGTTTTGCTGTTGCCAGCTTACACAGGCAGGTATCAGTGTGGGGCACTAGGATGGCTGTGTGTTTTGTTTTACAAATGCCAATTCTTTTGTCTCCAGCTGTTCCTCTTTCTTTTACTTCTGGTGAAGCATATCTGCTTTTTGGCACTTCTGGGTTCTGCGGAGGAAACCCAGGCATTGCTAGACGTTCCCCGCCGCCACCAAAAGTGCAAAAATGTCACATTTTTGCTGTGAAAATAGAGTGGAAAAGTGGTGAACGTGCGGTAGAAAATTACAAAACCAGAGAGGAAATGTTCTGCACACCTCCCGCTGCCATTGGAAGCAGGGGATATTGCAAAAGCAAAAACCACTGCATTTTCACAGTGAAAATGTGTTTTTGTACTTCCGGTGGTGGTGGGGAACTTCTGATGGTGCCTGGGTTCCCACCATGGGCTGGATTAATTGGTACTGTGGGCTAGATTAGGCCCACGGGCCATAGGTTACAAATGCCTGGCATAGATGAATAATTTTGTATTGTCAGGAACTGGTTGATCATTTGTATACGCAGTACTGTATATTATACAGTGCTGGAGTCAATACACTTTGGGGCAGTCCATTTTTCTGTAACCTTCATCTGCTGTTCTTTCCATTCATTGTCAGATAGAATCTCCAGTTCTGGAAGGAAGTAATGGATATATTTTTGAATCTGCCTTTTTCTTTATCTCTTTATTTCCCCTATGTACTTCTCAAAAGGTAATAAAAGTTATTTTTCATGTTAATTCTTCTTACTGTAGGGGAAAATGTGTTACATTAACATCTGCTAAAGAGTGGGAACTTTAAACATTATTTTGTTGTTAAAACCCACAATAAGTGGACATAATAATTTAAACTGATTTTTTTAGAAATCGCATTCCATTTTTAATGTGTGTCACTACGTTTCTTCATTTTTCTAGACTAGCTTTTCAGGCCATATACTGTATGGATTTTCTCAGTTACTGGTCCTAAAATCTCATTCTCTTTTTCTTTAGCAGATGCTTTATATTAGTTGTAACTAAAGGATGCTTCACACTCTCCTCCCATTTTCTTCCTCTTTCTTTTCTTTCTGAAATTAGAATCAAAATTGTGTAATTATACTTGGATTCATTCATTCCATTGTGTTGTGGACAATTTTCTCCCAACTTCAGAATTCCTTTCCCTGACAACTTGCAGAATCCTAACATTTTCTACAAATGTTAAAAAGATTTTAATTAATGCCTTCAGTTGTCAAATAAAGGAAGGATCTATTTGGAGACAGAGAGAAAGTGAGTGAGAAATGGCCAACCACTTTCCTAGAATTACTCTGCATTTGTTTTAATATGTGAATACTGAAGTCATTTCTATATCACTAAATGAGTTGATATGTTGCAGTTGCTGTAGAAGTAATAATTCTAAAATGTAAGAAGTGCAGTTGAAACTTAAAGTAATCTTTGCGAGTTGATTTTTATTAAGTATTTTAAGTGGATTTTTTTTTAAAAAAAATCGAATTTGAAGCTTGCATCATATCATACATATTTTTTAGAACTTCTCCTGCCTTCTGATTCAGTGGTGATTTGTCATATGGCATGATGGTTGTTCTTGGGTTTGGAAAACTAGGACCAAACTAGACATAACATGGAAATGAAGAATCCACTGTGAGATTTTCTAATATTTTGCCCCCTCCTCTTTCTTTCTTTCTTTCTTCCTTCCTTTCCTCGCTCCCTCCCTTTCTTACTTATAAGCATAAATCAAAATACAAATGTGGTTCTCAGTCTGCCATCCTTCTTCTTCTTGTTCTTCCTCACTCCTTGAAAAGCAACTATGGGCCATTCTGACTGGAGCAGTATACATAATAATTCTTTAGCTGCTTCATCTCTGATTAAAATACCCCCTGTAAAGAAACCAAAAACAATAAACCTGCTGTGCCAGGCAGGGTATCTGTCATGTCTGTCTCCCTTTCTCATAATAACAACTTTAGTATGTGCAGAGATTGTGATTGAAATTGGGAAAGTAACATGGGGAAAGGCTTTTGTTATTCATTTATACTGAAATTTATGTCCCATTCTTCAAGTGTCCCTGCACCACTCAGAGCAGCTCACAACAATTTAAGGCCGTAATACAATATATATAGTCATATGTGCATAAATAGACAAAAAGTACAGTAAAAATACAATGCAATAAAAATACTCCCTCTACACCTTATGGGGTGGTAGACGATAAAGGAAAAGAAGGAGGAGGAAGGAGGGGGGGGACCAACTCTTCAGAAATGTTGGTTATTCCTCCCCCCCCCAAAAAAAAAAAAAAAAACCCACCAGCAGCATAGACTTGGAGAACTCAACTCAGTTCTTGTTAACTCCAACTAGCACTTTGCATGATAAAATCACTCAAGAAGGATTTAAAGTAGAAAAAAGTTATTTTACTTACAGTTGTGATCTATAGTTACAGCAAGGAAAAAAAGGGGGGGATGGAGTCTCCAGGACATGGAGAGCTTCTTATATTTTGTTGCTTGGTGCATGCTCAGAGGAAGAAGAGAGATTAACTGCATCAGTTTCCTGTGTATAAAGGCTGCATGTAAGGTAAAGGTAAAGGTCACCTGTGCTCAAAAGCCAGTTGTATCCGATTCTCTGTTTATAACCAAAGAGCCAGTGCTGTCTGCATTTGCAGACATTTCCGTGGACATGTGGCAAGCATGCCTAGTGCATGGATTGCTGTTTACTATCCCACCAAAGTGGTACCTATTTATCTACAGTACTTGCAATTTCTTGCTTTTGAACTGCTAGGTTGTCAGGAGCTGGGACAGAGACGGGCACTCATTCTGTCATGCAGTACTCAGGTTTTGAATTGCTGACCTTCCGCCTCCCAGTCAGCATCTTAACCACTTGAGTCACTGCAAGTCAACAGGATGTTTCATCCTTGCTGCTTTGTCTATGGGTTTAGGTAGATATCTGGTCATCTTCTGTAGGAAACAGAATCTTGGATTAGATCAGGAGTTCTCAACTGTGTTAAACCGGGGGGCAGATCACACTCCCTCACACAGCTTCTGGGGCCAGATGTCCATTTTGCCCTCCTTCCACCACATGACATTTCCTGGTGTTGTGGAGGCAGTGGAGGGGCCACATGAAATGGTGCCACATGCCGCATCTGGTCTACGGGCTGCAAATTGAGAATCCCTGGATTAAATTGACCAGAGATTAAGTGAGCAAAGGAATTTTGACATTCAGCCCTTAGTCTTCTCCAATTTGCTATATTCCTGTAGTCTCAGGAAAGCCACATAGCTGTCAAGGTATCATTCCATGGATTTAAGTGATAACATTAGGGTGTTCCTAAGAGATAACAGAAAGAATACTGGTAAGATGTCTTGGAAGAAAGAGTTTTTTGAAGTGGTAGCCACCGGGGGTGTGCAGGCCACATTGAAAGGGCGCTGGACAGGTGTGATGAGGGGAAGGGGGAATGGGGGGGGGTCTCAGGCTCAGGCTGACAGCACTGGAAGGTCGGGCCCCAAGTGCACCTTGCCCCCCAGAGCTGCCATGACATGGGGAGGGCGTACTCTGCACATGATCAGGGGGATCCCCTTGCTACCCCCCAACCCCTTCTGGGCAAGTCCAAACACACGGTATCTGGCCTCTCTCAGGGCGATAGCAGCCTGGCACACCAGAAGAGCCAGAGAGGTCATGGCCTCACTCTCATGCCCATGCATTTGGGAAGGGAGCTGTGGCTACAGCACCGGGGGGGGGGGGGGGGCTGCTGGTGCAGCTCTCCGGCTAGCTTCTTCCCCTCAGAATGAAGGAGCAGCTGGGCTTAGCACTGGCCAGAGCTAGCCCTTCCCTGCCTCCTTTATTCCTCACGTGGAGGTGGGAGGAGGGCCCTGGTAGCCACATTAGTCTGTGAAGTGTATCAAACATGAAACAAAATGAAGGAGAAGGAAAAGAAGAAAAAGCATAATGTTGTGCTACTTTAAAGACTAACAGCTGTATTTTAATGTAAGGTTTCATTGACCAAGACCATTTCCTCAGATATAGGAGTGAGACTACATGGCAAATATTTATATCCTCCTCCTCCTATTTTGTTAATGGGTTGTTTTATAACTTATGGTTCCCCATATAGGTACAAAAAGATAGAAGAAGCCAACTGTGCAGTATTCTTCTGAATGAGAGAAAGCATTGTGTGCAGCACAGCTGTGTCTTTTAAGGTCTACGTTTTTAATCTCTATGTTTAAAAAAGTTTGGTGTGTTGAGGTCAACTCCTAGCATGGCTGCTTATTGTTTTTAAATAACTTTCTCAAGCGTTGGTCATTTTATTAAAGGTGCTATGACGGATAGGTATTTTTTGGGTAGGATTTAGACAAAGTCAAGTGGTAGATACAATAACCTGTTAACATTAAAGATTCCATTGACTAGTTGGCTTCGCCTTCCTCCTGATATTGTGTAAGGATCACACGATTGTCTTTGTTCATTGACTAGTTGTTCATCACAAACTGGAGCAACAAAACACCTGAAAATTGGCCTTCCAGTAATAAAGAGAGACATTGAACAGGAAACATTTTGACAAAATAAAAACAAATAATCATTTTGCATGGAAGAGAGAACAACGTAGAAATCCAGAGAACGGTGGTCTCCTAATTGTCTTCTTAGTTTGTGTTAAGACCATTTGCTTTGTTTTCTTCCAGAAACATGTTTCTTCTTCAGGTGCCGTATCCGTTCCAGATATTGGCTGTCATCATGGTGATAGTCATCCTGGTTTTAACTCCTTGGAACAGTTCTTCTGAGCACATGCCACACCAGTCTCCTAGGTTCATCAGCCATGAAGGCTGTTTATGTTCACGGCCTCTCTTCCCAGGGATCTTTCCTTGCAAAGCGAGTTGGAGTATTCTATATTTTATGCTGTTTCTCATTATATGGCCAAAGTTTTGGAGCTTTCTTTGCTTAATTGTCTTAAAGAGTTATTTTTCTTTATCCTTCCAGCACAACCAGTAGCATCGCATGGATTTCAGCCACCCGGGGCTTAAGCCAAATTTGCCACCCCATGGTGGATGCTGGCACCCACTCCAGCTAGGGCTTCTGGAAATTGTAGTCCAAGAACACCCGGGCCGCTCCTACACTACGCCACTGAGCACAACACTTCTACGTTAGTTACATGGTCAACCCATTATATCCTTAGCAGCAGTCTGTCAATTCATATTTCAAAAGCTTCAGTTCTCTTTTCAGATGCTTTAGGTAACGTCCAAGCTTTCACTCCATATAACAACAATGGGCATTCATAACACCTCACTGTTTGGATCTTTGTAGAGAGAATTAGATCTCTACTGCATAACAAATGTTGCATTTTTATGAAGGTGGATCTTGCTTTTTCTATTTGTATTTTAATCTCTACCTTGGGATCCCAATTTTTATTTAACATATTCCCCAAATAGACAATTTTATTCTCTCTTTCGATTTCTTGTGTTCTTGCCATTAGCTTGCCATGAGTTCATATTCAGCTTATAATAACATACTTCATCTTCTTGGCATTTAACGGCAATAAGAAACATGCATTTAATTTTTAATTTATGTCTTTCACTAGGGAGGTGTTTTCTGTAATTCACCTTTTCATTACTTATGCCTATTTTATCCTTAAAGCAACACAGTGAGATAGGCTGCGATAGGGTGACCCAAAGTGGACATTTTGGTTAAAAGAGGATTCCAGTCAAACTACAGATGTGCAGAGGTGTGAGCCACTAATTTTAAGCTATTCTTTTCCCATTCACCTTCACAATATGCTCTTCAAAATAGCTTGTTGGGAATGAATTTTCCCAGTAGTTGCATGACCCTGCTATAATGCAAGTATTTTCAGCTCCCTTGTTTTTTTGAGTGGGCAGTTGAGACTCATTTTTATAAACTACTTGCTTCTATTATAACTAGTTTGTGGAGGTGATTCAAACAACTGCTTGGTTGTTGTTGTTTTGAACTCCCTCCAAGGACAAGTATTAGAGGCATGATCCTAATGAACATCTGCACTTCAGAAATGGCTCTTCCACCATTATTTTTGAGTGCATTTGTGTGCCATTGTCTGTGCCATGTAAGAAGACACTGGAGGAAGGAAGACACAGGGAAATGTCTGGTGGGAGATTCCTGTAGAGATGTTTAAAAGTGGGCAATTTGCATAGAAACTTAGTAAATGTATGAAGGGGACTGGTAACATTTGTGTAAGCACTGTGTTGTGAACTGCTGGTTCCACAGCGGAGTCGTATCAGCAAAGAATAGAAGCATTCAAGATGGGAGGCATGTCTGCCACACTAGCACAGGAAGCTCAGCCAGGCGAACACTGTTTTTAAAAATGCAGGGAAAACAAGCTTTAGTCTAGCTGAATGAAAATGTCACAGCTGAAGCATGGGTAATAAAATTGTGGGCAAACACAATGGCAACTTGGTGAGAATAGCATTTACGAATGCTTTTCTGGTCTGCATTCAAGATAAAAATACTATAGATAGTTTCATCTCCAGTCAGGAGAGATATCTTTGTATGTTATTAGGATCATGTTCCCATTCAGTTGCTGGAGTAGAGAAGCACAATTAATTCTATTAGCAGCTTTCATTGTGTATTAATGAAATGGAATACTGATTCAGCTAATCACCGCCAGCAGTATATGACATGCTATTATCGATGTAGTCCTCGTAATTGTTAATCTCTTAGAATAAAAATGAGTGGAAATAGCTTCAGGAACCTAGGAC
Organism: Furcifer pardalis; assembly: GCA_030440675.1. Lineage (NCBI taxonomy): Eukaryota > Metazoa > Chordata > Lepidosauria > Squamata > Chamaeleonidae > Furcifer > Furcifer pardalis. The sequence goes on from CP126892.1 coordinate 154,161,281, forward strand.
TTCATCCGCTGAACAATGGTTTGTTGGCTATGGTAAATTTTCTAAAAAATATTCCAGCCTTTAAAAAGAAAATAACAAGGTTCTGTCTTTGAGGAGATAGGACCACTAATTGCTTATTGCCACTCAAATGGCCAGACATGGTGATGGCACATAGAAAACAGGCCATTGTGGTAACAATTTTTAAAGTTACTGGTTTTTTAATTGTTAAAAGTAACTAGCATAACCTTTGTAAGCACCTATAGCCAATGTGAAATTCTTCCTTCCTTCCTTCCTTTAAAGATGATGTGGTTTTGATGTCGTGAATGACATTTTAACCGGTTGCCCCACCTGGTCCCACTTCATTGCTTTACCACACATCTACTTTTGGTTCAATACCACTTGGGTAGATGATGATACTGTGGGCTTTTAAAAATAATCTGTCAGGAATTAAAATGCTTTTTTTGGTGTCTATATTTTTAAAGAAAGAGAGAGCAGAACTTTCCTGCAAAAGTAGAGCATGGAATAGCATAGACTGTCTATTTTTATGGGAGAATAGACAGCACTTTCAGTTTGGGATACATGTAGGAAATGATACATTGGTAGGTGTGTTGATGCATAGAATGTTTTAGTGTGACTTTTAAAGCAGAGAATTAAAAGACTGGTTTGCCTGTGTGTAATCTCATGCGAAACTGTTGTTGCAGCCCTGTCTGATTTCATTACCAGGAAGGAAAGGAACGGAGATGGACGGATAGAGCTATTTTTCTAAGACTGTATTCAGCCACTGCGGTTTCTCCAGTTTATATACACAGTCTAAGTCTACCATATGAACGCCAGGAAGTGAAAATGCTTAAACATGAAAGGATATACAGTTGTACCTTGCTTAAAGAGCATAATGTGCTCCACAGGATTGTTCTTAAAGTGAGTTTGCTCTTTAAGCGAAACACCATTTTAAGTGACCAATTGTGACTTCTGGTGGTGGGGGGGGGGGGGAGGATTGCGAATCCCAATTTATTTGTTAAGCAAGTTTTGGGTTGGTTTTATTTGTTAAGCAAAAAAAACATTCAGAGAAAATTCTGCTCTTTAAGCGACTTACTCTTTAAGTGAGGCACTCTTTATGCCAGGTTTCACTGTATGCTCTCAAGTCCCCACTCATAGCAACCTTTATTCACATTTACTATATGTGAATAACATTTCTTTTGTATGATTGTTGTTTTGTGTTCAACTCCAAAGTGTGCCCCAAGTAATGCTCACCAGACAGACAGAAACAAGAGTGATACATTGCTTAATCAAACCATCTTCTTCTGCAGTATCTGAATCCAAATATTGGTGATCCTCAAGTTGATCAGCCATGAAGACTGTCCTGAGAATATAATCAAGTAGCCTTTCATCTGCCTTCCTCATCGCAGCCTGACACCCATACCTCTGATCCAGTTCTGCAAGTCACTTTCTGGTCCTGAACCCTTCTGACACACAGAGTCCTCATTGGCCCTAGGCCAGTGTTGATGAAGCTGCTGCCCTCCATCAAAATGGGTTCAAATGGTATTTAATTCAGTTGGGGGCCATCACTCTTCTCTGTGGACTTCAGCACCCAAGGCCATTAGTCCTGAAGTTGGTCAGGTTAGTTAACCACTGCCTGACACTTGTCATTAAGACACTGGTAATATGGTCTACTGGCCAGACTGGTGCTTAAACAAATACTAAATCCAAATGATCACTGCGCCCTAAATACTCCCCCCCCCCCCCAATTTGACATACCTAACAAGAATTGTTGTGAAGATAAAAGTTAAGAAGAAAATAATAATCTATGCAGTTGTGAGTTTCTTGGAGGAAAGGCATGGAATGAAACAGACACACAAGCAAAGTAGAGTTTGCCTCTCTGCCCCTTGCTCCAGTTTTGTAGTCCCAAAACCTTTAATTTGTTTTAAACCTTTAACTCTGTGCCTGGGTGCATTTGCTGACACAACAAATAAGCTAAAAAGGCTCTAAGGATATGTTAAATCCTCTTTAAACAGTAAACAGCCCTGGAGTCTGGGTAGTAAGGCTTCTGGACATCATGCTGTCATTGTTGCAATTACCAGAGAAAACTCTTAAATGATTTGTCAGTAAAAGCTGGCAAATGCAAACACTAGTGCATCCCTTTGATGCCTTTTGGTCCTACCGAGTTATATCTCTTTCTCTTGGCCCATTGTCAGCTCTGTTGAACATGTAATAACCCAACTTGCTGCCAATGGTCCTGCATGTAAATTTGCATTCCAATCCACCCCTGATACTTTCTCCTCCTTCCTTGTGCTGTTTCCTCAACATTCGACAAACATAGTGTTTATTGGCTACAGGAAATAAGGAGAAGTTCAGCAAGTAAGTGATAGCCAATTGGTCCAGCAAGCTGCTAGCAAATAACAAAGAAAGAGCAAGAGGACTTCCAACAGTTCCCCAGGGGTAGAGCCAGTCACTTCCAGGTGATTTTGTAACCTTTGGCTCTTCCCCAACCTTCTTTCTTCCTTTCAAATACTGTTCCTGTTACATGTGGTCAAGTTCCCCAGACTTATGGTGACCCTATGAATGACTAATATCCAAACTGTCCTGTCCTCAACAATCCTGTTCAACTCTTGTATACTCAAGGTCAGAAGTTCTCAACTTTTTAAAGCCAGGGGCTGGGTCACACTCCTTCAGACAGCTTCACGGGCTGGATGGCCATGGCAATTCGGGGTGTGGTGGAGGGGGCCCCCACATGAAATGGCACCATGGGCTGGATCTGGCCTACAGGCATTAGGTTGTGAACCTCTGTTATAGATTCATTTAGAGAGACAGTCTATCTCATATTTGATTTTCTTCTTTTCCTGTTGCCATCAATCTATCCCAGCATTATTATATTTCCTGGAGAATCAACTCTTCTCATGTTGTACCTGAAGTACGACACCCTCAATTTCATCATTTTTGACTCCAGAGATAATTCAGGTTTGGTTTGCTATCTGAAAATATTTCAGTGTACACTGACACCAAGAACTGCAATGTTTATGTGTTCTGGTTCTTGCTTTACATTTTCCAATTTACCTTGATTCATACATCTCATGTTCCAGTTGTATGTGTTTTGTAGCACTAGACTTTCCTTTCACTTTTGTGCACACCAGCCACTAGACAGCCTTTCATCTTTAATCTATTTGCATAGTTGGTGACAGCACTATTGAACCCTGCTATAATGCAAGTATTTTTAGTGTCCTTGTTTTTGAGTGGGCAGTTGAGAGTTGACTGACTGGCATGTGAGCCTGCTGATAGAGTGCTTTTTGACCTGGAAGTCTCATCTTCCAACACTACCTCTCCTTTCAGTTTTGGACAGTTTTATCATAAGGTTTTCACGGTAAGAAAATTTCATCAGTAGTTTACTTTTGCCACCTTCTGTGCAGTACTGACAGCAGTTAGCTTGGTTGTCACTGTTTATTCTTCTTTGCTACGGTCAACCTCAGCTACAGCACTGCCTAGTAGCTGCCACCCTATCATCATTCTCTTTTGCTGATGCTGATGCTATTTTAAAGAGGGCAGAGCATCTTAGTCTGGTGTCTCAGCTCTAATCATTCTGCTTTGGTTGACCCTTCTAGGAATCCAGGTTTCTAATGGAGTCTGTGTTCTTGACAGCATTGGTCACAGCCTCATTGACACCTGGAAACCCCTTCACCATAGAAAAGTGTGCTTTCAAGAAGGGGACCTTTTAAACTATAGATGTTGAAGTTACCAAGAGAGGTTAGTCACCTTTTATGTGCATCACAGTCTTTCCAAAACTAGAACCAGCTTTCTAGCCATATAAATTTTTGGATTTTGATCACGTGGGACCATTTGTGAAGTGAAGGGGAAGAGTGCTAGGCCCTGGACGTGCCAAAATTGCCTAGGAAGAATATTTTACTAGTTAAGGCTTTAGGACTGTACTAAAATGGGACCCAACAGTAATGCATATCTATTTCAGTGTATGTCAGGGTCAAATGGTGGGTAGAAGGCTTTGCTGACCAGAAGTTGAAACCAGAAATGGTGATACAGACCAATAGTTAATACTGTAGAGCAAGTCAGAACAAACAGACTGGAGACATGTCATTTTCTTTGACATTTCTCCAAATACCACCTACATTTTCTTCCTACCTTTAATTCATATCAGGTTATGAGTAGTAGTAGTTGTTGTTTCTGCTCTTTCATTGAAATTTGTGTAGACATGTTTTTATACTTTGCAAATGTACACACACATTTTACCTCCTATATGTACTTAATTATCCATTTTACATAATTGACATGTTGTTCCCACTTTCACTAAAATGAGATTGTGCATATTCTTTCAGTTGTGTGCATTTTAGTCCTTCTGATTTTAGAATGTGATTCGTTTTTTTCAAAAGCATCCTGTTGTTTTTGCAAATCCAAAAATTCCCAAGGCATGGGGCATTTCTTCTCATAATTAGTCTTACAGGAAGCAAAAACACTATTTTTAGTGACTACTACAGACTGCAGTGGCTCAAGCGGCTAAGATGCTGACTGGAAGGCAACAGGTCAGCAGTTCGATTCCTGAATACTGCAGGACAGAATGAGCTCGGTCTTTGTCCCAGCTCCCGCCATCCTAGCAGTTCAAAAGCAAGACATTGCAAGTAGATAAATAGGTACTACTTCAGTGGAAAGGTAAACAGCATTCCATGCACTCCAGTGTCTAGTCATGCCTGCCACATTTCCATGGAACCGTCTGCATATGCAGACAGTGCTGGCTCTTTGGCTATAAACAGAGATGAGCACAGAACTCTAGAGTCAGATACAACTGGCTTACGAGCAAGGGTGACCTTTATCTTACTGTAAAGATTGACAAATGTGTTATAGCACATATTAAGTACTTCAGGTAGGTATAGTCTATGCTTCAGATTTGTGTTGCTTAATAGTGCAGGAATTATGGATTCTGTATAATAAAATAGAATTCCTCCTGTGTACATTCCTTTTAAAAATAATTTTGAATGAATGAAATAGCAAGGCTTTAGACCTTGGTGTCAGTCTTGTTCTGTCAAGAGCTGTCTGGCTTCTGTCTATGAGCCAATGATTTTTACAAATCTGCTAGAGAATGCAAATACTAGTCTTAAAATAAGAATATAACTGAGTTTAATAAAAAGAAAAGAAGGAAGGAGAACTCCAGGTTCAGAATGGTGAGTTTCTAAAAATAAAAATTGCATCCAGACTGCGTGTAGCTGTTCAGTCATGTTCTGTTTTGTGCCTGCTTGGTGCACTGAAAGTAGACACAGGCTGTATCTGTGGCAGATTGATTTGCTGACCTCTGAAATAATTAAGCAGGCAGTGGTGGCTCAATGTCTATTTTTAAACGAGTAAACATGTGCTTTACTTTAGTGTCTCACCTACCTGCTGTGAATGAGCCTATCTAAAAATAGCGTGGTGGTTAACTTAGTTTGTTCTTTGTGATGCTGCTTAAGAAAGTAACTTCTTCTCTTACTACCTGTTAAAATACAAATTTATCCCATTTCTCAAGAAGTAGCTTGGAAATGCTACATTTTTTTTGCACTGCAACTTTCAGAGTTCCTTACAAAAATCCATGTTAGGTGCAGAGTCCTGGGAATCCTGGGAGATGTAGCCCAAAAATGAAATGATTCCAAATTATGGATTTTCAAAACTACCTCTACAGCAGCTTTACCATCTAAAGTAGAGGTTCCCAATCTTTTCAAGCCAGGGGGGCGGGGGGGGGATGCTCTCTCAGTGAGCTTCAAGGGTTGGACAGCCATTTTGTCCTGCCTGCACGATGGGGGCAGCCATTTGTCCCAACAACTTCAAATGGGGTGGCCATTTTGTTTCTCAAATGCCCTTGGAGGGGTGGGGGTACATGAAATGGTACCATGGGCCACATCTGGCCCACAGGCCTTAGGTTGGTAACCCCTGATCTAAGGAATGAAAGTAAAATCTTGTTTTAAGTTGCTTCAGCACCTCCCCATGAACTCTTTTGTGTTATCATTCATTATTATTTATTTATTTATTTATTAGTTCAAATTTATATTGCCGCCCACTCGCCGTGGCGACTCAGGGCGGCTTACAGACAATACATTACATTACATTACATTACATTACAATACAAGGGTGATTCAATCATGTAGACTTGATAATAGAGAGGCAGATCAAAGCCTTCTGCAAGTTGATGGCCTGGCTATAAATGAAGAGAATGGAACTTGGGTATTTTCCTACATAGATGCTACATTGAACAAAAATACTCCTTAATGTAGTACAGTCAAACCTCACATAAGTGTTTCACTTAGCGAAAAACTTGCATAATGAGCAGGTTTTTTGCTAAGCGGTCTGACTCGCATAACGAATTTTTCGCTATGCGAGTTTTTCCCCTTTAAATGCTCGTTATACGAGTTTTTCCATAGGGAAAAGTCCGACTCGCATAGCGAAAAATTCGTTAAGCGAGTCTGACTCGCATAGTGAAAAACTCGCATAATGAGCAGCCTCGCAGAATTAATTAAATTTGTTATGCGAGGTATGACTGTACTTGTCTTGTGAAGTGACACAAAATCTGAATGGAGACCATCCTACTGTGTTAATTTGCATTGTCTAAAGATTCGGTGTCAAATGCAGCATTAATAAATGACAGGAGACATTAGTAGGCAACAGGTAACAGATTTGGGATTTAATACGGGTAAGCAGTGATTTATTTCAGAAGAGATTTTTTTAAAAAGCCAATAAAAATGGTTATTTTTATGCATTAAGGATATATTATACAGAAACCTTCTGAAAACATTCTAAAATGTTGAAAGGAAATCTTACATAGTGAGATGAAGAGTCTAGGGCACAAGTTCTCAACCTTTTAAAGCTGGGGGCCAGGACATGCTCCATCAGACAGCTTCGGGGGCCAGATGGCCATTTCTCCTTTCTGCCACCTAGCGTGGGGGAGGCCACTTGAAATGGTGCCGTGGGCCCAGGGCCAGATTTTCCTATAGGCTAACTAGGCTTCAGCCTAGGGCCTCAAGATCAAGAGGGGCCTATATATTGATATATATCACAGTGATGATGTATTTTATTATCTCTCATGTAATTTACAAACTTAAAAATGGGAGGTGAAAGGGCCACATAAGTGGAATAGCCTAGGGCCTCTTTTAATGTAAATCCGGCCCTGCATGGGCCACAACCGGCCCATGGGCTCCAGGTTGAGAATCCCTGGTTTAGGGTTATGGGCTAGAAAGTCTCCAGATCTTATCACAAACCATGAGTTGCTCTTCAGCAAAATTATTGTTGCTCACCGTCTCTCAATGTAAGTCTTCTATTTGTAATACAACTGTCCCTAGGCTTTCAAAGTTGTTAAAAGAATTATTGGGGTCATATAGGTGATGTGATTTCAGGGTATAAATGCCCATTGACATTCCTGCAACTGCTAATCCACTGAGTTAGACCATTGTGGAATAAAATAAATAACTTTTGTGGCTCCTTGAAGACAAAGGGGGAATATTCAGTGTAAACATGGAAGACTAAAATGCTGAAACAGCATATTTACACAAGATCTCATCCTTGAGATAGAGGAGGAAGGTCTTCACTCTAGCAGTGAGCTATTTTGGCATCTACAGAACCTGTGGGTGCAAAGTTGTCTAGCCGGTATATAAGCCTGCCCATTATGCTACCCATGTAAAAAAAGGTAAAGAATGGAAATGGGGATAAATATTGTGCAAGGAGATGTTGGTTCTTTCTTGTCTAGGATACGGTCTCTCACACAGTGCAGAGTTTGTGTGATTGTACTGCTATGTTTGCATCCAGACCTAAAGGTTTAAATCCAGTTTCATCCCTGCTAGAGTAAAACCACTGAATGAATGGAACCTACATAACTGCTGAGTTACTACAATCCCATTGATGTAATAAATCTGTTCTAACTGGAACTAGTAATTAGATTTAGTTCTAACATGTTTTATAAGATTTTGTAGATTGCATTCTTCCTGGCATCTGGGGACATGGGCTGCAATCTACAGAGGGTTATGCCAAATAGTGGCTAGAATACAACGGGCAATTTAGGCATGCATAAGAGATCCTCACAGTCCATGCTTTTGATGGTAGCTATCCCTAGAAAGGTTAGGAGGTATAATGTGTGGAAGAGTATCTCCTCACTAGTGGCACCCTCTTCCTGCAACATTTTCACACCAGAAGTCCAGCAGGCGATGTCCATACAGGTCTTCAGGAAATTGTTCAGGACATATCTGTTTAAAGAGGTATTTGCTGAACTCCAACCCACAAAATAAGTTTGTTGGTTAGGATTTCTGGTTGGTTTACTAGTTGGACTGTATTTTTATTTGAGAATTTTGAGCCCATTTATCTCTATTGTCATCTTTGGAGTTTATTTTTGTAATGTTTATGGCTATTTTTAATTTTTCCTTTGTAATAAAATGTTTTATTCATTATACAGTGGTACCTCGCTTAAAGAGCATAATGCGTTCCACAGGATTGCTCTTTAAGCGAGTTTGCTCTTTAAGTGAAACATCATTGTAAGTGACCAATTGTGGGGGGATTGCGAACCCTGATTTATTTGTTAAGCGAGTTTTTGGTTGGTTTTATTTGTTAAGCAAAACGAATATTCAGAGAAAATGCTGTTCTTTAAGCGAGTTACTCTTTAAGCGAAACGCTCTTGATGCGAGGTTTGACTGTATTGTCATCTCAATGAGTACTGGTAGAACACTAGATTTGGAGGTAGACAGACAGATAGACAGACAGACTAATGCAAGTTGTGATGATGAATTGCCACTAATTAAACGCCCAGTCATGTGATAGGCATGTAGGAAAGTGACTGGCATCTCATTAATTGTAAGCAATTTGTTGCAGTGACTTTTATAAGTGTTAGTGGGATTTTGGCCATTACCTATTAGTCAAAGTGGCAAAGACTCTTCATTGTTTTTGTTGCAACAAGCTAACATGGTTGTTCCTTGGAAACTGGAAGAACATAAAAATAGCATCAGTGTCGGCTGCAATTTGTATCCCAAGAATGCATATTTTTCCTGAAGCAGGAAAAATACCACTGGCATGAATTTGTTTAAGGTGGATTCCATCTTGCCATGAAGTGACCCACACATTATGATCTCAGAGCCATCACCCACGGCACACATGAAGCGAGACATACAGGATTTAACACTGGGACTGCAATGGACCACCACAGCCTTGAGGATATGGACAAGGTGCGCCTTCACATCCAGTCCATCTGGCATGGCCTCTTCCGCCTCGATGACCGTTGGGAATCAGAGGTCCTCCTCCACTAATTTTGCCAATGGGCCCAATATGATGGTTTTCAGTGACATTTCCTCCACTGAGGGGACCATCACCCCATCTAAAGGGGCTCATCCACCTGTAGCCATTGGCCCCTTTAGAGAGTCAGGTTATTTACCACCACTCAACACTCGGCGTTGAGTCACTGGCTGTATGGTCTACTCGTTTACTAGTGTGTGCGTGCGCATGATTCTCAAAGTGACAAATATAACACATTGGAAGAGTGTTTATTGAAACAGTATAGATTAAACATTCTAAGAAATAAACACAGTATACATCATTGTGAAGGTGGACAGCTTATTCAGGCTTGAAAAACAATATCAAACACTGGATAAATTAACTGGAGAATGACAACTGTTTAACAGATATATAATTAAAAGTAAATAATAATTTAGATCAACATGTTAGGTGTGATATATTATGTGTTTGGACTGTGTTCTTAAAAGCCATAGTGTCTGATTCTGTGCATTGGGTAAGGTTCTATTTCACAAAAACAGCTCCTTGAAAGTTATGAGACACTTCATCAAATTTCATTTAGCTAGAATGACCCAAGCTCTGGCATTTACTATGTTCCAACATTTACAATGTAAACTTAGATGCTCAAATCAATGAGAACATAGACCAAGCAATAAAAGCTACAGCTACAACAAAAATAGCTTTCATGTCTTCACGTAGGTATTAATGATTTCATTATGGTGTTTGTTTCCATTCTTTTAGACATGCTGCCAAAATATTTTCAAGTTTTTGAGTAAACTGTTGTTTTTAATGAAAGCTGATAACCATCTGATCCTAGTGGATAACAGCAGTAACAAACAGGAACAACCTACTTCAGGCTATACACTTAACAGGTAGTTGTTCCTATGTTGATTGACCCAAAAGGAAGATACAAAACAGATAAAGGTAAATTACCCCTTTGGGAAATAGAAGGTATGTCGAAAGTTTCTGTTTACTCAGAACAGTTTGCAAGGCAACAGAGAAAGATAGATAATTCTTTGGACACAGTTAGTTAAATCGTGGAATATGCCCAGGCAGATTTCTGTTTGGGCAGCAAGAATCCCCCCACCCCCACCCCCCACCCCCGAACCTGCTCTACATCCTCCCCAGAGGCACTGCAGACGGCTTCAAGGATAAGAGAGAATTTGGTATGTTATTGTTGTCTGTCACACAGTCAGTTTCCACCCCCTGTGACCCCATGGACCATTGCACAAACAGGCACCTCTGTCCTCCACCATCCTCCTCAACCCGCCCAGCTCTGTGCTCATTGTAATCTACAATACCATCTAGCCATCTCATTTTTTGGCCACCCCCTTCTTCTTTTGCCCTCCACCTTTCCCAGCATCAAGGCCTTCTCAAGGGAATCCTCTCTTTGCATTTAATGTCCAAAGTACCTTAGCTTCATCTTTACAATTTGACCTTCTAAGGAGCAGTCAGGGTTGATTTCTTCTAAGATTGACCTGTTTGTTCTCCTCGCTGTTCAGGATACTCTCAAGACTCTCTTCTAGCACCACATCTGAAAGACATCTATTCTTCTGTGCTCAGCTTTCCTAATGGTCCAGCTCTCACAACCATATATTACTACAGGACATACCATTGCTTTGACTATGCGAACTTTTGTTTGCAATGTGATGTCTCTACTTTTAACTGTGTTCCCCAGGTTTCTCATAGCTTGCCGCCCAAGAATTAGCCACCTTTTTTTTCATGGCTGCAATTACCATCTGCAGTGATCTTGGATCCTAAGACTATAAAGTGTGTCACTGCTTCTACCTCTTCCCTATCCATTTTTCAGGGACTGCCATTATCTTTGTTTTCTTAATGTTGAGTTTCAAGCCAGATCTATTAGTGTTGTTGATTATAAAGTTGGAGGGAACCCAGTCACTTAAGTGCAAACCTTTTCCTTGGCATCTCAGTTAGGTCGCCCTTGCTTGAATGGCAGTTATATCCAACTCTAGGATTCAGTACTCATCTCTGTTTATAGCCAAAGAGCCAGCACTGTCTGTATCTGCAGACATTTCCATGGACATGTGGCAGACATGACTAGGCACCAGAGTGCATGGAATGCTGTTTAAGCCACCACAGTCCTCCAGCATCTAAGCTCAGGATGTGCTTTGGAAGGATTTACAGAATTGTACGGGTCTGGGACTGACTGCATTGGCTTAGTGAACTTGATGATTGGGAGGTAAGCAGTTTGAGACCCGAGTGCTGTGTGACAGAGTGAGATCCCGTCTCTTTCCCAGCTCCTGTCAACCTAGCAGTTCAAAAGCAAAAAATTGCAAGTAATTAAAAAGATACTGCTCTGATGGAAAAGGTAACAGCATTCCATGAGCTCTGGCATCTAATCATGCCTACCACATGGTCACAGAAATGTCTGCAGATGCTCTTTGGCTGCAAACAGAGATGAGCATCACACCTAGAGCTGGATACGATTGGCTTTCAAGCAAGGGCGACCCTTTTACCTTTTGTCATATGAGGTGGTAACATTGGCTGATCAATGTTCCGTCCCCTTTATGTGACAGGCCACAAAGGAGGTAATTTGTATGCACATGTTTCCTTCTTATACATGCTGGATACACTAGTGGCCAAGAGGTGCTGTTGCTGGGCATGCCACCAGCAGTACATGGCTACCACCTACCACTTCCCTACATGAGGTATGAACATCTGAAGGGGGGATCATCAGAAGCCCCACACTACAGGAGCCCCACACCACATCTGTACTGCACTTGATGGTCAGTATTAATAATGATCTGTTTTTCTTTATATTGCAGAGAGGGATTGGTTTTATGTTATGTTATATAAGGAGTTGGTATGAATGAGTGAGTTGATGAATTTCAGAGATTAGAAACCTTTTCTTCCCTACGCCAGTTCATGAAAATGGAATGAAAATCCTTCCTTTCTGTGTGTGTCTTTTACCACTGTTTCTATAGTTGTTGTTGTTCTTATTATTATTATGTGCCATCTATTCACCTCTGGTGTATGGTGATACAATGGATGTGAAGTCTCCAAAATGTTCCGTTCTGAACAATCCTGCTCAGCTCTTATAAACTCAACGCTGTCTTTTCCTTTAGAGAGTCAATCCATCTTGTATTTGATTTTCCTTTTTTCTTGCTGTCTTCAACCTTTCTCAGCATTATTATATTTCCCAGAGAATCTTCCTTTCTCATGATGTGCCAGAAATAGGATAGCCTCAAGTCCATCATTTTTGCCTCCAGAGATAGTTCCGGCTCAATTTGCTCTAGGTCCCATTTGCTCGTCTTTCTGGCAGGACAGAGTATCAACAAGGTTCCCTTCCAGTACCATATATCAAACAAATCATTTTTCCCTGTCAACTTTCTTTACTGTCCAGCTTTTATAATTGTACATAGTGATCGGGAATGCAAGAGCAGGGATAATATTGCACATAGTCTCTACTAACAAATCCTTACACTTGATTATCAATTTCTAATTCATTATTTGATGCTCTTCTCCTGGTTTCTTGGTTGCCGTCTCCGTTTGGATTGATGACTGAACCAATGTGTACAAAATTGTCCCCTACTTTAGTTTCTTGGTTGTCAAGATTAAAGTTATGTATTTCCTCTGTAGTCATGAGTTTTGTCGTCTTAATATTCGGCTGCAATCCTGGTTTGGGACTTCTTTCACTTTCATTTCAACTCATTGCTTGCAAAAAGATATTATCTGCATATATTAAATTATCTTAAATTATTAATGGTTCAATTGTACCAGTTGTCAATCCTCTTTCATCTGAATCTAGTCTAGTTTTTCATATGATATGTTTTGCATATAGATTGAACAGATAAAGGAATAAAAATGCACCCTTGTCTGACACCTTTGCCTCTAGGAAACCATTATGTCTTTCATATTCTGTTCTAAAGTAGCTTCCTGTTGAAAATACAGGCTATGCATCAGGACAATCAAGTGCTGATACACACTAATTTCTTTCAGAACAAGCATTAGTTTCTCATAATCTTTAATTTGTTTGCATCAATAGTGAATGCATTGTTCATACTTGTCCTTTGGTATTCCCCAGTAGCTGATAGAGTGCCTTTTGACCCAGGAGTTTCATCTTCCAACACTATATCTCCTTTCAGTTTTGGACAGTCTTATCATAGGGGTTTTCAAGGCAAGAACATTTCAGCAGTGGTTTACAAAAGCTTCCAACTACCATTACGAAAATCCTGGCTTGAAAATATGTCTGTCTGTTTGTCTCCTTCTGTTAAAAAGATCCACGCTGAACATTAAGAGGTTCTAGAAAGCCTAACACTGGCAAATAGAACCGTTACATAAGAATAACTGATTGCCAGGAGAAAACATTTACACTGGAAATGTTAATCGAATGCATTTTTCTTAATTATCCAAGAATTCAACATAATATTTTGCCTTAAGGCTTTATGCTTATAAAAGATTATTGAAATTGTTAAAACATGTCTTTTCTACTTAATACATCCTCTAATATTAATACATCCTCTAATATTTTCCAGATCATAATGTGGAGATGTTCATAACTTCCTAATTATGCTAGCAAGCTTTTTAAACCCCACTTCACCCTACAATTACCTGGTGCTTAAGAATTTTCATCCATACACCTTTGTCTTCTGTGGATTCATTAATTGTGCCTTTGGTTCTCTTCCACCAGTTTGAAAACAGTGAGATTCTTTGCTCTTTTAGCTACAGTTGTAGGAGAAACCCCATTATTATCCTGCAAAAGGTTATCAACAGTTCAGAATATGCTTCAGCAGCTGCAGTGCATGAAGACATTGTAGATTTCATACTGCATGATGCTTAATTTACATGTGCTAGAGACAAAATGTAGCACTTACTCCAAAAATTAACTTTAAGAAATTCTTTTTTAAAAATATTTTTATTATATACTTACATAATATTACCATGTGACAGGCATGACTAGACACTGGAACACACAGAATGTTGTTACCTTTCCTATAAAAGTGGTACCTATTTATTTACTTGCAATTCCCTGCTTTTGAACTGTTACATTGACAGGAGCTGGGGCAAAAACAGGACCTCTCTTTGTTGTACAGTACTCAGGTGTTTAATTGCTGACCTTCCAGTCATGATATGTCAAATGCCTCCTTTTTAACAGCTGCACCTGCCTCCCTTTTTATTATATAAAAAGACTTTTGTGTTTGTTTGTTTTTTGGAATTTTATTGGATTTCACTGAACTGAATGGTGAAAGTGCACTAGAAGGGCAAGATACAAATGTTCAAAAATGGATTCTTAAATGATTAAGACATAGGAGAGCAAAATTGTAACTCTGTGAGACCTTTGAATGATAGATCCGTTTTAATTGTCTAGTTGTTATGGTTAAATCTGATTAATACTGTACTATTTAGGAATTTCTTACACCTATGACCCAACCAGACCTAAATCAACAAGTTTAACCCCAAATCTTGAACAGTTACTTTAAAAAAGCAGCTCATTAAAAGTATAGTTCCATGGTTATAGGTCAGAAAGTAGGTTTTTTTTCCTCCTGTGTTTTGGCCAGACATGAAACTGCCAAAAGGAAGGCATCTTTTGCCTGATCTAGTGTGAGAAAGATTAGCTGTCAATATAAGGTTGCCATTACCAGGGTGCGCCCGATTGTGGTTCAAAAATACCACAGTTTTCGAGGAGCCTCTTTCTGTGTACTCCCCAAAAGTACTGTAGTTAAGTTAGTGCTGTGATAAAGATTCCCCTGAAAGTCAAAAACAAAGTTTCAGGTGTATCCTAATAATTTTGTTTCTGCAGACAAAATCTCTTTGGCTCCCTCTAGAGGTGAAAAAGGACTTGGCAGTAAGGTTTCTTCCCTTGGTGCTGAAGGAACATTTTAAAAAAATGTTTTTATTTTTAAAGTCCCTGTAAGGGACTTAGTGATTAAATATGTTGAACTTGATGGCCGGACAGCCAGCAGGTCAGCAATTCAAGACCTGAGTGCTGCATGATAGAGTGAGCTCCTGTCTCTGTCCCAGCTCCTGCCAACCTAGCAGTTCAAAAGGAAGAAATTGCAAGTAGATAATAGGTACCACTTCAGTGGGAAGGTAAACAGCATTTCATGCACTCTGGTGTCAAGGTGTGCCTGCCACATGTCCACAGAAATGTTTGCAGACACAGACAGTGCTGGCTCTTTGGCTATAAACAGAGATGAACACTGAACTCTAGAGTCAGATACGACTGGCTTTCGAGCAAGAGCAACCTTTACCTATAATGGGGAAGGAAGTTTAAAGAATATTTAAAAATATCAATAGCAGAGGACAGAGTTGTGTTTCCCATGGCTGAATGAGTTGTCTCCAGTTAAATCTTAGGATCCAGGAAGTAAATTTATGCATGGGACCAAGGAAGTAGATTTATGCACAAAGACTCCATAATAACTGAAGAGTCTAGGGACTGAATCCTAGTTCAATCTGCCTGCAAAACATGTGTTTGACTGAAGCACAGCTGTGCATGCTTCCTTATTTGCAAAAAGAGATCCTAGGCTGCACGATATGTTTTGAATGTATAAGGTACTGTATATTATAGTCAGTGTTTTAGGACATTTCCCCTGGCTTTAATTGTCAGAGAAAAAAGAAGGTGAAGAGCAGGAAATATCTGGCAGTGGGGATAGCCCAGATGGAAGCATTGTTTTCAGAGTCAGGTTCGCCTGATTGGGGTGGGATAATAAATTAAATAAATAAATAAATAAATAAATACCTCCCCCCTAATAATTCTTACATATTGTCTATTGTTTTTTTCCTTCAGCATGCTTAAGTGGACTTTTTCCATTCTTACAAGCATATTAGTGTTCAAAAGCTTTATGACTATTTCATTTCCACCCCAATCAGCATAAAAAGAACTTTTTTTTGCTTTTAAAACAGAAGCCACCTAAGCTTTTAAGTTTTGTTCCAGCTAAAAGACTTTCTTTCTGATTGTATTTATTTTTTGTTGTTCAGTCGCACAGTCGATTCCAACCCTTTGCGACCCCATGGACCACTGTCCGCCAGGCACTTCTGTCCTCCACCATCTCTCTCAACTCGCTCAGCTCTGTGCCCATTGTGTCCACAATGCCATCTAGCCATCTCATTTTTGGCCGCCCCCTTCTTCTTTTGCCCTCAACCTTTCCAAGCATCAAGGTCTTCTCAAGTGAGTCTTCTCTTCTCATTTGATGTCCAAAGTACTTTAGCTTCATCTTTACTATTTGCCCTTCTAAGGAGCAGTCAGGGTTGATTGTATTAAAGTTATATCTATATTCTGTACTATCATGATCACATCCAAAGTAATTTGATTTATGAAACTGTGCTGGGTCTGACATGGTTAGTACTTGAATGGGAGACCACTAGAGACAGAATACAGTACCTACAAAGGCACTGCTATTCAGAGTTGACCTTACTAGCCTAACCCAATCGTCTATCTCAATGTAAGACAGCTTCCTCTATTGTATATATAATTGAAAATATGTTGACTGAGATCCTTGTAGTTCAGTAAGGTAGATAACAATCTGAATACATCCACATAATTTTTGTCTTGTATTTGAGGTCAGACTGAAATGGAAGATTTCCTTCTGCCAAATAAACTTTCTGTTCATTATTAACATGATTTTTCATGTCATTAACATGACTCTTCATGTTATTTACAGGTATTATATTGGCCGTCGAATGTATGTGGTGGTATCTGAACCAGAGATGATCAAACGTATCTTAGAGGAAGACTTCAGAAACTTTAGTAACAGAATGGTAAGTACCTAGTAAACCGGCAGCAGGGAGTTGCTTTTTGCTGTCACAGATTGTTGTACTGTATAGCTAATCTGGATAAGGTGCCATAAGTAGGTATGGGGCATGGAGACAACAGAGTTGCTGCATCCTAATACAGATCGAGGATATATGTTCCTCTGAAGCTTCCTATTATATCAATGGAATATTTTCTTTCAGTGCTACTAGTGGACCAAGAGAGCAGGGTCAATATCAGATTTATAGCAGAGAAAGAAAGGGGTTACAAAGCCTCCCTTTTCCCAGTGCAAATGATACTATACTTCCTGTTTGTTTGCTAATTGCATGAACGGTGTCCCATCCAGTTTGCCCCTCAGACACTCTTCTTCTTCACGTATCCAGTTCTGAATATCGGCGATCATCATGGCGTTTAGCCATGGAAGTTGTCCACTTGCCTTCCACATCATGGCATGACACCCGACCACTGATCCAATTCTGTGAGTCACTTTTCACACACAAAGTCCTCCTCAGCCCAGGCCAGTATTGATGAAGCTGCTGTCCTCCATCAAGATGGATTCAAGTAGGATTTAATCCGCTTGGGGACCATCTCCTTTCCCTGTGGAATTCGCCACCCAAGGCTACTAGTCCTTAGGGTTGTCAGGTTAGTTAACCACCACCTGAAAATTGGTATTGAGTGGCTGGAAGTTTGGTCCACCATATTACCATAGTAGGCCATAGTGGCCAGACTGCCTCTGACACACTATCTTTCAAATGTGTGCATTCATTCTGGGCATAATGAAAGTGAGCTGTGTAAGATCGCTGGATAAAGGTTTATGGAGTACAGTACTTGGAGCATCTGAAATGCATCATATAAATACTAAGCCATTGTATATATGAAAAAAAAAATATAAAGCCAACATTAGTTAACAGGCTGTATATGCAGGTGACTTTGCACCCTGCAGATGTGATAACACTTTAATGTTTTTTCTTCTACAATCAGCAATTGTCCTAGTTTTCTCACATGGAGGAAACATGCCATTCCCCTTGGAGTCCGTGGCTACATTCTCTAGTCTGAAATGGCTGCACATTCTAAGAAGGCTTAGCACTATTCTACTGAGCAGTCAGCATAAAATGTCTTAAAATATAACTGACTGAAATGCTGAGAAATCATTTGCCTCTACAATACATAACATTTAAAACTCTTTGATACAGACTCTGAATCTCTTTCACCATTACCTAACACAGCCTTGCCCCCATGGCATTTGAGTTCATTAAAAAATGCTCCAAATTTGCTTGGATTAAAAATTAAGGCGCTTTTATAACAGAGCAGGCTCTGTAGTTTCTGCATCTCTGACTTACCCTATTGTTCCATTTAGTATAGTGTGATAGATATAATTTTTGAATTGGAAGTGTATTTATCCATGTGTTGCTTTCATGTCCCATTGTTCCTTCAAGAAGGTCAAGACTGGTGTATGGCACTTTTTAACCCCAAGAAACCTATTAGTTGTCCTTGGTTGAAAGATGAGTTTTGATTCAAGATACCCTGGATCAAAATGTCTGGCTTGCAGCAATTGTAAACTAGGTAATAGTAATGGTTCAGGTTCAAGTAGATAATGTAAGATGTTTCTGGAAGATTAGTGCTTATTTATTAAAAGGAAAAATTGTCTCACCACCATGAAAGAAGAGCTGAGCCAGAGCAGTCCAAAGAGTTATCATGTCCCGTGCCAGTAACTACTGGTATTCTTATTCTCCATAAATTTGTTTAGTTCCTCTTTAAAGATACCTGTTGTGACCACCACTTCATCTGCAGAAGTAAATTCCTTAGTTTAATTTCATACTGTGTGAACAAATCATTTGTTTGACTTTGATTCACCCATAACTGATGACAAAACCAGTTACAAACAAACTGAATTAATCTCCATGAAAATTGATTTTGCATGAATGTCATCCCAGGAGCTTCTGTCATCTCCTAGAGCAGTGGTTGGACAACCTTTTTAAGTCAGGGGCTGGGTCATGCTCCCTCAGACAGTTGAGGGAGCTGGACTTATGGTCTCCCCTCCATAAATGCTGTCATAAAAGCTGCCACAAACATGTCTGGAGGCTCTTGTGAATGTGTTTACGGCAGCCATAAACGTGTCCTGTCATTTATGACAGCTGTAAACATGTCTGCAGCTGCTGTAAACACAGCAGCGGCTGCTTCTGGCAGCAGCGATGATGATTGGCGCGAGGGCCTGATGTTTTGACACCATGGGCCTGATTTGGCCTGCAGGCCGTAGGTTGCTGACCCCTGTCCTAGAGGTTGCAGATGAGCTTGTCTCGTTTTGTAATTGGTCCTCAGAATTTTGACTTGAGATCACTTTGCAGCCAGATTTGTCAAACAGAAATGTCTGCCTACACCTTGTCTCTCCGACACAAATTTACTTTGAGCTTTACTGATGGTTTATTGTAATATCTGTGACTGTCCCCAGCCTCATTGGGTGATTTTGAGATCTAGTTTTATGAGGAAGGGAAACATTTTTCTCACCATATTCTACACCTCTCTTATGCGCCACAGCTCACACACACACACACAGTTAAGGCATATCAGAAAACAAAATAAAATAAACAAAATAAAAATAAAACAAAAAACACTGTAGCATCTAACTGCTTTATGTTTATTGTTAGCTATCGTGGACTTCTTCAGACAAAGAGTGAAACTTACAGGCATGGTTTTTATACACCAAATTCATGGGGTCAAAGGGAGATGGGTGTGGTCAAGCAAGATGACAGACAAGCAAGCACAACAGCCATTAGCAACAATAAATTATTCAGATTAGCTCTAAATGACTCCCTTTCAGTCTCAAGGTTGCTGAGAAAGCCCATTCTGGTCTCTGATCAACTTTTGACCTGCATGTCAGAAAACAAACCAAAACACTGTACCTGGTTACTTTCTATTTTGCTAAAGAGAATTGGCAGGAAAGTTGTAATATAATATATAAAATCATATAGCAATCTGTGTATCAAATTTGATAATGTCCCAGAAACCCTTCACTAATATTCAGTCCCCTGTGATGGGTGTCTAACAGATGAATGTATTTAACACAGAGTTAAAGGTCGCTGAACACTGTCACCTTTTGCCATAGGGCATGTCATACAATCCTTTAATCACTTAGGTTGCCCTTTTCTACATTCTTTCCATAATTGTCCTTTGGCAATTTTATAATTCTATCTACAGGGGTGTTTCCCTGTTTGGTTTTGGGACTTCAATTCCCAGATGTATACGTCAATTCCACAAAACACTGATCAGCCAATGTACTGACTTAGGCTTCTGGGAATTGAAGTCCATCTGTTTTGCATGGGACCCACATTGGGAACTACTGATTAGAGGATATCTTTGTTTGCTGCTATATATGTATTTTTTTTTAAATAAAATGATGCACACTAGCTTTCCTTTTAAAAATCTTTTACAGTTAACAAAATAATGGAATGAAATGAGTGTGTTATTGTTTTCTATTGTTAATGGAGAATAAAATAAAAAGTAAATAAAAGCTTCAAGTCCATTTATAAGGCTTTTTTTAAAAAAAGGATATACCTTAGTAATGACTTCATTACTAAGCAGAGATTTAAACAAGTATCTCCAGATTAAACAACACTCTAATTACTCTACACTGTCCAGACCCAGGAGAATCATATTACTCGCCGAGTCATGTTCTCCTTTCTCTGCCTCTTTCAGATTTGCTCTTAGGTGGGGGGAGGGGGTTCTCCAGCATTTTTATGTTTATTAGGAAAGAGTCATTATAGCATAATGGACAATTGTTATAGTATTAACAGACCATAGTTTGTGAAAAAGAAGCCTCTGTTCCCTTTCTGTATTACAAGTTTCTCTTTACACCTACAGCTCCTAGACCAACCCCCTTTATTCAAGCGTCATGAAATATATACCTAGGTACTAAAGAAGGCTGTGAATGCCTATGGGTGAAATTCCATCTCCTACCAGCTGCCCAGCCCTGAATGATCCCACCTTATTTCCAGCCTTGGCATGTTTTTTATGTCTTCTACGCATGCAGCGCTAGATTCTGCCATAGATGCCCTTCTCTTCTTTCAAATTATCACTGAATGTTAATTACTTAATTTAATTAACTAGGATGTCAGTCCCTTTTCATCCCAAGGATTTGGAGTGAGGGATTAAGGTCCAATTTAAAAGCCACACTTGACAATATGTTTGAAACAAAAACAGATCAGCTGGTATAGCATTTGCCCTAATACATTGTAAACGCTGTGCCTGGTTGTTCCAGTTTAGAGGTCTAGAACCACTTTGCAAAGCTTTTGAAAGGAGCTCCCTTGCTGTTTTCAGAAGAGAGAGAAGAAATGAAGGTGACACTCAGTGGTTTCCCAAAAACAGAAAGCTTCTAGGGTCAAATGGAAGAGGCAAGGAAGCATGGGTCAAAGGGGAGAATGGGAAGAAACAGGGAGGTCAGATTGCAAAATATGAAAAGACTTGGAGAAAATTATTCCCTCCATTCAGTGGAAACGCAGCTTTTTTACAGCAAGAGAAAAGCAACTAATCAGTCAATTGCCATGACATTACAAAACCCCTTTTGTACAAGCAATCCAGATTGCCCGCCCTAGGAGATTTTCCCACTCTGGGTGGCTTGAGGAATCAGAAGACATTGGATTTACCATGTGGTAAAATGCAAATGAAGGGACTGTCGTGGCTTAGTGGTTAAGATACTGAACTTAATGACTGGAAGGTCAACTGGTCAGCAGTTCAAGACTCAAGTGCTGTGCAATGGAGTGAGCTCCTGTCTCTGTCCTAGCTCCTGCCCACCTAGCAGTTCAAAAGCAAGACATTGCAAGTAGATAAATAGGTACCTTTTCAGTGGGAAGGTAAACAGCATTCTGTGCAGTCCAGTGTCTAGTCATGCCTGTCACATGACCATGGAAACATCTGCAGATGCAAACAGTGCTGGCTCTTTACCTGTAAATGGAAAGGAGTTGGATATGTCAGAGATTACTCTGGGTTGAAAGGATTTTTAGGGGATGCCTCGATGATTTATATTTTTGAAAACTGTTCCACTCCTTATTGCTTCTGTTTAGAAATTAATTTTGAAAGGGCTCAATGTACTGTGTATGAACAAAGCACTTCTGCAGAGTTATGTTGCCCTTTATGATATGGTGATGAAACTGAGAACAAAGTCTTGAGCTTTTGGCAGCTGGGGGAGGGGGTAAATTCTGATCACAAAGCTCTGTTAATACAACACATTCCTAAGCTGAAACATCCTTGCAGTTCTTAGGGCAGAATTTTTTTTCCTGAGAAAGATTAAGAGTAACTTCTGTTGTAATTTCAAAAGTAGGCAGGAAATTATTTTTCATCCCAAGGAACTGAGAAGAGGGATACATAACCATTTCTTCCCTGCTCCCAACATTTATGTAACAGTGGCATGGATAGTTACGCATCTTACTTTACCGAGGAAACTGTTTGAAGGACTGCCAGAGGATAATCATTAAAGGCATGTGAAGTCAAATGAACAAGCTGCAATTGATAAGTGTCCATTCCACTTAAATATTCTTATGTATGTGACTGTTTAAACGGAGTCCCAGTTGAACCATGGGCAAGTGGATAAATGTTTGGATCCGTGTGGACGACATAAATCTCTTCCCTATACCTAGATGAAACAGGGAGTGTAATTATTCAGGTTCAGGGACAGGAAACAAATGTGGCCCTTGGAAGTCAGGGACAGCTGGAGCATTAAGTAGCTGATCCTCAGGAGGTGAGCTAGGATTGCTTGTGACCTAGGATGTGGTGGACCCAGGGTGGAAAGAGGAAGCAAAAGCTGGAGGGAAGCAAGATGGACAGTTGGAACGGTCTGATTCCTGCCCTTTGTGAAACATTTCCCAAGCACTTTGCAAGTACAGTCTATTGAGAGGAGGAGGGGAAGGAAGGATAAAATGGATGACTTCAAAGAAATTTGAGATTTTTGTTTACTTGTGGGTTAATAAATAATCAAATGTCGATTTGGTGAATCTTGCGAAAAGGTTTTGGGGCTTTTTTGTTTTTGTTTTATATGGTCTTCCTTTAAACTCAAAGCTGTCTGTAACTGGGTGTCAGGCTTTGGTGTATTCATGAGAAGAATGACCTTAATCTGTTAAATGTGCACTCACTAGAATACCTTGCATGCTGGAAGGAATTCAGAAGAAATCAGTTTAGTTTAATCTGATGAAAGAACCCTTGGAAGATTCTAATTGGTTTACTACCTAGAAGAGCAATTCAGTGGTTAAAAAGAGGAAAGAGAAAATCCCATCTAGACCATTAACCCAGTGTTTCCCAAGTGAAATTCTGAGGCACATGTCTAAATAGTATTTGAAAGTTATTTCAAAGTGGTCATTAGAAGAGGATTAAAAACAAACAACTATAGTGGGCTGAAATGTTTGAATAGTTCACACATGAACTGTGTACATAAGTTCTAGGATCTTATTCACTTATTTAATGGTGATCTCTTTTCCTTCAAATGATGTCTGAGGTGACTAATAAAATAAATTAAAAAAACCTCCACCACCTAGTTACATACTGTAATTATAATGAAAGGTGGATTAAATGGGAGATTTAAATCCATTTTACAAGACACAGTAAAAACAACCTAGCAACCTGCTATGTAAAAACCACACACAACAAATTATTTACTCATTATAAATGAGTATAAGGAGCATAAATTTGGTGTTACTACAGTTAAAGACCTGCCTTGTATTGTCTTTGTATTTCAGACAATGGAGTGGGTTACACAGAAAGAGCCTCCTCAAAGATTGTGGTATTTTTGAACCACAATTGCTAACGGTAATGCCAACCTTGTGTTGCTGGCTAATCTTTCTCACACTAGGGTAGGCGAGGGGAACTGCTAAATGAACTCACCAAAAGGTGCCTTCATTTTGGCAGTTTCATGTCTGTCCTAGACACGAAAGAAGAAGAAGACAATGGAGCAGAGTCTAGTAAAAGTAAAGGTTGTCTTTGCTCGAAGCCAGTCGTATCCAACTCAATGGTTCAGTGATCATCTCTGTTTATAGCCAAAGAGCCAGCGCTGCCTGCATCTGCAGACATTTCCATGGACATGTGGCAGACATGACTAGACACCAGAGTCCATGGAATACTGTTTACTTTCCCACCGAAGGGGTCCCTGTTTATCTACTTGCAATGTTTTGCTTTCGAACTGCTAGGTTGGCAGGAGCTGGGATAGAAACAGAAGCTCACTTTGTCATGCAGCACTCAGGTCTCATACTGTTGACCTGCCAACCTTCCAGTCATCAAGTTCAGCGTCTTAACCACTAAGTCACTGCATATGGAAACAAATTCTTCATCCTGTTCTCTCTGTTGATACAAATAAATATTGTGTTGCCTTGAGGCAATTTCACAGTAGAATTGGAGCTGTAGTGGAGGTTTGAAAAGTCATCATTTTGGACCATGGTTTCCAGAATTCCCTGCCAATTATGGTCACTATTGGTGGTGATTCATGAATTCCAAGAGTTGTAGTGAAGAAAAGTATAACTTTTCTAATGTCCTCTTGTGGCAAATCCTTATGAAATCAGGTGGTGAGAACAGGTTAAAATTCATACAGGTGGATGGAAAGAATGCTACCATTCTCCACTCATGTTTTCATTTTCCATTCCCAAACAACTTAATGTATTTTACTCCCAGTGGGGTCCTGTGAGTACATCGTGCCAGAAGAAAAGTAGCTATTTAAAAAGAAGATTTGAATGGGAATACAAACTATAAAAGGGTCATCAAATTTCAGTCAATCCCATTTTAAAAAAAACAGTAATAGCAATAGCAATTACACCATAGTGCTTAGAGCACTCTCTGGGCAGTTCAAAGGGTAATTAGCATTTTGCCCCCAACATGCAGGGCACTCATTTACTGACCTCAGAAGGATGGAAGGTTGAGTCAACCTTGGGCACATCAAACTCAGATTGTGAGTGGAGTTTTGGCTGCAGTACTGCAATTTAACTGCTGCACAAGGGCTCTTGTGGCGTAGTTGGTTGGATATAGCTACCACAATGTTCCGTTGTGCTTTGAGTGTGCCAAATCTTCAAAGAACATCACCTTTGGATGTTCTTCAGAAGAGTATTTGGGACTTTCCTCCCACTCTTCTATTATTTTTAGAGGCACTTATTAATAATTCTGCACAACATTTACAGCAGCAATGAAGAAAAGCTGCAGGTCCAAACTACAACAAGAATCAATGCTGGCATTTCCAGGTTTTAAAAGCAACCAAATATAGCCAACATAGTGTTAATTTTCTGCAGGGCTAAAAAGATTTCATTTTTAGCCATGTAATCACTAGGTAGGCAGTAATGATCTCATATTTTTCCACTTAATGTTCACTTGCCTAAAAAGAATGCCGGACTCATATTTTACATTTTATATTAATTAATATAGACTTGAACCTTGAAACACATCCAGTTCTCAGGGACAAAGTAAGAATTAGTACATAGGCTTCATTCCCATAAAGCAAGGCATTAATTTTAATTTAGATTAACACAAATATTTGCTCTGAATCATAACTAGCTATACAAACCTTGTTCATATGTTCCTTGTTTGTGTCCTGTGTTAATGCTTTTAGTGTTTAAAGCAGGAGTCCTCAACCTTTTAAAGCTGGGGCATGGTCCCTCAGACAGCTTTGGGAGCCAGATGGCCATTTTGCCCTTCCTCCACTACATGGCACTTCCTGGTGTGGTAGAGGTGGTGGGAAGCCACATAAAATGGTGCCGCAGGGTGCATCTTTTCCATGGGCTGCAGGTTGAGAATCCCTGGTTTAGAGCACTGAGTTTTCTCCAGTGCATTTCTTTAGTTACCACGGGCTCTTCCATTGGTGCTCCTTAAAATAATTCATATGGTAAAAAATGAAATTTTTAACAAGAACAACTTGGGTCTTGATTTTTGCCCTTAAACTAATTCAAGCCAGTTTCCTTAGAGAAAGAAGTATTTATCCCACTGCTAATTTCCAGATATTTCACAGATAATTGCCAACATAACTAAATAGCTTTTGGTCAAGCTACACATTAAAAGAGCTAAACACTTTTCCCTGCACAGCTTTCCCTGTTATCTCTCTCTTGGTTACTTTCCCTATGGGGTAAAACATACTTCCCAAGTACAGTAATGGATTTCCCTGATGATGGCTGCCATCTTGGATGGCTTTAAGAGGGATTAGATCCATTAATATGAAACTCAAAGCACTATAGTGATGCACTTGCTTAATGGCCCTATTGGATTGTGTCCCATTAAATTAGACCAACATCTGATTTTAGGGTCAATTCTCAAGATGATAGACAGCACATTGCAGTTATGATTATAACATACACAAAGCTAAAAACATACATTTCACAGCAGCTTTAGTCCTCCAAAGGCATGACCAGTGGGTATGATCCAGCAACATTTAACCAAAACTGATATCTGCTGAGAACCATGGAAATAAGATGTGCGTATTCATATTATATATGTTTTACTTTGAAGTAAGGCTTAATTTGTTCAATGGGACACATTCCTCCAGTTAAGTAGATATTGGATTGCAGCCGTATGCCTGATTTACAAAGTCTACTGCTTTTACTTTGACTTAATTGGCACTTCGTTTTGCTGGGCTATGCCCAGTCTGTTAGCATTGATTAAGCTATGTGCACTCTTATGTGCAAAGTTAAAGCTTAAATTTTAGGAAAATTTAAGGGTCACAAATCAAAAAAAGCAGTATTGAGCAATTCTTCTCTAATTGCCAACATCCTTAACTCTGTATGGTTACAGGAGGTAGTAAAAGGAACTTTCCCATAAACTATTCATGAATTGGACACAATATTAAACTTTAGAAATGATTAAATGAAATGCTATTTCAAAATGCCTGATTTATTGTCTGCCCTGGCATTCTCAGAATGTTAACTGTACGATGGCTAAGCTAAGTACAGTATATGTCTTTTAAACTGGTAGCAGCAGTTCTAGGCAAAGCTTATAAAATAATGATATAATAATGTATTCCAGAAACCAGCACTGGTTTCCAGGTACATTTATCCTTCTCAAAGGCCACAGCTCTGAAAACATTATTGAGAAGTTTCACAGTCACCTTTCCCATTAAGATTAACATTCTGGTTTTATAAAACCAAACACTTCAGAGTTGTAGGGGTGACAGCAGCAGATTATAACAGTTGGACATGTGTTTTTTATTTGAAGAAATTCCTAGTTCATTCCTTACCATCTCCTATTAAAATTGATTGTGTAGCAGGTGGTCAATCTTAGAAGAAATCAACCCTGACTGCTCCTTAGAAGGTCAAATTGTAAAGATGAAGCTAAAGTACTTTGGACATCAAATGAGAAGAGAGGATTCACTTGAGAAGGCCTTGATGCTGGGAAGGGTGGAGGGCAAAAGAAGAAGGGGGCAGCCAAAAATGAGATGGCTAGATGGTATTGTGGATGCAATGGGCACAGAGCTGAGTGAGTTGAGGAGGATGGTGGAGGACAGAAGTGCCTGGTGGACAGTGGTCTATGGGGTCGCAGAGGGTCGGAATCGACTGTGTGACTGAACAACAACAATAAGCAGGTGGTAAAAAAGATGTTTGTTCTTCCTGATATCCATGAAAACCACTGCCACAGTCAGAATAGGCAGGTCTGAGCTAGTTGGACAAATAGCCTAACCTTTCATCAACAAATTATTCTTAACTTTTTATATGGATTTGTAACTATTATAATTTTTATTTTTTATTTATTTATATTTCATACTTGCTAACCCGCCCCAATCGGGCAAGCCCGACTCTGGGCGGCTTACAACCCAAGTTAAAACACATCAATAAAAAATTTAAAAATTCATAGACTAAAACAGTATCTGGGGGTGTCGTCAGAAGGGTAAAATCCTTAGACTAACCACCCCACATGGGATCCCACATCCCTGGAACCCCACACATGTCCTGCCAGCCAGGTCTTTAAGCTCTTCCGGAAGGACAGGAGCTCTGTCTGCATGCGCAGCTCAGTTGGGAGGAGGTTCCAGAGGGCCGGGGCGAACACGGAGAAGGCCCTCTTCCTGGTGCTAGCGAGGTGAGCCTCCCTAGCCGATGGTACAACGAGAGAGCCCCTCCGATCCGCCCTGGTGGGACGGACAGATGTTCTTAGGGTGACGCGGTCTCTTAGGTATCCTGGCCCACTACCATATAGGGCTTTAAAGGTAATGACCAGCACCTTGAATTGCACCCGGAGACAAACTGGCAACCAATGCAGCTCCCTAAGCAGTGGAGAGGCCCGAGCATAACGCCCGCGCCCCATCACTACCCGGGCTGCCGCATTTTGGACCAGCTGCAGTCTCTGAATGGTCACCAAGGGCAGCCCCATGTAGAGCGCATTACAGTAGTCAAGTCTGGAGGTGACCAAAGCGTGCGTAACCAAAGCGTGCGTGACCAAGGAGGTGACCAAAGCGTGCGTGACCAAGGAGCGGGCGTAACTGGCGTATTACACGAAGTTGTGCAAAAGCCCTCCTGGCCACGGCTGCCACCTGCTCATTGAACAGTAGCCGTGAGTCCAGGAGGACCCCCAGATAATGGTTTATCATTTCCATCCTGTTTTTCTAGTGGTGTATTTAGAGCTAATTAGGTAAATAAAAAAAGAGTTTCCTAATAATAAAATGGAGTGAGCAATTAATTATAAAGTAAGAGTGAGCAAACAATAAAATAAGGCAGTGGCAACATTTAAAATTATTCACTAAATAAAAATAACTAAAATAGCCTCTGTTTCAGGAGCAAAGCTTTCACAAAAGAGCTAGTTCTCAAATGAGAAAGTATTCTACAGTTGTGACATCTGCTAAAGAAAAAGTTCCGCCTCTCTCTTCAGACAACTTGTACTTATATCCCTAGCCAGCCTCTATAAAACACCATCAAGTGATTTTTGCCATCTGAATGTCTGCTGCTTATCGTAATAAGCCACAGCTAGAAGAGGTCCAATTGAGTAAATGGATTTATAGAGAAGTTGGCTTAGCAAATCCCCACTGATTCAGTGGACCAACTCTAGTGCAACTTACTACACTAAGCAAGATAATTTTGGCCCATACAACCATACATTATTAGCTGCCACCCCTTTCATCCATCCAGACAAAAGGAGCATCTATTTTATGAGAGAGGGGAAGAATTTTGTTGAGGGCCTATCTCCTTTCATGGTTCTTGTTTTCCCCCTTTTATGTGTGGAATTTTCTAGTGTGAGAATGAAGCTGAATGTAGTAAGAGGCTGGATTACTTCTAAAATGAAACTAAACCTTATTACAGGAGTTCTCAACCTTTTAAAGCCAGGGGCCAGGTCACTGGCATTAATTTGTTTAAGGTGGATCCCATCTTGCCATGAAGTGACCCACACACTATGATCTCGGAGCCATCACCCATGGCACACATGAAGCACAACATGCAGGACTGCAATGGACCGCTGCAGCCTTGAGGATATGAACAAGGTGTGCCTTCACAGCCAGTCTATCTGGCAAGGCCTCACGCCTCCATGACTGTTGGGAATCAGAGTTCCTCTTCCGCTCATTTTGCCATTGGGCCCAATATGATGGTTTCCAGTGGCATTTCCTCCATTGAGGGTGACCATCACCCCACCTAAAGGGGCTCATCTGCCTATAGCCATTGGCCCCTTTAGGGAATCAGGTTAGTTAACTGCCACCTGACACTCGGCGTTGAGTCACAGGCTGTACGGTCTACTCCATTACCGTAGTGGGATGTCTGACCAGACAGGCTGTGGATCATTAGTAGAAGTACAACTGGTGTTAGAAACTGTCATTTCTTCCAGGTGTTAAATAAACCCTTTCAGATAGCTGATTGGATAGCTCATTGGTTTAGATCAGGGATTCTCAAGTACCTGGGAATTCTGGAAGCTTTTGACCTGCAGCAGAACCATAAACCCTTGGTCACTGTAAGTCAGGTATAAGTTGATAAGATGATAATGAAGATGCAAAACTTGGCAGAAATAGTGTTCTGGAGCTGCCATGATAAAGTTTC
Organism: Furcifer pardalis; assembly: GCA_030440675.1. Taxonomy (NCBI): domain Eukaryota; kingdom Metazoa; phylum Chordata; class Lepidosauria; order Squamata; family Chamaeleonidae; genus Furcifer; species Furcifer pardalis. Next base: position 154,191,164 of record CP126892.1, read on the forward strand.
TTTCTTCAACACTCCTGACCTTAACCAGCCCCATGTTAGCTTTTGGTCATCCTTCCCTTCTATGTTTTTTAGTATTGACTATGAATAGGCTCCCCCCCTTCAGTTTTCAGCTCGACTTCCAATCATTTCCTTTTTATATTTAGCTTTATTCTTGGCCACTTTCAAAAGATTTCCTTTATTAATATCCTTAAGCATAGGCTCTTTACTTTTCCAAATGTAATCATTCAAGCTATGTTTTTCTTCCTCTACCATTATTTGTAGGAATTCTAAGCACTTGGTAAGTATAAATGATCAATGTCAGTTTATGGTATAGGTGGCACTCAGAGTCCTCTCTGTGGGCACTCATGCAGTCACCCCAGCATAGAGTTCACCCACCCCTCTGCCCACCAGCCCAATGGGAATGCTTCCTCCTTCCCCCCAGCACAGAGTTCACCCTGCCCCTCTGCCCAGTAGCCCAGTGGGAGTGTTTTCTTCCTCCCCTGTTGCTGTGTTGGCACTTTGTGATAAATAAGTGGGTTTTGGGTTACAGTTTGGGCACTCGGTCTCTAAAAGGTTCGCCATCACTGGTATAGGGCATGATGCACAGTCATTAGCTTCCTTGTTTTTAGACTTAGGTTGCCCAGTTTGTGGTTAAGATGCTGAACCTGATGACCGGAAGGTCGGCAGGTCAGCAGTTCAAGACCTGAGTACTGCATGACAGAGTGAGCTCCCCTCTATGTCTCAGCTCCTGCCAACCTAGCAGGTTGATAGCAAGAAATTACAAATAGATAAATGGATACTGCTTTTGTTGGGAAGGTAAACAGCGTTCCGTGCATTCCAGTGTCTAGTCATGTCTGCCACATGTCCATGGAAATGTCTGTAGATGCAGACAGCACTGGCTCTTTGGCTATAAAGAGAGATGATCACTGAAACCTAGAGTCAGATATGGTTGGCTTTCGAGCAAGGGCAACCTTTACCTGTCCAATTCTATTTTGGTCTAGTCAATTATTCCAGCTGGCTAACTGTTGTGCCTTGGTGCTGAATTTTAGACTAAGATTCTTGGGGCAGAGAATTATTCTCTTACACTTTGTAAAACTCTCTCTATGTTTATGGTGCTATACTGTATTCCCAAATTATTTAGCCCATTTGCTGGGTAATTTCTCTTCTTTATAAAGTGCCTGGAGCAAATTGAATGCAAAAGTCAAAATGACTTATCCCTTTAATTTTCAAAAAACATTTGTTTGATACAATGCCAGTTTAAAATCAAGTTCAAGTCGGACATCTAACTGCACCATTACCACATGCTTTACTTTGCCAACCAAATATATCAAGAAGGACATTTCTTCAAGATAGGAAATTCCATGGGAAAGGCATTGCAACTTTTAAGAAACCTCATGGTACAGTGGTTAAACTGCTGTACTGAAGCCAAACTCTACTCACGTGAGTTTGAGCTTGGTGGGCATCAAGGCTGACTCAGCCTTCCATCCTTCTGAGTACCCAGCATGTTGGGGGCAAAACACTAGTTACCTTATAAACTACCCAGAAAGTACACAAGTACTATAGGGCAGTATATATAAGTGTAATTGTTATTGCTATTACCCACTTATGCCTTATTTCAGTAGAGACAAGCCTATGGATCAAGGCCCAAGCTTCTGTACTGTCCTAAAGTGGCTAGAAGATACACACAGGATAGTATGCTATTTCTGTTAAGCTATTTCTCTTAAGTATCCAATATGCCCACAATAACACCCAGTATTTTTCAAGTACAGTACAAAATGTTATTGTCAAGAGATTAAAGTTCCTTGATGATATTTAACTGTAGTTTATGATTGCCTTGTATGAAAGTCTTGGCAGAAGAAGCCCTTATCATCATGCAGTGGGCATATCATGGGAGCCAACTGGTCTCCCCAGTCTCAAGAACAGGAAGAGCTGCCTTGATGTTAAAATATTTTTGGCTGCACTGTGCTCATTACTATGAGAATGTCAGCAAGTTCGGAAATACTTATTCAAACAAAGACTCCTAAGCAGGCTTTTGAGGCAAACTCTAGTTAGAAAAACACTCTAATTATGTGCTTATGTCCCATTAGTTTCAGTAAGGCATGAAGATTTGTTTAAAGCTAGGCATGTCGAGTTCAACTTCATTTGTCTGAATGGCTGGGAGGACTTCCAAAACATCTGGATAATCAGAGGTTTTGGAGAGTTGTTTACATTGCCAAATGGTCTCAAGAGAGACATCTAGTGAACCTGAACAAGAACTTTCCAGTGTGGGTTTTTGCATGTCTACAAAGTGTGCTTTGATGATACTGCTGTTTTTACTTCTGTTACCAAATTAGAATTGAAGTACACTGTTAACAAACATCTCGGTTAACATAAAAATTGCACAACAAAAGGAAATCCATAGAAAATAGTGGCTCATTTTATAGATTTTTTTTTGGAACGGATTAATTAGTTTTCAATGCATTCCTATGGGAAACCGAGTTCTGGTTAATGTAATTTTCAATGCATTCCTATGGGAAATTGGATTCAGTGCATTCCTATGGGAAATCTGGTTAAAGTAATTTTCGCTGTAAGAAACGTCCTGGAGAATGCATTAATTATGTTAACTGAGGTTCCACTGTATTGTAAAAATAGTTGGAACATACCTCTTATCTAGTGAACTGAGAATTAAAGTTATATCACTTGTTCTCCGAGTGGTATCCATAAAATATTTTAGACATCTCCCATAATTCACCACTAGCCTTTGGTGGGCAACTTTTAGACATTTTGCAAGCGCAGAAAATGCAGTACATAATACAGTATGTGTTTAACTTATACTGCTATTAATTTAAATATGGTCCCTTTGCATGAACAGAAACTATGCACATTTAACACTTCTTAGAAGCTGCTTCCTCATGAGAGTCTTTCATTGCATTTTTGATATTGTTTTGGTTCCTTGGCGCCTCACTACATAGAGAATTACAACAGAAATGATGGAGAATTCTTGGAACATCAAGCACTGATAAGGCGAGCAGCTTCTTCATATGATCAGAAGGAGCCTTGTGACAGGCCAGGCTAGACATTATGTCAAGGTGAGGAGAGCCACCCTGTGGTAATGTCATGCCATAAGGCATGAGGTAATATATAGACTTGTCTCTCTATCCAAAACTAATAATAATATGGGCACTGCTTCTTAGATAGCACTTTTAGACATATATATGGGGTTTTCAAAACATCTCTTCAAGTCTATACTAAAGGTAAAGGTCACCCTTGCTCAAAAGCTAGTCATATATGACTCTAGGGTTCAGTGCTCATCTCTGTTTACAGTCAAGGAGCCAGTGCTGTCTGCATCTGCAGACCTTTTTCTGGACATGTGGCAGGCATGTCTCAACGGAGTGCACAGAATGCTGTTTATCTTCCCACTGAAGTGGTCCCTATTTATCTACTTGCAATTTCTTGCTTTTGAACAGCTTGATTGGCAGGATCTGTGACAGAGACGGGATCTCACTCCATCATGCAGTATCTGGGAATTTAACTCCAACCTTCTAGTCAGTGAGTTCAGCATCTTAACCGCTTGAGATACCACAGTCCCTGCAAATCTATAGTACTGATATGAAAAACAGGTGTAATTGGCTATATCCACCAGACATGTAGGATCAGCTGCAGGTCTTTGCTTATTTCAAACTCAGGGCAAATCTAAGTCTGTTGCTTTGCAATTTGAAAAATGAATTTTAGCGTTAGTGAAGTTGACCCTAACCCAAGAGAATCCATCCCCTATAGCAGAGATTATAAACCATAGTAAACAGTATTTTTGTGGTTGTTGTATTAGTAACCATAGTATTAGTATATTTTTATTTGTTGTTTCCTACACAAAAGTATAAAGAAATCATTCCTGTCCACTGTCCTCTCATCCCTTTCAAACTGGTGTGTAAATTATAATGTTAAAATGTTTACCAGTTAGTGGTAAAATGTTGCTGGAAGAATCATTTTGGTGGGGTTTTTTTTTTTTTTGTTCTTTTTATATTTTAAGCGCATTTTAAAATAATAATACATGAACTAGAAAGTTTTTTGCTACTCACACAATTGTCCAGGTAATAAAAAAGTGCAAACAAAGTCCTTTTTGAAACAGTATGAATTAATTACATCTTTAAAAATACAACCTTTGTCATCTGTACTTCCATTAATAGAGCATAAAATCTATGCTACAGTCAAACCTCACATAAACAGCGCCTCACTTAAAGAGTAACTTGCTTAAAGAGGAGAATTTTCTCTGAATGTTCGCTTTGCTTAACAAATAAAACCAACCAAAAACTCACTCAACAAATAATTTGGGGTTCGCAATCCCCCCCACAATTGGTCACTTACAATGGTATTTCACTTAAAGAGCAAACTCGCTTAAAGAGCAATCCTATGGAACACATTATGCTCTTTAAGTGAGGTACAACTGTACGTTATTTTCCTGTCCACATGTCTTTTTATAGATAATAAATTCATCAATCCTTTTCTTTCAGGGCAAACAGAGATTGCTCAAATTCAGAAGATGGCTCAATGCATTATAAATGTGTTGGCATTTTTTTCGCCTTGCACTAGAAAAATAGCCTGTCTAGGCAGTTCTCGAATAGTCCCAGTCTCTCATTCAGAGCAGAAACCTTTATTTGACATTTCGATTCTTTTGTGAGTTGGCAGTTTGCTTTGCTTTCTCAAAAGTGTTTGCTCTGCAGGTGGTTGCAATCTTTAAAGCCATACCCAGGAACATTCAGTGAAGAGGTGCCCAGTAAGTTTATTTATCATTATGGCAACTAAGACCTGGGGGGTGGGGTGTATACAGAAACAAAGTCAAATGATCTTATGCAAAGGCCCTGCACTTACCAGTGCCCATTTTACTAGAGGGTTGGGGTCACGGGGGCAAACAAATTTCTTCGTTTCTGTTGCCAACTGTTTTTTTTCTTTCTAAATTAATGACAGATAAGTAGGGCGTCTGCATCATTTCCTACAAGCAAGAGTTACATCCCTCCCCTTATTATCTGTTAACACACATTGTGCAGATTTGTCATGTTGGTTTAGCATCTCTTAGACCAATAATTTTCAAGCTCCCAGACTTGGGAGAGTAATAAAAATATTTTGGTGTGTTATTATAGCAGAATGCAGTGGGCTGGTATGCTTGTGGTTACTAAATTGGATTAACTAATCTGCTGCTGGCTAGAAAACTCACTGAATTGGAGTATGTAAAACCAGGGATAGGAGTTTGATTACCATCTGTGCCTCCTAGGAGAAGCGCCCAGCCTGTGTAGCTTTGGGCAAGGGGCAGAATTTCAGAGTACTCCCAGAAAATGGGCATGGGATACCACTTCTAAGTACTTTACAACTAAGAAACCCTGGCAAGGGTCACCAACTGAAAGTGATATTACAGCACATAATTACTAACTGTTCTGAAAATCAATAATTAAGGAAAAATAGAAAAGGTACAGTAATATCTCGGATAACGTTTACCTCGGATAACGCTAAAATCGCATAACGTTAAGTAATCAGGGGAGGAGAATTGGATCGAATAATGTTAAGGTCCTATGGGATGGATCGGATAACAACCGCTAAAGCCTGTGCGGTTACAATGTATCTCTATGGAGCTTTAAGGTTATCCAATCTATCCCATAGGATTTTAACATGCATCAGATAACACTAAAAATCAGATCACACCAAGACTTATTTATTTATTATTTATTTTATTATTTATTTATTAAATTTGATACCCTGCCCCAATCGGGAGGACCCGACTCTGAGCGGCTTACATCCTGATAAAAACAGAAATAAAACCTAAACACTCAATATCAATAAAAACGTCAAAATTAAAAAGTCATCAGAAGTTAAAACAACACAGAACTGCCCACCAGTATTCCCACATTCCAACCCAGGGAGGCAGTCCTTATATAAGCCACTTGGTATGGGAACCCACGTTCCCAGGTCCCCAGACCTGTCCTGCCAGCCAGGTTTTCACGCCCTTCCGTAAGGGTAAGAACTCTGTCTGAAGGCGCAGTTTGGTGGGCAGGAGGTTCCAGAGGGTCGGGGCGGACACGGAGAAGGCTCTCCTCCTAGTACAGGCGAGGCGCACCTCTCTCGCCGAAGGAATAACAAGGGAGCCTCTTGTGGAACGAAGTCTTAGCGTTATCCGAGGTATTACTTGTACATTGATTGCTTCAGGAGTAGCATAGAAGAAAGCCCTAAAATTGGTTATTGTTATTAAACTAATAACAGTATGCACACCCATTTTAGAGAAACCATATGAGTCTATTTGTCTCGAACTCTGAGGAGGAAGAACTAGGAAGTTACCTCAAAGAAAGGAGGTAGAAGAAGGGTTTCTAATCTTCATGTAGATCTACAGAAGAGGAAAGAAGATATCATCTGCCACTGCCCACTGGATTGGGTCACCTACTACCTCATAGCAAATGTAGAAGAAGGCGATACCTTTAACAGTTTACAAAGAAGTAGTGTTAGTCTGTTTCTGCATATATAACAAAAAGGGAAACAAGGCCTAGGCAGTATGACACTGAAAGACAAGACACTTCATTCCAATACAAGTGTTTGTGGATTGTCATTTACTTCCTGGGACATAAATATGGAAATTTTAATATTAGAATGGAATTAAATATTGTAGTCAGCTATAACTTGATCCAAGTATACATTCCCCCCCCCAGCCCCAGGGCACTGGGAGGCTTGGTCTTGGAGTCTGGCTGGTTCTGGGCAACCTTTGACCTCCGAAGCAAGCAGGAAAAATGCCACTGGCATGAATTTGTTTAAGGTGGATCCTAGCTTGCAATGAAGTGACCCACACACTATGATCTTGGAGCCATCTCCTGCAGCACATATGAAATGAGACATGTAGGATTTAACACAGGGACTGCAATGGACTGCTGTAGCCTTGGGGATATTATCAAGGTGTGCGTTCACAGCCAGTCCTTCTGGCCTGGCCTGGCCGGACATCCCACTACAGTAATGGAGTAGACCGTACAGCCAGCAACTCAACGCCGAGTGCTGGGTGCTGATAAATAACCTGACTCCCCAAAGGGGCCAATAGTTACAACCAGATGAGCCCCTTTGGGTAGGGTGATGGTCACTTCAGTGGAGGAAATGCCAGTGGAAACCATCAAATTAGGCCAAACAGCAAAATGAGCGGAGGAGGAACTCTGATTCCCAACGGTCATAGGAGGTGGAATTAAATAAATAATCATTATTAAAAGGCTGCTAACCAGCACTGGCTCTTTGGCTATAAACAGAGATGAGCACTGAACCCTAGAGTTGGATGTGACTGGCTTTCAAGCAAGGCTGACCAGCCATTAGGTAATCTAAAATTTAAAAATAATAAGCACTTGTTTTAAAAAAAAGACTTTAAAAGAATAGAAATACAGCTTGCCTGTTGAAAATTATGGGCATGGCTATATGAAGACGTTTTGGTGCCTGAGGCAAAAAAGAAGGGGCCTCACCCCATACCACATGCAGAAGGGGAAAAAAGATGAATTATTGAATCTGTCTTAAAACAGGCTAGTCGTCTTATTACTGCCTCATGAAGCACTTTTGGGCGTCCCATGCATTGTTTTGATTGCTCCGAGACTCTTTAGGATCTCCCATCTGAGACAATTGCCTGTATCTACCTAATGGCTGGAAAAGCCCTGACTGTTGCCAGAGACTAAATGCCCTCTTTTTCTTTTCTAATCTGAGAATAAAGATTGCTAGTGATGTGAATGGCCAAAAAAATGTAAAACAATAAGGAATAGTTTTTGGATGTTTTCCTCCCTTCATCTCTGTAAGGTGAAATAGTGTGGTTTTCCACACTATTCTAACTGCTGTTCTAACCAAGCAGTATTAAATTCATGCCTGCTAATAAGTAGATTTAAGAACATCAGGTGGATTAAATACTGAATGGCACTAATAATAGTGGTAGGCCATGTGTACAAATCTCCCTTTCAATGGCAAGTAGATTAAGTACAAATTAGATCAGAAATACTTGAATACGGCTGCACAGAATTGTGCTGTCTTTTGAAACTAAACTAGCCTGTGACATCCTAATGCCTAAGGAGTGCTCAAAACAAGTAACAAAGCAAAGTAAAAATAGATTTTGAGTTTTAGTTTATTTTTGGTATACAAGCAAGGAGTGAACAAAAATTAGCTGGCTGACTCTAAGTCTAAGGTAGAATTTATCACCGAAACAAGAAAATTAGGTTTCTTAGGGTAAGTGATGTGTTCTTCTCTTTCTTTCGCATCCAGGTCAATCTTTAAACTGCCAAAATGAAGTCACATCATTGGCCAAAGTTAAGTCCTCATCAGAATGTGTTTCCAGTAGTAATCTGCAGACTAGCAAATGAGCTGGATTGTGTATCTCTCCACATTCACACAGCACTCTCTTGTCTGCTAGCGGCTCCCACTTGAGCATGTTGGTCTTACATTTATGCACTCTGACCCTCAGGTGACAAAGAGGTGTTGAGTTCCTCAGCCGTATCCTCCTTTAATGTTATTCCTTGTATAGTGACCTCCTTCCACAAATTTCTAATTTGATTTTGTTCTTGCTTACCCTCAAGAATGTTTGTTCTTTTCCATAAAGCTCTTCCTGAATCTGAGTCGGCAAACTTGAGGCACATATACTGTGTTTAAATAGTAAGTTTCCATGGCAGAGCAGCAGAATCAAATTCAGGTCTCCTGAAACCTAGTCCATTATACTACACTAGGTATCTGTAGGAAGGCTAGTAGGCCTAATATTATCAACACTGACTGACAATGGCTTTCCAGGCAGGTTTCAAGGCTGATCCATGGTATATTTGTGATAGCTCCTGCAACTACTAATCAGGCTTGCTTAATTTCTATTACCAAATGTGATTTGTTATTTTAAGAATATATTTATATTTGGTATTAATCAGAATATGGGACAGAGTACATAAAAACAAAAGAAAGCATTTGCACTTGCCAGATAAATGTAGATCATTTGTATTAAAAAAAATTTACCTGGTAGAATACAGTTTGCTATGTGCTATCCAGTCACATTTGAAGGATTTCAGTCAGTGGTGGGCAGCAAAAGTTTTCGGTACTACACCATGGTCAGAGCCTACGTCATGGGCGGAGCCTACATCATGGCCAATCTAGTTGTGCCTGCCATATGGCCATACATCTGCAAACACAGGCAGCACTGGTTCTTTGGCTATAAATGGAGATGAGCACTGCACCCTAGAGTCGGATATGACTGGCTTTTGAGCAAGGGAGACCTTAAACCACATGTAGGGACAAAACTTGACGTCAAATCTGAACACCAATCAGGGATCTTCTGTTATTAGGTAAAGGTTGCCCTTGCTCGAAAGCTAGTTGTTATCAACTTTAGGGTTCAATGCTCATCTCTGTTTATAACCAAAGAGCCAGTGGACTTGATCCACAAAAGCTCACATTAAAATATAGCAGTTAGTCTTTAAGGTGCTACAACATTTTTGTCTTTTTGTTTTGTTTACTCTCAGATATGCTTGCACAGAATAAAACTATTTAAATGGTAGCTGGGTTAGTCTGGGCAGGACAGGGGGTGGGCGCAGCCACCCAATTTTTCCACCACCCCTGCCCAAAGGCCACCCAATTTTGCTATACCCCCTATTGGGCGTGTGTGTGAACCTGTTGCTGCCCACCACTGATTTCAGTATTGTTATCAGGGTATGTGAGCTGTTTAAGCAATGGTTTTACCAACTCCACCCTAAGTGAGTTTCATTGTATCCTGAGTCCCAGTCTGCAGGTTTACCTTACTTACAAGCATAAGTAGAAAGAGATGGGTCATTAATTCCAAGGTTCTTATAATCTGAACTGGGAAACAATAACAGAGTCAAGAGACATAAGGAGAGAGAGAAGATTATGAGGCAAATGTGGTTGTCTACTTCATAGACACCAACAGCTAAAATAGAGAAAGGTTTTCTGCATACCCGTGAAATTCTAAATACTGTATTAAACCAGCAGAACCTAAGTCAGTGATGGCCAACCTTGGCACTCCATGTGTTCTTGGACTTCAATTCCCAGAAGCCCAAGTCAGCACTCCTGCTGATCAGGGCTTCTGGGAATTGAAGTTCAAGAACACCTGGAGTGCCAAGGTTGGCCATCACTGACTTAGGATAAACCTATGAAGAACAAAAACAGCAAATCTTTCCAAATGGATAACTATCATAGTGTGTCTCCCACCAGGACAAGATTCTGGCTAGACCATCTAGACATTACTTAACTTTGAAGTAAAGTAGGAAGATCAAAGAATAATCAAGTAAAATGAGACTACAGTGGTACCTCGCATAAAAAGCATAATGCGTTCCACAGGATTGCTCTTTAAGCGAGTTTGCTCTTTAAGCAAAACACCATTGTAAATGACCAACTGTGGGCGGGATTGTGAACCCCGATTTATTTGTTAAGCATGTTTTTGGTTGGTTTTATTTGTTAAGCGAAGCGAACATTCAGAGAAAATTCTGCTCTTTAAGCGAAACGCTCTTTATGTGAGGTTTGACTGTACTTGCACATAGAACACATTTTTGCTGAATGTTGAAAAATCCAGCCAATGCAGCATTTAAGTGCATAAAGTTTATGCCACACAACATGTTCAAAAGAAGATGTAATAAATTGCCAAGATAAAAATTGTTGAAGTAGCCCAAAAATTCTGGTCAGAAATAATCTAATTGTGCAAAGCTGTGATACAAGCAAATCATTTTTCATTGTTTTACTATGCAGTACTCTTAAATCTGATTATAGCCCACCAGATTACTTTCATGAATTATATGTTGGTTTCACTGACTCCCTATGTATGCAAATTGCTTAGCATTGTAATTCTCATGTATTTATTTATTTACACCCTTTCCTCCTGAGTTTTTAAGATTAACCTGCTTTGTTGTCTGTATTTGTACTCCTCTCATCTTTGGTTTTGCTTCATTTTCATTTTCAAAACCATTTTAGTTGGTTCATTCCTGTGGCTGCTATTTCAGATAGCATGAAAGCATTTATAATGAAAATGTGTGATAGAAATCTCCTAGCAAATAACAGCAGGATCATATGAGAGAGGATTCCCCACCCCACCCCCGGTAATGCTTCTCCTCATCCCGAAATCTTCTGTCGTAAGAACACCACTGAGTCCATCATGCTCAGCCATGGCATATTAGAACCCTCCTGTGGTGCATGGATATGATTGCTTTTTGACAGATTTATCTTCGAAGTTTAAATAAGCTGTCACCTAAAAATACTATAAAGGCAGACTATCCAAATGCATCCAAAGGAATTAAATTCTGCTGTCACAGAGTAGGGAACCTGCAAGGGTGGTGGTGGTGGTGGTGCAGATCTGATGATGTGACAGGCATTCTGTTTTATGGGAAACATTTCCATGCTCATTCCTTTATAGTGAAATAAGTGGCAGAAATTTCAAACTACGAGTGGGAAGAAGGCACACCCGAGCAGTGCTTGGCTGCCAGTTCCGCACTGCCCTCAAATTTTGATTAAAAAGGGGACTAGAGACCACATCGCCAACATAAGATGGATCATGGAAAAAACAAAGGAATATCAGAAACAAGTCTACTTCTGTTTCATTGATTACACGAAGGCTTTTGATTGTGTCGACCACAACAAAATGTGGCAAGTAATTAAAGAGATGGGAATACCGGAACACCTTATAGCCCTCATGAGAAATCTGTACATGAATCAAGAGGCAACAGTTAGGACAGAAAATGGAATGACGGAGTGGTTTGGAAGAGGAAAAGGAGTAAGACAAGGCTGCATTTTGTCACCCTGCTTATTCAACTTATACACAGAGCACGTAATGCGCAATGCAGGGATGGAGGAATCACAATTTGGGATCAAAATTGCTGGGAGAAACATCAACAATTTGAGATATGCAGATGATACCACCCTAATGGCAGAAAGTGAGGAGGACCTAAAGAGGCTCCTGATTAGGTTGAAAGAAGAAAGTGAAAAAGCTGGCTTGAGACTCAATATCAAGAAAACCAAGATAATGGCAACAGGCCCTGTCAGTCCCTGGAAAATAGATGGGGAAGAAGTAGAAGCAGTGACAGATTTTACTTTCTTAGGATCTAAGCTCACTGCAGATGGTGATTGCAGCCATGAAATAAAAAGGCGACTGATTCTTGGGAGGCAAGCGATGAGAAACCTGGGGAGCATAGTGAAAAGTAGAGACATCACATTGAAAACAAAAATTCGCATAGTCAAAGCAATGGTATTCCCTGTGGCAATGTATGGTTGTGAGAGTTGGACCATTAGGAAAGCTGAACGCAGAAGAATAGACGCCTTTGAGATGTGGTGTTGGAGGAGAGTTTTGAGAGTCCCATGGACAGCGAGGAGAACAAATAGGTCAATCTTAGAAGAAATTATCCCTGACTGTTCCTTAGAAGGTCAAATAATAAAGATGAGGCTAAAGTACTTTGGACATCAAATGAGAAGAGAGGATTCACTTGAGAAAGCTTTGATGCTTGGAAGGGTCGAGGGCAAAAGAAGAAGGGGACGGCCCAAGATGAGATGGCTAGATGGGATTGTAGAGACAATGGGCACAGAGCTGAGCGAGTTGAGGGGGATGGTGGAGGACAGGAGCGCCTGGCGGACAGTGGTCCATGGGGTCGCAGAGGGTCGGAATCGACTGTGCGACTGAACAACAACAAAAAACCCTCTAAAATGTGGCAACTTTTGCTGATTTCCTTGTCCTTTTGCCTTTTACTGCTGTTGGGCCTAAAACAGGTTTTAAGAATCTGTGTCATGGTAACTTGCCCTCCAGAACAGGGTCCCCCAAACTCCAGGCCATGGGGGTGGGTGGCGCTGGGAGCCCTGGTGACAGCCTTTTGCCCTTGGCATGCTCTGCTGGGTCTTCCCGCTAGGGTGGGGGTGGAGCATGGGCTTCAGACACAGCAGAGTGGCCAGGCCACTCCTCCACATTGCTTAACTACAGCAGGGGTCTGCCCCTCACCTGTGTGCAGTGTGATACCTCACTGCCTGAGTTGAATGGCGTGGCTGGCATGTGGTTGAGTTCCTCATCCACCCCCACTTACCAGTCCATGGAAAATTTGGTTAGAATGAAACTGATCCGTGGTGCAAAAAGGGTTGGGGACCCCTGCTCTAGAAGATAGGAGAGATCTTCTTGTGGTAGTTGTGTGCCATAGCTATGGGTTATGGCAACCACACAAACGAGTGGCCTCCCAGTTGTCCTCTCCTCAACAACCTTGCTTAGCTCAAAGCCGTGGGTTCCTTTACACAATCAATCTTTCTTGAATTTGGTCTTCCAGTTTTCATATTGCCTTCAACATTCCCTGCATTATTGTATTTTCCAGTGAGTCTTCTCTTCTCACGATATACCTAAAGTATAACAGCCTCAGTTTTATAATTTGTGAGAAAGAGATTTCAAGCTTGATCTGATCTACAAAGATCGAATTTTTTTCAAGAAAAATTGGGGTGGTTGTTGCTTCCAGACCTCTGAAAATTGTCCACATCTTAAGCAAGCCACTGGTCTACTGATTTGTCAATAAATCACCTTCACATAGTAATTCATTACTGTTGTTAAAAGGGGGTTTAGTTTATGCCAGTTACAACTCATTTACTATTATCTTCACCAAAAACAATGAAGAATCTTGTGACACCTTAAAAATGAACAAATAGATTCTGACATATGTTTTCATAGTTTAAAGTCCTGTTTATAAGGCTAATTTCTTCTTGACTTCTGTCTTTACAAGTCCTATTTCTAAAACCATGATATGCAAGTAAACTCAGGATGCTTTTCATCCATCTGGTGAAGCAAACTATAATCCTGAAAGCTTGTGTCATAATAAATCTATAGTCTTTAAGGTGCCAGAGTTGCTTTAGCATAGTATTGATAGAACTGTGAACATTGTGTATGACAAGGAAATAAGATACTGTACTGTTCTTTCTTATTAATACGTTCAAAGACCTAGAATACAATAAAGGGGTCTGATCTATCATACTGTACTGCAGCATGAATTATTTCTTCCTGTTACAAAAGGAAAGTGAAAGATTGACAAAGCATCTCTATTTTTATAAAAAATTATATTGGGAGGTGGAAAGTCAAGATGACATGTTCTAGAATGGCTGAACACTGTTAAGCCAAGTTACTGTGAGATTTGCAAGACAGATGATGGATCCTGAGCTGCATAAAGTGAACATAGATGTGGTTGTTGTTTTTTAATTAAGCAGACTGTTTGTACAAGACCAGTTTTACTTTTAATTGGCACAGCAATGTCAAGAAAGAGAGTTAGGCTTTATTAGCAACAACCACGAAATAAAAGATGGTTACTTCTTGGGAGACAAGCAATGAGAAACCTAGGTAGCATAATAAAGAGTAGAGACATCGCCCTGCCATCAGAAGTTTGCATAGTCAAAGCAATTGTATTCCCAGTAGTAATGTACGGCTGTGAAAGCTGGATCATAAGGAAGGATGAGCATAGAAGAATAGATACCTTTGATTTGTGGTGCTGGAAGAGATTCTTGAAAATTCCCTAGACTGCAAGAAGAACAAATCAGTCGATCCTGAAGGAAATCAACCCTGATTGCTCATTAGAGGGACAAATGCTGAAGATGAAGCTCAAGTAGTTTGACTGTTAAATGAGAAGAGAGGAGTCACCAGAGAAGACATTGATGTTGGGAAAGATAGAGGGGAAAAGAAGAAGGGAATGCCAGAAGATAAGATGGATAGATGACATTGTAGATGCAATGGACATAAATTTGAGAGGGCTGCAGAGGACAGAGGAGCCTGGTGCACGATGGTCCATGAGGTCGCAAAGGGTCAGACTCAACTGTGCGACTGAAGAACAACAAGAAGCAACAACCTTTATTTACCCAAAAATGGACTCTTTGAAAGAATTATCTGGGAGGGTTATCTCACTTCCTGTATAAAAAGGTAAGAGGTCTAGTTGTCTCCTCACTCACAAAGGTTCTATAGTGCTTCAACATGTATGAAAATGAAGAGTTTTTCCTTAATAATTTTAGGATGAGAAGGATCAGGCTTCATATAATCTCAGTGGCTTGAATCCTGTTTGGGCAATTTTAATTGTCAAAAAACTGGTGGCAATTGTTGGCAATTAAAATTTTGCCCAGCCCTGTGGATTCCAAGGCTGCCCCAGGGCAAGGTAGGGATTTTGTTGTTGTTGTTGTTCAGTCGCACAGTCGATTCCGACCCTCTGCGACCCCATGGACCACTGTCCTCCAGGCACTCCTGTCCTCCACCATCCCCCTCAACTCGCTCAGCCCTGCGCCCACTGCTCGGATTTTATTTCTCATGAATGTTAAGGTCTCTTAAAAAGCAAACTCTTTTATGTTATCACCTGCTACAGCTTCATTTGAATGCCTGCAGATCTATTCCTCCTCCTTTGCTGTTTTGATTGGCTACTGCTACCTTTATTTGTAAATCTTGCCTCAGGAGGAAATTTGAAGAAACTGACATTTTGGTACTTTTTTTGTTGTTGAAGATGTTTTATTAGTATAGTTCTTGGAATGTGTTTTCAAAGAGACTTGCACATTGATACTAGGTAAAACTCTAGCATAAAACAACTGCCTCTATATCAGAACAGATGATATTGAATTTCAGTTGTTCCCAACTTTTTTTTGGCCATGCTTAACCTAAGCAACTATAAAATCCTAATCCCACCCCCATGACATATAATTATTATTGTTCAAAAAGGGAATTCCTATTCAGGTGGAGGAAGCCTAAAAGGCTATTCATTGTTAATGACTCATTCTTGAATTGCTCCCCTTAAAAATCAAATTGCCCCCCTGCCCATGGATATAGATAGTAATTGACTGGAAATGGAAATCTCCTAAACAGTCTTTTTTGCCTAGTATGAGCTTCTCAAGAAAGAAGTGATGGGAGTCCAGAAGAAAAAGGAGAGACTACAGCTAACCTGAATTTAATGACAGCTTTTTTCTGAAGCATGAGACTCTGCTAATTAGGTACTGCATTTCTCATTAAATTTAACTCAGCTGAAAACTGCACACCTTGTGAATACCTAAGTATGAATTTTAAAGACAAGGGACTCTTCCTTGAAAACCTTACTTTTAATTTATAACTTTCTACTTGTCTTTTCCTTTCTGTTAGTGCCCATATTTTACACAGTCTGTTACGACTTACTTAATTTTTTAAGTTGTGTTTTACTTTATATTTCTATGATACAGTACTTGCTACCATGATTAAGAGGATGTGAGTTCAATGGAAATGCGTTTTAAAATCTTGAAATAATATCTCATACTTTAGGTCTGAAAATGTGGTAATCCTTCGGCTGGGATAAATCATATGCATTACAGTAATGCTGTTTTATAAACAGTTATGCTTACATAATTGCTTTCATATGGAATATAATTGGTGGGGGGTGCCTCTCTTATCATCTTCCAGTACTATTGAGCAGCATGTAATGTACAATTTCAGACATTCCCACTCCCCCCCCCCCCAAGAATACTTAACTGCAAAGCATAGTATATAAATAATGTAAGTTTAAATACACATTGCAATACAGGTATGCTACTTGAAACAGTTAGAGGAGTACAAATGGTAGGTCATTATTACACCCCAAATAAATGTTGTCTACACAATAAGGGGGCTGTGGTGGCTTTATGGTTAAGACACTGAGTTTGACAACTGGAAGGTTGGCAGGTTAGCAGTTTGAAACATGAGTACTGTGCGATGGAGTGAGTGACCGTCATCTGTCCCAGCTCCTGCCAACGTAGCAGTTCAAAAACAAGAAATTGCAAGTAGATAAATAGGTACTGCTTTGGTGGGAAAGGTAACAGTGTTCCATGTGCTCTGGCATCTAGTCATGCCTGCCACATGACCAAATGACTACATGATGTCTGCAGATGCAGACAGCACTGTCTCTTTGGCTGAAAATGGAGATGAGCACTGCTCCCTAGAGTCAGACTTTATCAGCTCTGACTCTGCAGCCATCTGCAAACATTTTGTGTGGCTTTTCCTGAGCCAGAATCTCCCAGTCCTGATTTATTAAGTTTTTCTGATATCTAGTTCAAACAAAGTGTGTATTTCTACTGACTGGCATCTTTATAGTTGCTTCTTCTCCTGAAAGTATTTGTCTTGGAAGACAGATATGTCATACTCTTCTAAAGTGACATTTACATTTGCATATGTTTCATGTGGTCTTTTAAGATGCGTGGCAGCCAAAAATATTACAAAAGCCACCCTAAGGCTGTTGATTATTCTGCTGGCTTTTTATATTATGTGGTTTATTAGGAAAGCTGTAGACCAAACGTATTCAGTTTAGGAGCTATTATGGATAGTTTTTGCTTGAAAGCAAAGAGGACTTATTGATGCTTTGGTTGTAACAGGCCCGCAGACTCATGGCATCCACGTAGCTTGGTGTCTTCATTAAGATTTGCTAACTATGAAATCAAACTTCAGACTAAGCAAAAGGGAACCCAGAGCAATATTGAAAGACATCTGGCCAATGACTTCTCCCACAGGGCAGATTGTTGCCTAATAACGGGATTTAATCTACTGCAGGTTTTAGTTTGAGCTTTAAAAAAGAGCTGTCTGAAGTGTTAAACCCTATTCCCAAATAGGTTCAGAACTTTGGATAGCGTCATTAAAATTTGAACTGAAGCCCAGAGCGGATTTACTATCCTTATAAAATTGGAGTTTCCAGTCTTTACTGCTGTCCAGATAATGGCAACAGGCCCTATCAGTCCCTGGAAAATAGATAGGGAAGAAGTAGAAGCAGTGACAGATTTTACTTTCTTAGGATCTAAGCTCACTGCAGATGGTGATTGCAGCCATGAAATAAAAAGGTGACTGATTCTTGGGAGGGAAGCGATGAGAAACCTGGGGAGCATAATGAAAAGTAGAGACATCACATTGAAAACAAAAATTCGCATAGTCAAAGCAATGGTATTCCCTGTGGCAATGTATGGTTGTGAGAGCTGGACCATTAGGAAAGCTAACCGCAGGCAGAAGAATAGACGCCTTTGAGATGTGGTGTTGGAGGAGAGTTTTGAGAGTCCCCTGGACAGCGAGGAGAACAAATGGGTCAATCTTAGAAGAAATCACCCCTGACTGCTCCTTAGAAGGTCAAATAATAAAGATGAAGCTAAGGTACTTTGGACATCAAATGAGAAGAGAGGATTCACTTGAGAAAGCCTTGATGCTTGGAAGGGTCGAGGGCAAAAGAAGAAGGGGACGGCCCAAGATGAGATGGCTAGATGGTATTGTGGAGACAATGGGCACAGAGCTGAGCGAGTTGAGGGGGATGGTGGAGGATAGCCTGGCGGACAGTGGTCCATGGGGTCGCAGAGGGTCGGAATCAACTGTGCGACTGAACAACAACAACAAATAGCCTAGGAAAGTGTCTGTGAAATATCCATCCATCCATCTAAATCAGGAAGGGAGCTCAGAGCAGACACTGAGATAATTTAAGTGCCAAGTCAAGATCTATTAGAGCCTTTTGGAATTAAGTACAGTAAAAACCTGACTTACGTATGCTTCAAGTTATGTAAAATTAGTCTTACATAATTATTTTGTGCTAAAACTATGTCCCAATTTATGTAAATATCCCAATTTATGTAACACAATTTCCTATGGGTTTTCTTCAAGTTATATAAAAAAATCATGTTTCCTATGGGTTTGGTTCAATTTACATAAAAATTTATTTCCCTATGGGTTTGCTTCAAGTTATGTAAAAAGTATTTTTTCCTATGGATTTGCTTCGAGTTACATAAAAACTGATTTATGTAATAGCCTATGGAACAGACTTTTTACGTAAGTCAGGGTTTTACTGTATTTTGGCAGGTTTTAGTGTAATTTGAAATGTTTGAATTTTAAAATTATTTGTTTCTAAATTTGTTTTAAATAGTTTATGTTTTAAAATTGTTTTCTATAGTTTGTACCCACCTTGAGATCTAGTGACATGGGTAAAGGTCACCCTTGCTTGAAAGCCTGTCGTATCTGACTCTAGGGTTCAGTGCTCATCTGCAGACATTTCCGTGGACATGTGGCAGGCATGGCTAGACATGGAACACTGTTTACCTATTTATCAAGTGGTACCTATTTATCTGCTTGCAATGTCTTGCTTTCAAACTGCTAGGTAAAAGGAGCTGGGATAGAGATGGGAGCTCACTCCATCATGCAGCACTCAGGTCTCAAACTGCTGACCTTCCAGTCATCAAGTGCAGTGTCTTAACCACTAAGCCACCACATAAGGTGGGCTAAAAAGTTTTAACTAAATAAAAATAAATAAATAAAACAGGTAAGCATATGATTTAACATTAAGACAGAAACAATGGGGGGAAATTTAGAGGCAAGAATAGTTAGAATGTGAATGCTTCCTTAATTTGTTTAATATATTTATCATCAGTTGTTGCAGAATATAGAGACCAAGAAGTTATCCTAAAGCTTTATAGAAACAGTGGATTTTAAGGAGGAATTTGAAGGAAATGAACAGGAGTGCAGTATTCAGCTGATAAGCTGTCAGGATATTCACATGACTCCATTTGACTTAAAAGGAGAACGATCTGGTGAAACAGCTACTCTGATAATTTTATGAGATTGAAAATTCTCACTTGTAGACTTTATTACTTCTATTCTCCCCAAGAGAAAACACTTAATTTTTGATGAGAAGCTTCTCTTCCTTGTAGCAATCGCATGTGCTATGTTAAGCTATAATGCATATTATTCATCTAGCAGCAAAAAAAAAAAAAAAAGTGGAGAGATTTTAAGAAGCCTGACATTGCATTCAATGTTGTTTCAGTTTTGTGGGTTTTCTGTGTAAAAGAACAGCTCAACTGCAGTCTTGCAAGGTATCCATCATGCCTGAGGCAGTGCTGAAACAAGGAGTGATCTGAGAAGATCATTTTAGGTATTTTTGCAATGTTGCAGTAAATGCTAAAGTAAAGCTATTGTTTCACACAAGATCGTGGTTTAAAATCTATGCTATAGCTTTCTTTGAAAGATTATAAATGATTAAGGGGTGCCAGATTCATGCCCTGTGGATTTCTGTTGTGGCAAAATGTCCTTAACTTGTTCTTAGCATAATTTCATGTCCACTTAAAAAGTTGTTTACAAGTTAAAGCTTCAACCATATTCCTGCATTTATGTATGAAACCTAGAATTGACATCTGCTTGAAACAGGCTCTTTTCTCATTTCTGAAAATTGTTTCCTTTTGCCTCCAGGTTCTTTTCCTTCTTACATTGTACATTTTAGCAATGCTCCTCACCCCCCAACCCATGTGTAAGCTGTTTTGGGAGCCCTTTGGAGTGAAGGACAAAATAAAAATGAATAACCTTGCAGTGAGGCATGATTTTACATTCAGGCATTTCTGTTGAATGGAACAGAATTTTTATTTTAAAAAATTGTTGGATATATTGCTGTTTTTCTTCTAATGAGCTCAGGGTAGGATAGACCAGTGATGGTGAACCTTAGCACTCCAGCTGTTCTTGAACTTCAATTCCCAGAAGCCTTGCTGACTTGGGCTTCTGGTAATTGAAGTCCAAGAAAACTTGGAGTGGCAATATTTGCCATACACTGTCTCCCTTTTTCCCTTTTGTTATCACACCTACCAGGTCAAGACTGAGATAGTGTGGCTTGCCACCATCACAGAGTTTTACTGAAATTCAAACCCAGTTTTCTCAACCTTGAATCTAACACTGTAACCATTGGCCAGTGGTGTCACTGGGGGGGGGGTGCTGGGGGGGCGCTGGCCCTGGGTGGCGCTTTTTGGTCTATGCGTGTTCTTGGACTACAATTCCCAGAAGCCCAAGCAGGAGCTGGCATCAGCGTCCACCAGAGGGCGGCAAATTTGGTTTCAGCCCCAGGCAGCTGAATTCCATGTGACGTTACTGCCACTACCCCACGTTGAATCTTGAGATATACAGTAATACCTCGGATAATGTTAAGACTTGGTTCCACAAGTCTTAACGTTATCCGATTTTTAGCCTTATCCAATGCATGCACCAGATAACGTTAAAATCCTATTCAGGTGGATCAGATAACGTTAACTCCATAGAGATAAGCAACAGAGGCTTCAAGGGAAAGTCAAGGAAACATGCTGGAAATTTAAAGAACTTTAAGAAATAATTGTCTAAAGGGTAAATACATTACAAAAACATGCCAGACCACCCTGACTTTAGGGGAACAAAGCCATACAGCATTTTTAAATTTTTGAAAATTTTATAAAGTGCTGTTTTAAAAGATCTGAACAGAAGCTAGGAAAATGTTTTCCTTTAGAATCAGCCCTCCTACCATTGCTGTAATAAAGGAAGTTCCCTCAGGGCTTTGCAGGGTGTGAAAAGCTTAATTGCTTTGTAGGTGAAAGGTTTCAGAGTCTGCTTGTTTTCCATTGATAATGCATGAGGCTTGCGGAAGCTTGCATGAGTCAGACTCGTTTTTGCAAGCTTTTGTTATTCAAATGTGGCAAGCTTGAGAGCAGGCAGCCCCTCCCTTTCTCCCAAGAGAAACTGGTGAGTCACAGCCACACCTCAGGGAATTTGAGGCAAACATTAGCCTCAGAAATACTTAGCTTATCTGATGGATCGGATAACGTTAACATAATGGTTAACATAATGGTTAACATAATGTTATCCGATCCAAATGTTTGCCTCAAATTCCCCAACGTTATGCGATTTTAGTGTTATCCGATCCAATCGTTATCCGGTGTTTTACTGTATCTGAAGAAATGGGCTGTAATCCACACAAGCCATGATTTCTTTCAGAATTATTTTCACCATTTTGCAAGCCAAATCCTTACTGTCCTTTGGTACTTCCAAAAGGTTGGTGATCCCCTCCCCACAGAAGGCTGCTGATATCTCCCTTCTTCTTTATGGATTATGTCCATTGGCAATTAGTATACTAGTTGTATATAGAAATAGTCACAGTAATACCCCAGGAATTGTTAAAAAAAACTAGTATTAAAAGTGGTGGATTTGTTTAATTTAGTTTTAATGCCAAACTGTCATTGCCTTCATTTAGCCCATGGATCTGGCTTCCAAACCATTCGTGGACAGCATTCTTATGCTGCGTGACAAGAGATGGAAAGATGTCCGGTGTCTGTTGACTCAAGTCTTCGGGGCTTCAAAGATTAAAGAGGTAAGGTATAGGCAATACTGTATCCGTTCCAGGTACAAAAGGGTTTCTTTCTTTCCCTTGCGCTGAATGTTTCTCAAAATGGGTGATGTTTAATGACTGTGTAAGAATGACTGCAAGTCATCTCCTGCCAAGCTATTAATGCCTCGCTGGTTTGCTTATGTAAAGTCTCGTTCCTTTGGGGGAAATCATTTTCATTTTATCATGCCGTTTATCAGAGAGCCAAGTGTGTGGTTTCATTTATGAGTCGTATTGCTATGTGCTGTTTGTGTTTCACAGAATACAGCAGTTTCTGGATCTCTACAGGATCTCTCATGCAAAATACAAGTTGTTGTTATTTCAGTGGATATTTATAAAAACACCACTGCAAAGGTACAACAAAAGGGAGAGTTGCCAAGAGAAGGAAATTTCTATGGAATAAAATAATCTAACACCTCTATGGAAGCAGTTCTTTGGTCAGCCCTGTTGGATTACTTCATTTGGTTTGTCCTCCCCTTTATTTTTGGAGGCATAAGGGCAAAGTTGGAAAGCTTACCTATAAGAAGAATAGATATACATTGAAGCCATCCATAACATATGAGATTCTGAGACCCATGTCCTCCTCTTGGCTACCACTGCTCTGTTGCAGATGTCTTCAGTGGGTCATTATACACTTTCTTTTTAAACCCTGCTATCAACATAACGATGTTTAATCCAGTGTGCCCAACCAGGTCTGTAGGGTGCTAAAGGTGAATGCGTGTGACAAATTTAAACATAGGAAGTTGGAGTTGCCTTATTTTAATTGTAACTTTAAGAATATCACAGCAATTTCCCTTTTATTTTAAAAAAGATACTACTTTTAGTAAACTACACTATTCATCCATCTAGTCCAGTGGTCAGCAAACTTGGCTCTCCAGCTGTTCTTGGACTTCAGTTCCCAGAAGCCTTGATCAGCAGGAGTGCTGACTTGGGCTTCTGGGAATTGAAGTCCAAGAACACCTGGAGAGCCAAGTTTGCAGACCCCTGATCTAGTCTATTCAGATTGGCTGTCATCTACTGAGGCTCAGTCTTGAGGCTCTTTGGCAGAGAAAAGCCTTTACTGTCACCATTTATGTGTTTATATTAACTCAAAATTGCTGGCCAAAAATAGATAGTGGACATTAACTGGTTTGAATGTGGCTGAAAAACCTGAGAGACTGGTGTGGCATGTCCTTGGAAGAACTGTTCCGAGGAGTTAGGAACAGGAAGACTATAATCATGATGATAGCCAATATCTGGAATGGATATAGCACCTGAAGAAGAAAAAGAAAACACTATGTTTGTGCTGTGTATTATTACTAGTAGTAGGGTTCTTCCAAGCCAGGGGTGCCCAAACCTTTTGGGCCAGTCACATGGTTCAGCTGCCCGGTCATGTGGTTCTTCCCACCACAAGCGGAAGTAAAACACACTTTGCAATCTGTTTTGCAACAGGATGAGATAGATTTTAAGATGCCTTTTTCTCTGCTTAAACCGGGGTGCTCAAACTACGGCCTGCGGGCTGGATCCAGCCTGCAGACCATAGTTTGGGCACCCCTGCCCCAAGTCCTATTTTGAAAACTAGCACAGTTGTCCTCAAACTTTTCAGTATCACGTCCTCGTTTTGGATTCCTGAGAAGCCCTTACATCTCCATGTGTCTCTCTTACCCTATTAATGTCATAGTCTGAGGCATTGGTGGCTTGCAGGTGACACAAATGCCAGGACAATCAGGTAACAGACCAAACAGTAACTGTATCGCAGTCCAGATTCCCAAGTTCAAATCTAGCCAGACATGCAGGATGAGTCCAGACAACAAAAATGTAGTCAGGAACAAGGCAGGAGATATTCTGGGGCAGGAATCAGGAGAAAGATAGAGATCTTCAACAGGAGGAACAAGGCAAAAGATCCAGGAGCCAAGCAACTGCGCCTACTAACCTTTGTCACCAAAGGCTGCTTCTGGGAGGAAGGGCCAGTTCTTATATAGCTAAACCACCTAGGGCAGTGGTGGCAAACCTTAGTACTCCAGGTGTTCTTGGACTTCAATTACCAGAAGCCCAAGTCAGTACACCTGCTGATCAGGGCTTCTGGGAATTGAAGTTCAAGAATACCTGGAGCAGCAAAGTTTGCCACTGCGGACCTAGGGTCTCCATGCAGAGCTTTTAAAGGACCAGAACCTTCCCCAGGGCTCTCAGATGGAACTCAGGAGTTACTTCCAGGCTGAGAACTCTGATTCTGCAAGACTTAGCAGCTGCAAATCCTGATAGTCAACAAAAACAAAACTTCCATAAAGCCATTGGTGATTTATGTTTGTGTAAAAGAAATGGTGTAAGTTGTAGTTGGCTATTCTTTCTTGGCTACATTCTTGGGATTGTACCCTGTTCTGTGGCTGGGGAACATGCTCAGAAAATTTAAAAAGTAAAAGAAAGTTTAACTTGATAACATGTTTCTAAAGACCTCTGAATATTATGAAAATCACACAACCTTGTGCCATTTCTTTCTGAATTTCTTCTCACAATCTGATGGCACAAACCGTTCTCCAGTTTTACTTGTTCATAGGTACCGGTAAACTAATGGATTCCTTCTTATGAGATGTACTCTTCCTGAACATGTGTAGTAGTCAAAATTTAATGAATATAGTTTGTTGTTCAGTCACACAGTCGATTCTGACCCTTTACTATTTGGCTTTCTAAGGAGCAGTCAGGGTTGATTTCTTCTAAGATTGACCTATTTGTTCTCCTCGCTGTCCAGGGGACTCTCAAAACTCTCCTCCAACACCACATCTCAAAGGCATCTATTCTTCTGCGCTCAGCTTTCCTAATGGTCCAGCTCTCACAACCATACAGTAAAACCTCGCATAAAGAGTGCCTCGCTTAGAGACTAACTTGTTTAAAGAGCAGAATTTTCTCTGAATGGTCGTCTCACTTAACAACTAAAACCAACCAAAACTCACTTAATTACTAAATTGAGGTTTATAATCCCCGCGCCAGAAGTCACAATTGGTAACTTACCATGGTGTTTGGCTTAAAGAACAAACTCACTTATAGAGCAATCCCGTGGAACACATTATGCACTTTAAGCAAAGTATCACCGTACATTGTGGCAGTGTATTGGTGTGTGTGTGTGACTTCAACTGCTGTAAGATTGTTTTATTCTTACATAAGAGTGAAAACACTAGCATTTTTTTTCAGCAGCAGTTACCAAAAAATAACTATTGTCCTTATGAATTTTTTTCCAAAATTAATATGTTTTGTGCATTCAGTGCAATGGAACAAGCTTTTCTCTGCCCTATGTAACATACAAGTTTTTTGTAAAAAAAAAATTCATTCTCATTTGCAGGATCAAAATGAATGAAGATTTTTGCCACCTACATTACTTATGCCACTAGGAGATTTTATACAGTTCCTCAACTTCTGCTAATAGGGATTATTCCTTTTCTTGAAAGAGTGCAGTTGGTGGGATGCTGTTGATAATTAATCTTTGTTTTCTATGTCAGTAACTAATCTCAGTGTTCCAGGGTAACTTGGCCTTAACCATTGACTGCCACCATGAAGAACTTTGCCCTCTCTCAAATGGATGACTGCAGAATTAATCTTTTTCCAAGAAAGATTATGTCGCACGCACTCTGTGGGGAAATGAGAAGAGAGAATGAGCTTGTGCACAGTTCAGGCATTGATTTTTTTAAATCTTTCCCTTTTTTATTCTAAGAGGGATAGTTTACTGGAATATAGTAGAGTTGCAACACAAATTCTGGTTGGGCCTTAGTTGCCTTAGGTTTTCTTTAATAACAGATTTTCTATACGTTTTTCATGCAGTTGAAGACTCGTTATATGGTGTGACAAACTTCCAGTCTGTTGATACTCTGTCTCTTAATTAAAAACTAAGGTGATGATTCAGTTGATTAAAGTTAATTTCTGAAGGGAAATAAAGAGTATTTTTTTCTTCCTAATCATAATGGCTTCAAACCCTCCCCCCACATGACACATCCCTCACTCCAATGCCTGTTGTATGGTTATGAAAATTGTCTACAGGACAGAAGCCTGCGTTGTTTTGACATGTTGCTGTTGAAATCCACAGTAGCATCTAAATGTGTCTGGCTCCTTTAGCTCTATAGACAGCTGTTGCTTAGCAACACCAGCTGTCACCCCCTTATTATAGTAAATTCTAATTGGCCATAAGCCCGGCAAGGAGCGCTGATTAATCAGAACCGACAACGCCATTGGTTATGCACCTAGACAACCAACTCGGTCCGAGCTTTGATAGCAAATTGTATAAATCCTTAGGATTTTAAGAGTAATAAATTCAGATGCCTGTTCAGTAATTGGGAGTGGGGGACGGGAGAGTTTGCATTGTCTGGGCAGAAATTAATCTCCTTTACGTGGGTCATCAACACAGGGCAAACCTTCCCCTATAGTTTTCCTCCAGTTAAACCCAACAAAAGATAAAAATGTTGACATGTATAGAGCAGCCCCTGCTGGCATAAGCCAGACATGCTTGGAGACACCAAAGGTTCTCTCTGACATGGTTCTTTGCAGGCATGGATGTCTGTGTTTACTGTGTTAATTATTTAAAAGAAGAAGAGAATCTACACCCTGTTGCATCTCATGCTAGATGGCTGTGAAGGAGCATCGCCAGCTGCGTAGAAGAAACACAAGCAGAAGTTCATACATGAATTGTAAACTCTTTCTTCATTTTCTAGTTTTTAAACGATAACAATGGTTTTTGTGGCACTTGTGATGGGATTAAGTGCTTGCTAGCTAGAGTCCTTTTCACCAATAGAGAAATTGTGTATGCTAAGCACTTGTTAAGGTTCGTTTTGGGTGGCGAAACAAGGATGTTGATAAAGCATAGCCCGTGCACCGCTAGGCTTCGTCCAGCAATCGCTGCTACTGAACTAGGGCCTTTTGCCCGACCCTAGTTCAGTAGCAGTGATCCATCGCTGGGGGTGGGGTGGGGTGGATTGGGTAGATATTCTACCCAATCCAACCCCCCCACACACGATTATACCGGATAACGCTAAAAATCGTGTTATCTGATGCAAGATTTTTCCAAAAATCTTGCATCGTTATCCGATTCTAGCGCTATCCAGTACAACCGTTACCCGGGGTATTACTGTATATGGTGACTTTTGGGATACCTTGTAAATGTAAATGTATGAAATTATACAGAAATATTTATTATTTTATACATAAATAAACTATGTAAAGGTAAAGGTTTCCCTTGCTCGAAAGCCAGTTATATCCATCTCTAGGATTCAGTGCTCATCTCTGTTTCAAAGGCGAAGAGCCAGCGCTGTCTGCTTCTGCAGACATTTCCATAGTCATGTGGCAGGCATGACTAGACACCAGAGCGCACAGAACTACTTTGTCATTAATATGATTTCAGGTTTGCCACTGAAATCTCTCCAGTAACAATGTCAATGAAATCTCCCCAGTAACAATGCCCAGCGTTAAAGACAAAAATATAAATATACTGTATAAAGAATAAGAACAACAAAAAGCAAACTAAATGTCTTTAGAGTGCCATTTCTCATATAAACCTGTCCAGTCATTGATAATATCAGCTGCAGAGAAGAAGGCTTCTTTGTGTCTCATCCCTGAAAGTGATATACTTCATGGAATATACTCCATAGAAACCAAGGAGAAGGCCTTCTTCATCATAGTACCCATTATTGGAGAATGTCTTCCTCATTGAGACCCAATTCAATGTTCTTATTTCAGCACCAAGTTTGGCGGATCATGGCTTGATTTCTGAATCAGTTGCGACTTCTGTTTTATTTGAGGTGTGAACTTACTATAAAGGTTTAGGGTATTTGGATTGTTTTGGGGTTTTGTTGCTTTGGCTTTCTTTATTTGTTTTTAAGTGATTTTGTTTGGTTTACCCTCAAATCTGCTGATATAGTGGGTGTTAGAAAGAGGGAGAATTAAGGACACAGTACATTGGAACATATATAACTTCCTATTGCAGCAGAGAATACATACTGTATATAGTCGAGTATAAGCTGGGATTTTTAGCCCCTAAAATGAGCCTCCAAAAGGTGACATGGCTTATACTCGGGTAAATGACCATGAGGGTCCCAAGACTGTGCCGCATTGAGATGTGCTGACAATTTAATTAATTTTACCGTATTTTCATGTATTTTGATTATTGAAACTCACTAGAAGCTGCTGCATTGCCCATCCATGGCTAATACTCAGGTCAATCTATTTTCCTGGGTTTTCAGGTCACAATTAGGCACCTTAGCTTATTCCAATTGGCTTATACTCAAGAATATATGGGTATATTAGTTGTTGGAGAATGTGAGATAGTGTAGCTGTACTCAGGTCTTGCTAACAAACTCCATGTTGGCAACTGATTGGCTACCTTGTGAACAGAATCTTGGGCAGGTAAAAAGAAGGTCACCAGGTCAGCAGCATTCCATTCCCAGAGACTTTGAAGCCAAAACCAAAGATCCTGGAGCATTCTCATGTCTTTGGTAACAGAACTTCTACAGTAATTTCAAACTGGTGTATCTGCCTGGCAGATAAATAGTGTAGACAGCTGATGATGAATTTAAAGGCCAATGAGGTATTCTGCCCTGGAAGACCTGCTGAGAGAGGCTTGTAGGCTGAAAGTTGCAACATTCAGTGGTAAGCACCTTAGGTACATTGTCAAAAGGAATACTGTTTTCTAAATCAAAGGTAAGATGGAAATAAATTTAGATTTTTTTGGTGATGTGCAATATGCCACGATGAAAGCTCCAAACCAGAGCAGGATCACAAGGCCAGCAGCATACTGTTGTCTGAGATGTCCACACTAAAACCTAAAATCCAGAGGACAAATCTCATAATATGAGCTTTAATGCCAGTGTAGAGGTTCTGAAAACTGTAAATCTATTTAGATTTTTTACATACAGTACTTACATATGTCCAGACTTTTTACTAAGCACTTAAATCAGGGATGTCCAACCTTTTCATGGCCAACCACGCCCCTTGAGACAGATGTGAAGGCCAAAGGTGTGGTTCCTTCTGCTGCTTTTGGTGGAGGGGCAGTGGGTGCAATCATGGTGCATTTTCTGCTGTTTGCACTGCTTCTGCTGCTTCCCATAGCAATGGGAGTGAGGGCAGCACTTTTTTTTTTTGAGGTTTTCGGCAGGTTTTCATAACTTCTGTCATGTTTTCGTTGCTTCCAGTGCATTTTGCTGCGTTTTCAGCACTTCTGGTAAATTTTTTGGTGCTTGTGGTGGTGGTTTCTTCATCATGGGCCAGATTAATTTCACCACGGGCCAGGTATGGCCCACGGACTGTCGTTTAGCAAGTCCTGACTTAAAGCCTGTGACCAAGTGCCACACTCACTGTCTTAGCAAAGGAATTCCAGTCATAGGCAGCTTCCTTTTGGAGGGTCTAGGAAGAAT
This sequence comes from Furcifer pardalis, assembly GCA_030440675.1. Taxonomy (NCBI): domain Eukaryota; kingdom Metazoa; phylum Chordata; class Lepidosauria; order Squamata; family Chamaeleonidae; genus Furcifer; species Furcifer pardalis. Next base: position 154,220,577 of record CP126892.1, read on the forward strand.
GTACAGTAGATCATGCACACATCCATAACACACACTACATAAATACAATGTATGTAAATACAGATGAGGATACAAAAAGCAAACATTTCATAGTTTAGAAAACATGCATGTTTTTGTTATCATCAAGTTGATTTTTTCCCTTCTCTCCAAGATGTGAAAAGAAAAGTAAACTTTTTATATTATTCAGTTTTACAGGGGGATTCTTTCGTTCACACATGCCAAGAAACTAGAAGGCATGAGTGTATACTGACTACAGCTGGATGTAGTCAAGACTGTGTCAAGTCCAAATATTGAGACAGATTTAATGGTTTTCACTTCAGGCATGCCAATAAACCAAGATTATAAATCCAAACAATGAACTAGATTAATGTCCTTCATCTTGCCTTTTAAGAAGCCCGAGATAGCAAGAGGCGTTGTCACTGGAGAACAATAAAGGTGTCATACAGTCAAACCTTGCACAAAGAGCACCTCGCTTAAAGAGTAACTCACTTAAAGAGCAGAATTTTCTCTGAATGTTCACTTCACTTAACAAATAAAACCAACCAAAAACTCGCTTAACAAATAAATTGAGGCTCGCAATCCCCCCCACACACACACACACACAATTGGTAATTTACAATGGTGTTTTGCTTAAAGAGCAAACTCGCTTAAAGAGCAATCCTCTGGAACACATTATGCTCTTTAAGTGAGGTACAACTGTACTTATTCTACTTTTGTTGCTTCCAGCAAATTAGGTACAGCATCAACTGGGCTATTTTGTAAGTTTAGTGTCATTCACTCATTCTTTGCCAGTTATGTAGGAATAAAAAACCAGAAGTGGACATTAAGTTAATTTTGTCTCCAGAAAGCAGTGCTCCCTCAAGTTCTGCCACATCTGATCTGCAAAAACATGTTGGTTATCTGAGATAAGTGTCTTGCATTTCTTTGGCTTTGTTTCAGTTCTATGAACTTGCAGTTCCATATCTTAGTTCCCCACCATAGAGAGAAATGACATAGTGTCAGAAAACATCTGTGCAGTTGTATAACTACCACCCACCCACCCCTTGCATTTCACTGTTGTATTTTTAAACAGGTAAATGTATTGGCTGGTCCCAAGAATAGAAGAGTGTTTTACAGAGATCAGTGGAGATAAAAGCTGACCAAATCTACATTCTATCTGCCTCCTCCCCTCTATGTTTTGCAGACTGTTTCCTTGCAATGGGATACTGGGCAGTGGTAGGATTCAGCAGGTTTGCCTCACTTTGCCAGAACTAGTAGCAGAAATTCTGGATGTCCTCGCCCATTCAAGTATTGAAATAAAGTAATCCTAATTCAGGTGCAACACAGGGCTCCCCCCTGGCCACACCCACCACACCACACCCACAGAATAGGTAGTAATTTTTTTTGGAATCCCACCACTGATACTGGGGTACTTTTCCAGTACACGTGTAATTAGAAATGTAAATGCAGGCTTTCTTTGTAGGTCTGGTTGCACATTTAGAAGTCTGCTGGACTAGAGCAGGAAATAAGATTGTGAATGCCATGTGATTACAGACTTTATATGCAGAGGGAAAAGTAACAGAATTAGCTGAAATGTGAGAAGTAAATATGCCTTTAGGGTCTTAGTTACTCAACAGTAGTGCTGAGTTAGGGGGAGTTACTCAACAGTAGTGCTGAGTTAGGGGGCTCAGTCTCAGGTAAGTAGATATGAAAGATTCTATACTAACTAATACATTAGAGCAGTGATTCCAAACATGGTCCCCACACCCCACTGGTGGACTTCAATTCCCAGAAGCTTAAGTCAGTACATTGACAGATCAGTGTTTTTGGGAATTGAAGTCCAAAAAACAAAGGCTGGGAAACTGATAATACAGATAATAATGTGGGAGAGAGAGAAAAAAATCAACATGTGGCATTTCCACCTTGTGGGAAGTTGAAGTGAAACTGGCAGGCCTAATAACAGCCACAGCCGGTGATGCATTGGCTTTCAGGATCAGACACAGACATCAACAGGGTTTGGGATGGTGAACCCAATCTGGGCTGTGGATGAAGCCTAGCGGCTTCGAACACAGCCCGCCCAGGCTGTGGACAAAGCCTAGCGGCGCCCAGGCTAGCTAGCCTAGGTGCCGCTAGGCTTCAAACACACCCCAGACGGGCTGCGTTCGATCCAGCACAGCAATGACTTCAGAGACGAACTGCGTGGTTTGTCCCTGATGTCAGGGCGCTTTTTTTTAGTGTTGTGCGATGCATGCATCGGACAATGCTAAAAATCGGATAACATCATGACTTGTGGAACCAAATCATAATGTTATCCGATGTTCTAGTGCACTGTATTTCATGTAACATAAGCTTTTGTGAACTCTAGTGTACTTCAACAGAAGCATGGCTTGTTTATAACCACAGCTAAGGGAAAGAGGAATGAAAGGTAAAATAAATGCAAAAGATGCATTTATTTCATTTACTTGTTGCTCGATAGCCAGTCAGGTGTTATATAGTAAAAAGCCAGTCTAATCCAACTCTAGGATTCGGTGCTCATCTTCACTTTCAGCCAAAGAGCCTGCGTTGTCTGCGTCTGCAGAAATTTCCGCAGGCATGATTCGACACTGGAGTGCACAGAACACTGTTTACCTTCCCACCAAAGTGCTACATGTTTATCTAATTGCAATTTCTTGCTTTCAAACTGCTAGGTTGGCAAGAGCTGGGACAGAGACAGGAGCTCACTCCATCATGGAGCACTCAGGTCTCGACCTTCTGACCACTAAGCCACTGCTTATACTTAAGTACAGTGTTATATTTAAGTACAGAAGATACAAGTTACAACTCATAAAATTATTATATAACATCTAGATGACTAAAGAAATGGAAGACATTTTCTTTATGGGAAAATTAATTGCTAATCCTAATACTAGTACAGTACTGTAGTTTTAACGAGCAGAGAAATAAAAAGGATGTCTTAATGCAGGGAAATAAATTCACACATGTATTATGGTGAAAAGATTTTGTACATTGCAACTATGAGTGAGGGGAGAGAAAGACAGAGAGAGAGAGAGAAGTCAACCATTACAGTTGACCACTACTGCACCTTCACAGACAGCACAAAGTTGTGTATCTGGTCTTTAAAGAGGGAGTGTCTCTGTGACTTGGATCAGTTGTTCACCACCATATAGGCTGTCAGGTTTTCTAACTTATCGTCCTTTCTCTCATGCACTTAATTCTTTAGATTTCTGGCATGGTGGGATTTGAATACAGTAAAATCTACATAACCCTTGAGTTCTCCATTTAGAGAACACAGTCATCAACAAATGGTCAATATAAAAATAAACAGAAAACATAATTGGAGGAAGGAGTTGGAGAACCTGTTCTCTCTGCCAAAATAAGACCAGGAACAGATTGGGACACTGATAATGAACTTTTAATATCTGACATTAGAGTAAAGTTGGAAAATGCAAAAAGAATTGCAGAATCAAAATATAATTTAAACAACATTCTTGATGAATGGGAAACAGATTTGCATTACTAAATGTATTTGATTAGGAGTCAGAAGAACAGTAGGGGGAAATTAGAGACAAAGGAGGACTGATCCATTGCTTAGAACCAAGTCAAAGAGCTATTTTTCTAGTATCTTCCTCCTTTTTTTGTAGAGAAAACTATCAACCACACAAACCAGGAATTTCTTGAAAGAGCCCATTATTATATTTGAAATCCCTTCAATTTGTTTTTTAATAATTTCATCTGCATCTTCTCCTTGATTTGACAGTCAGTAGTTGACTCCAACTACCATGTTCCTTTTGTTTTTTTATCCAATCATATTAATCCAGATGTTTTCGATGGAACAACCAAGCTCATCTGCCTGTATTTCAATGCAGGGACATTTGTTTTTGACATATACTGCAAATCTACTTCTCTTTCTGCTCTTTCTTTACTTTTTGAACAGTTTATACCCTCCAATTGTTGTGTTCAAGTCATGGGTCATTCCACACATTTCAGTTATCTCTATCAAATCATATTCACTCTCCTGAAATAAGATTTCCAATTCTCCTTATCTGTTCCATATATTACTTGTGTTTGTATATAGACAACAGAAATTCTGTAATTTGTGGCTTGCTTTCCGTTCTACATTTTTGTGAAGATTATTATACATTGTATATTTTCCGTTACCTTCAATTTCATATTTCCTTCCTGCTTCCAATTCAGTTTGAATCCCTCCTGATGAAGTTTTTCTTTCTGTGTCCAAACACATTCTTCCCACTTCTTATGAGGTACAACCCATCCCTTGGCAGCTGTTCATCTTACAGAAAGTCTAGTCCAGGGGTGCCCAAACTACAGCCCATGGGCAGGATCCAGCCCCTGACAACAATTCATCCAGCCCACGAAGCTCTTGTTCCCAGAAGTGGAAGTAAAACGCGCCCATACAGGCGCATTTTACTTACACTTCTGGGAGCAACAAGGGCTTCATGGGCCAGATAAATTGGTATCAGGGGCTGGGTCCGTCCCATAGGCCATAGTGACTTCCCCACTACATGACTGGCCCACGGTCAGCTACATGACTGGCCCACGGTCAGAAAACTTTGGGTACCCCTTGTCTAGCCCATGGTTCAAAAAACCAACTCCCTTATGTGAGCACAATCTTCTCAGCCAGTTGTTTGTCGAAAGTATTTTCCTTTCCTTTTCTATTCTATTCCTCTTCTGAGCACTGGTAGGATGAATGAGAAGTCTATCTGGGCCCAAAACTCCTTGAGTTTCCTTCCCATGGCTTCAAAGCCTGATATGATTCCTTCATAGTTCCTGTTGGCTGTGTCATTTGTTCTGAAATGGATAAGAAGAAAGGGATACACATCTGTGGGTTTATTTTATTTTTATTTTAGGGTTTTTACAATATTAAAAATAAACTAACAAAACAATCTACAAAACATAAAAGAAACAATTACATACAAAAAAAGTAGTTCCCACGTACATCCTACAACGTTAAAAAATGAGAAGAGGAAGAGAGAAAAAAAATACATGTCAATATAATACAATGTAATCAGACGTTATTTTCTATACATTTGCTATACTGTATATTTTCGTCTTTATATCCACTCTCCTCTTTAACCACCATATTACAACTTTAATATTTTGTACATGGTTCCTACCACCCAGTGCACTACAGTCCTTGAGTCTACCAGCCACTCCTTTTACAACTCATTCATTCTGCCAAAAATACATTGTATTCGGAGCAGGTTTTTCTCCTTTATTATCCATCAATGTGTGTTGCAAAAAAGGCTTCCAAATGTCCCAAAATCTATTTTGTTTTATTAACCCCCTTTTTATATTTAATTCCCATGTAAGTTTTTCATTTAATGCCATATCCCAAACATCAACATACCATTTACCAATTTCTAAATTCATATCACCTTTCCAATTTCTGGCTACTTGTTGTCTCGCCAATGTCAAAAAGATAGACAATAACTCTTTTATATTTTCCTCTAAATTCAAATCCTCTAAATCCGTTAATAAAACTATTTTTTCATTCAACTTTAAACGGATATTTAAAATTTTTTTCTAATTCTTGTTCCATTTTATGCCAGAAATTGGAAATAATTTTGCAATCCCACCACATATGTTTGTATGTCCCAATTTCCTGATGACACCTCCAACATTTTTTTGAGTTGCTACTATTTATTTGATTTAACCGAACTGGCGTCATATACCATCGCCACAACATCTTGTAGTTGTGTTCTTTAACTTTTGTAGACAGATTTCGCATCATCCTACTTTTCCATTTTTTCTTCCAGTTCTTATCTGTAATAGTAATACTCAAGTCCGATTCCCACATTCTTTTAAGGGTATCCTGGGATTCATCCATGTTGTTTATCATTTTATATAATTTACTTACTATTCCTTTTATCCCCATTGAACCTCTTCTTATTTTATATACCATCTCCTCGAAGTCTGTCAGCTGCCTTATTGGCTGTAATTTCATTTTATATTGTTTATTCCACTTATCCAACGTTAGTATCTGAAGCCAGTTCAATTTTAATTCCTTATAAATTTCTTTTTTTGTTTTTTCATTCTCAATTCGATCCAGCCAATCTTTTAATAAGATTATATCATATTTATACATAATATTTTTTATTAATTCTAAATTTTTAACTGGAAATGTTTTAAGATCTTGCAACTCTAATATTGGAGAGGTGTTTGGTGCCAATTTATCTTTCAACTTTATCCATACATTTATCATAGATTTTAGGACATTATTTCTTGCTTTAAATCAAAAACTGTATTTTCCAGAAATTCTCCCTTTGCACACACATTACTATCTTTCATTTCTATCTCCCTCCATATAAGGTCCTCTATCGTTAAAAGTTTTACCAAGCCTTTAATTTGGAACGCCCTGTAATACGATTTAATATTAGGTAATCCCAAACCACCCTCTTTCTGCGGTTTATACCATAGGCTTTTAGGTATTCTTGCTCTTTTCCCTCCATTACAATAATCATTCAATAGATTTTGAAAAACTCCTAGTTCTTTTTCAGATTGTTTAATTGGAAGGACTTCAAATAAAAAGTTAATCTTAGGTAATAAACTCATTTTACAAATTGCTATTCTACCAAACCAGGAGGTCTTCAATACCCTATATCGAACAATTTTTTTCTTAATTTCCTCTTTCACTTTATCATAGTTTAGTTTCTTCAAATCCTCTACATTGTCAGCAATGTTAACTCCTAAATACTTTATACTTTTCCTAATTTGAATTTTAAATTTCTCCTTAATTCTCCCTATCTCTTCCTTATTTAATTTAGTAAAGATTGCTTCTGATTTCCCCCAATTTATTCTCAGGCCTGTTATCTCTTCAAATTTTTGCAAATGATCTTGTATCTTTTCCATATTTTTTATAGGATCTTTCATTATAATTAAAGTATCATCTGCATACAAACTTATTTTTGTTCCATTTATCCCTTCTATGTTCGTATCACTCCTTATAGCTCTAGCCAATAATTCCATAGCCATTATAAACAAAATGGGGGAAAGAGGACATCCTTGTCTCATTCCTGCTTTAATTTCAATATCTTCTGTAAATGAGTCATTTACTCTTACCTTGGCATAACTACTTTTATAAAGTTGATTAACTACATTTTTAAATTTTTCCCCAAATTCTACTTTTTTAATTATTTCCCTAATAGTGACCCATTGTAAAGAATCAAAAGCTTTAAAAATGTCTAAAGATAATAATCCTATTTTACCTTCTTTTCTCTTGTTTATTTGTAACAAATTTAACACCCTTCTTATTAAATCAGACATATATCTTTCCTTTAAAAAACCTGCCTGATCTGTATGTATATATTCCCCCAGAAAACTATTTAACCTATTAGCCATAATTCCTGTAAAAATCTTTGCATCTTGATTAATTAAAGAAATTGGACGATATGAATAAACCAATTCTAAATTTTTTCCTGGTTTTGGTATTAATACTATGATAGCTCTAAGCCATGAATTTGGAGATTCTCCCCCCTCCAAAATATAATTATATAGCCTGGTTAATTTAGGAATAATAATTTGTTTAAATTCTTTATAAAATTCCGCTGGTAATCCATCTTCTCCTGGAGTTTTCCCTATTTTCAATTTATTTATAACATCTAATATCTCTTTCTCTGTAATTTGTTCTTCCATTTTAGCCCTATGTTCTGCTTTTATACTCTCCCCCTTGTGTTCTTGTAGATATTTTTCTAACTTGCTTAAATTTATTTTCTTATCTGTATACAAATTTTGATAAAATTTTCTAACTATGTTGAGTTTCTCTACTGTTTTATTGCACCTTTTCATATCCTCCCTTATTAAAGTTCCAATCTCCCCTTTTTCCTTCTTCTCTTTCACTGCTTTTGCTAACATTTTTGAACTTTTATCACTATACTCAAAATATTCCCTTTTCAGATAAATTAAATCTCTTTTAATTTTTTCAATATCCCTTCCTGCTATCTCCTTCTGTAACAGTTGTATCCTTTCTAAGGTCTTCTTCTCCTTTGTTTTGGCGTGTTTAGTTTGCAATAATTTAATCTCTTTTTCCAACTCCAGTTGTCTATCTTTATATTGTTTGTTTTTTAAACTCTTAAATTTAATACACTCACCCCTGAATACTCCTTTCATTGCATCCCAAATTACATTAAAATTTGTTTCATTGTTATCGTTAATTTTCCAAATTTCTTCCCAATTTTTCATTATCTGATCTTTTATCCCCTTGTCTTTAAATAATTTCGGATCATACCTCCAAGTTCTTATATTACTCTTATTTATTTTAAATTGTAATTCCACCATTACTTTGGCATGATCCGATTCCTTAAAAATTCCTACTTCTACATCATTTAAATCCTTCAATATATTTTGTGTTACAAATACATAGTCAATCCTAGAATATGAATTATACACCTGGGAATAATATGTATAAATTCATTCTTCCCCTTTCAATTCTCGCCAGGAATCTTTCAATCCAAACTTTTTTATCCACTCATCCAACAATTTAGCTTTCCAACCTTTTCTATAATTAGTTATATTAGTGCAATCAATATTTGACCTTGTTAGGTTAAAATCTCCAGCAACTATCATTCTATCACAGTTTTCTTTTATCAAAATATGACTCAATTTAGTCAAGAATTGGTCTTGATTCTCATTTGGTGCATAAACATTGACCAACAATATTTCTTCTTCTTCTATACTTCCAGCTATAATCAAATATCTGCCTTCTGGGTCCCCTATCATTTTTGTTTTCGTAAATCCCAATATTTTCGATATCATAATTGCCACCCCCCTTGCCTTGGAAGAACCAAAGGCCTTTTCATAATACTGAGTCCAACCAAGATACAAATTATTTTTATCCGCCGCTTTTTGATGCGTTTCCTGTAAAAAAATGATGTCCGCTCTATCTTTTCTTAGGGCCATTTCCAATCGTTTACGTTTAGTAGGACACCCTGCCCCTTTCACATTCCATGACAATATCTTAATATTTTTCATGTTTTAACGTTATTTAACCTTTTAAGAAATAGCTGGCAGACTTCAAAGGACGTGTTACCCACTACCCACAATTTAACATATATTACACAGGAATACATATAAAAAACAAAAAGATGATAACCCCCTTCTTTTTTCAAGAAAAAAGCACCCCTACTAATAAGAGAAGGGGGGGAGGGGAGTCATGTGGTTACAAAACTTAATCATTCTTCAGTAATACTTCAGCTGCAGATGTTACACTATCTTAATCACCTCCAGTTGCTCCTTGAGCCTCTTCAGTTGTGGATTCTGATTTTTTTGCTGTGTTTGCTCCTGCCAGTGATAATGCTTCTTTGAGCTCCTTCCACTCTTGTGTTCCGTTTTCCAGAATCTTTGCTTCTACTAACACATCCAACACGTATGAATCTTCCTTTATATAAAAGGTTTTCCCCAGGTGCACAAACCTCATCTGTTTTGAAAATTTCCAATTATATAAAATTCCTTTATCTCTCAATTTTTTTGTAACAGGCTTAATTTGATTTCTCCAAATTCTTTCTTCAAATGCTATATCGTTGAAAATTTCAATATCCACTCCTTCCATTTTGAGAACATCCGGACCAGCATTTTTAATATAAGACATCAATCTTAATTTTGCACTCAAATCTGCAAATTTTAACAGCACATTTCTAGAACCCGTTCTATGTTTCTTTGGACCCAGTCTATACACACTCTCAATGTCCTCAGATGCAAAATCCCTCCCCATTTTCAATTCATTCAGCCATGTCAACAGTCTTAATTTCAAGTAGTCCGGTTTATTCTCAGGGATTTTTCTAATTATCACATTTTTCCTTCTTATCTGATCTTCCAGATATGCCATTCTTTTTTCATGGTCAATCAATTTATTTGCTTTTTCTTTCTCTCTTTCTCTCGCCTCCACAACTTCTTGTTTTAGTTCCGCCACCTCCTTTTTTACTGTGGCCACTGATTCTTTCATTTCCCCCATCTGCTTCAGTAAATTATTCATTCCGTCAGATGTGCCTTTTAACAAGTTTGTTGACGAGTCTTTTATATCTTTTTGAAGGATCTCGATAAGTTCTTGTTGCTCCTTGACTCGTTGAATTTCTGCAGCCTGTAGTCTATCAAACAATTGTTGTTTAAATTTGTCATAATTTTTCTCAACATTTTCTTCATGTTGTTTCATCCATGCTGACAAGACTTCACTTAAATCAGATTGAGGTTTGTCTTTTTCACTTATTTTCTTTTTTATGGCCCCCTGTTCAGCCTTTGACTCCATTTCTTGCTCTTGATATGATTTTTGATTTGTTGTAGTGATTTGTCTCTGTGTTGTTGAAACTGTTGTTGTCGTTGTTGATGATGAGCCTTCTCCCTTAATCTTTGCAATTCCTCCGCCTCATCGATTTCTTCCTTCAATGATTTCACCCTTCCTTTCTCTCTTCTTGTCAAATGTCCAATTCTTACCCAAGCAGGGTTATCTTGTCTATCTTCCAAAGATTTATCCCTTCTTTTACTCATCCAGATAACATTCACCACAGCAAAAAACAATTATTAAAGTTCCATGAATATCCAGCAACAGGAGTCCAAAAATCACTTAACCGAAGGGGAAAACCAAAAAGAGATAGCAACAGCAGTCCTCAGTTTCACTTTCAGTTACTCCGGTAAACCATATCCACAAGAGGGAGAAAGAAAAAAAAACAATTCTTCTGCCAGCAATTATTCAAAGCAATACAGAGTCTAAACAGTTTAATTGGCTGCTATCGAAGTTTTGTAGTTGGTAAGTAAAGGGGTGAGGACTTTTAAAAATTAATTGCCAACTGGTAGCTGGGAAGAAATCGTTATCTTCTGTCTCGGCACTTCGCATTCCCACACACTCCAGATACAATCCTTGTATTTAACTTCTCAAGCCAACAATCTTAAGGAAAAAAGTATGTCCAAACTTTCCCTTGACTTAAAATTGGCTTGGAATTGTCTTCACCCCACCCCCACTTCATTAAAATGCTTACAGTTCAGCCAGCCAGCTTGAGTCCATTATCTCCATTATCTCCGGTGAAGCAGTCACAGCAAACTTTTAGTTGAAAACAACTTTTAAATATTCAAGGCAATACAGAGTCTAAACAGTTTAATTGGCTGCTATCGAGGTTTTATAGTTGGTAAGTAAAGGGGTGAGGACTTTTTTAAAAATTAATTGCCAAGCGGCAGCCGGGAAGAAATAAAGTAAATATCGTTATCTTTCGTCTCGGCACTTCGTATTCACACACATTCCAGATATACAATCCTTATATTTAACTTCTCAAGCCAACAATCTTAAGGAAAAAAGTACAGTAATACCTCATATAACATTAGTATCGAATAACATGAAAATCGCATAACATTAAGGAATCTGGGGGGAAGAATTGCATCGGATAACATTAAGATCCTATGGGATGCTTCAGATAACAACCGCTAAAGCCTGTGTGGTTACAATGTATCTCTATGGCTCCCATAGGATTTTAACATGCATCGGATAACACTAAAAATCATATAACATCAAGACTTGTGGAACCAGGTTTTAATGTTATATGAGGTTTGACTGTATGTCCAAACTTTCCCTTGACTTAAAATTGGCTTGGAATTGTCTTCACCCCACCCCCACTTCATTAAAATGCTTACAGTTCAGCCGGCCAGCTCGAGTCCCTTATCTCCGTTATCTCCGGTGAAGCAGCCACAGCAAACTTTTGGTTGAAAACAACTTTTAAAAAGTTCCCCTTGACTCTATAATCCTTATGGTCCTTTTATTACATTTTTAAAGAGACTGTAACTACTTTTATCCCACAAAATGTGGCTCCATTTTTGCAGCTGAAGAAAAAACAAACTCTCAGGTCTCCATCTTGGCTCCACCCCCCACATCTGTGGGTTTAATGAGTGATGACAATCACTCATTACAATCCTTCCATCACATGACAATCCTTCCATCACATCCCTGATCCGTTCTGTAGGGAGAAAACATACCTGCTGGTTCCAAAGATCTTCCTGGCCCATTTCAGTTTCAGCTCAGTCATGCTGGAAACAAAGTTCATTAGGCACTAATTTAAGAAGTAAGATGAATAGTGGATTAGATAAACAGCTGACACTACAGGGTGGTATGAGCAGCCATTTGTGTAAAATGAAGAGAAATGCCCAATGCTACGGCATGTGTTGGTGGGATTATGGTCTGTGGTTTATGATAAGAAGAGAATTCTGTAGTCTTCTTTGGCAGGTATGACTGAATTTCTGTGCCAGTAGTAATAGCACCATGTGACAACTGACAGATGTTTGCATTAAGCATATTGCTTTTGCTCTTTTTCGTCATATCATAAACAACAAATCTAAGTGCCCAGAAGCCAAAATAAATATCCTGTCTGCCATGGCTAGTTTTTTGGTGATTGCATAGAGGTTTGCAAAACCCAGTGCCTAAAATTAGGAAACACACACTAGGTTTTGAGGAAGCCATGTTTTGGATTGCCCTCTGATACTAACAGCATACCACTGTAAAATTATTTAAAAGAATAAGAGGTTGCAGTAAATTTGATATTCTGCCATTTAGTGTGTGGAGAGCAAGGGAAAGAGGAAAGGAAATCATGATTGCTTCCCTTCCTGGAATCAATCTAATAATTCCCAGGCTGTCAAGGAACCCTGTAGGTTAGGCATTTGTGGCAAGCGGACATGACTAGCAGATGAAAAGGGCTGATTATGAGAACATTTTTAGAGGGGTCAGTAGGAAGAGAGCAAGGACGAGGTTAACTGTAACAAATGAAGACAAAGAGCAAGTAGCATGTGATCTTGGGTGATGGACAAATTAGAAGTAGGAAGGGTCATTGCAGGGCTATTGTAGATAAGGATACTAAGGTAATACAAGATCTGTGAAGAAACGGGTTACTCTATGTACAGTTAAATATTCAAGTGATACTTTAGCTATCCAAAAGCATGTCAGACAAACACTTGGGACATCTGCTTTCCTTCTCCATCCACAGGTTGCTTTACTCTGTGTACCTTGAGCCAGCCTACATGCATGTGTCTAGTATACACATGGACACTTCAGCATGACTGGGGACCCTGTTTTTCTGGGGATAGTAAAGGTAAAGGTCACCTTTGCTCAAAAGCTAGTCGTGTCCAACTCTAGGATTCAGTGCTCATCTCTATCAGGGCTTCCCCTAGCGATATGTGTGGCTGGATAGCAGAGTAGCACTTTTAAGCTCTTACGCAGCGAAAGCCTTAGTGCAATAACACACACACATATGCCTTCAGTGGAAAGGTGCGCTTTACTTACAGTGAGGGGAAGACAGACATACACAGGACTATGTACAACAGTCTCTCTCTCTCCAAGCCCCACAGTAGGTAGACAGCTTGGAGTCCTCTGTTGGCTCCAACTCCAGGAGCACTCAAAAAGTCCTGGTGATCCTTTAGCAGTTCTTTCTTCTCAGTTGAAGAAAAACTCTGAACACCATCACCTCCTTCAGTGTCTCAGTCCTTCTCAGTATATAGACTCCATCAGAATAGCAACCTCCTCACAGATAATCTCCTCCAGAATGAATACCTCCTCCAGTATGAAAACCTCCTCCATAGACCCTTCCCAGAGGGCCACAGTTATACCCCAGTGTTGCTGGGCAGATTTTCTAATCAGCCACAGCTGGGCTGTTACATGAGCACGTGGACCAAGCATGCACAGCCTGGCAATCAGTTTGAGGCTCTATTATGGACACCTGTGTTCAAAACACATGGAGGGCCTTAAAGTTATACTATTCCACTGGGCAGCAATCTTTGTACAATACCCCCAAATGGAAAATGTCCTAACAATCTCTATTTACAGCCAAAGTGCCAGTGCAGTCTGTGTCTGCAGACGTTTCTGTGGACATGTGGCAGGCGAGTGCGTAGAACATTGTTTACCTTCCCACCGAAGTGGTACCTATATCTACTTGCAATTTCTTGCTTTCAAACTGCTAGGTTGGCAGAAGCTGGGACAAAGATGGGATATCATTCCGTTGTGCAGTACTGCAGTTGCTCAGGTAGTTTAGACACTGAACTTGATGACTGGAATGTCAGCAGATCAGCGGTTCGAGACCTGAGTACTTCACGATGGAATGAACTCCGGTCTCGAACTGCTAACCTGTTGACTTTCCAGTCATCAAGTTCAGTGTCTTAACTACTTGAGCCACTGCTGTCCCCCTTTTGGGGAGGCTCCCAAATACACATCCAGCTGTGTACACAGAATATATCAAGAATAGGCAACATGTGGCCCAGAGATCTCATGCAGGGTGAGTCCCTGTCATGGGTTCTAGGCCCCACTAGACTGTCTTCTCCCAAGCAAATCACTCCCTGAAGTGGCTGTTTTTCTTTAAAACACCACTGTGCCTTTATTTTTCTCGGTGCTTAGAAGGAAGCAGATTTCAAAAACCAGAAATAGATGCCTTGCTACTTCTGGCTTGGGTTGAAGGGGGTTGTTTAAAAAGTAAAAATGCATAAAATTTAAAATGTCAATCTTTGATGTCAAGAGGGGTGGGGAGCCCAAACTTAAATGTGCCAATCAATACACATGCTACTATACAAGGTTCTTTTTCTTCCAGTGATTCTTAGTGTTGCTGTTATAGTTTTATGTTCTTGTGCCCAATCTGGACTGAAGTGCTGGTTCCATTCATCTCAAATGAGTCAGATTATTCTTTGAAAGCTCAGAGAGTAGTGAGCAGGAGAACAAGACCATAAGGAACCTTCAAGGGGGGGGGGAGCATGTTAGAACTGGAATGTATGTGTGCTTGTCACTTAGCACTCGCTCTCTCTTTCTGTGTGTGTGTGTGTGTGTGTGTGTGACAGAGAGAGAGAGAGAGACCTTTTTGACTGATCAGAAGCTCTTGGGAGAACTTACCTCCAGCAGTACGTAATTAATGAAAAGCATTATATTTAATACACTATACCATGTTCTTTTCCCCTCTTTTTCAGATAACTCCGCTAATCAACCAAGCATGTGACATCCTGCTGAGTAACTTAAAAGTTTATGCAGATTCTGGCACAGCTTTTGACATCCAAAGGTACTTTAATAAATTAGAAATAAGTTTTTGTAGGCACTTGATTTGCCAAGCTATCTTAAATATGCAGTTATCTTATAAATTGAGTTTTTAATCCCCCCTCTGCCTCCTGATATGGACTCTGACATTCTCAAGAGAGAGGGAGAAGGAGAAATCAATCTGTTTTGTAATGAGTGGTTTATTTATTTATTTATTAAAGCATATTTGCCTTTTCTTGAGTCAAAAGGGGGGTCAGAGTAGTTTACAGAGATGAAGAATCAACAAGGCAATGGGTGAAATCCTCTTGTTCATCATAAAAAGGCAGAGTAGGTGTACAGAATAGATCCTTTGCAATTAGAGTGGATCTTGCAGAGGAGCTGACTCCTCAAATCCCCCCAATTCAGTAGGCCTACTCTAGTGTGATTTATAAGCCAGGGGTGGCCAAACTATGGCCTGTGGGCTGGACCCAGCCTGCACCACCCTCGCCACTCCCAGAAGTGGAAATAAAATGCACCCATGCATTCGCATAACACTGCTGTAAATGCACCGTTTACGACAGCTGTGGGTGCGTTTACGACAGCATTTTGTGCAGGCACGTTTTATTTCCACTTCTGGTGAAGTGACCAGCCTGCAGCTTGAAGTTTGGCCACCCTGTAATAAGCTAAGCAGGAAGGTTACAGCCATTATCTGCTTGCAGGTGTACAGTCTAAAAATATGGCCCAAAGGGAGAGAATAATGGTTGCAGTGAGTAATCAAACCCAGGCATTAGTTCTTTTATAAAGCAAAGCAATCACACTTATATACCATCCCATAGTCCTTACTGCACTCTCTGGGAGGTTCACAGATTAATTAGCATTTTGCCCCCAACATGCTGAGTACTCATTTTACTGACCTTGGAAGGATGGAAGGCTGAGTCAACCTTGATCCCTAGTCAGGATCGAACTCACAACCTTTTGGTTATAGTACAGCAGTTTAACCACTGGAAACAATAGAGAGAAAGGAGGAGTGTTATGGAGCTAGTTTTTTAGCAGAAAAAAGTGGGAAGACTTCATTCTCACCTCACCCTCTGCTACAGGCTGAGGGAATGGCTGCCACTAGTCGACAGGTGAAGATGTTTCTGGAAAAGGAGGTCTTTCACCAGAGCCAACGGACAGATCTGAAGTTTGTTTTTTCAAATAAATTGTATTGAAGATCAACTATAGTTTATTGGATCCAAGTATAGCCTGGGTGTTGAGCCAGCCTCCTGAAGTTTGTTAACAACTCCTTCTTGAACCATCAGTAATCTACCACCCATAACTAGGAGATATAAGGCTTAACAACCACAGCTGCTATGTATGGATCTTAGCAATAACATTCCAGAGAGCAGTAAAACCATAATTATGACTTGTAGGATGACAGAAATTTAGAACTTGCTGCTTAAACAATACAATGTGACATAAATTTTCATTATTCTTCTTGGTTAAAAGACAGAATGGGGTGGGGGCAATCAGAAAGAGGTGAGGTTCTTCGAGGGAGAGAAGACTCTTCTGATGGGCTTGCTTCCATCATGACTGGATCCATTTCCTCCTTCAAATCTCCCAAACCAATTTTTTTTAAATCCCTCTGTTCCTTTATGCCCCATGCCTTTATGTGTCATGCCCCTAATATTTGTCTGGCCAGGTTATCCTGCTATGGTAAGAGTAGACCATACTGTCAGTGACCCAACATGGATTGCTAGATTTTGGTTAACTAACCTGACAACTCTGAGAACTAATGGCCTTGGATGACAAAGTTCACAAGGAAGGGTGATGGTCCCCAAGTGGATTAAATCCCACTTGAATGAATAAAAGAAATGTTTAATACAAAATAAAGAAATGAAATGTGAGTATGGAGAATGCTTCCATTCTGGTTTTTTCAACATTCCAAGGAAAAACAAATAAACTATTGTGTGTGTGTCTGCAAGCATAGACAGAAATAAAGAAAAATGGCCACCAGTATAATTATTATATTCAACATAGAAAAGGATTAGTGGACACAATCAAAGATCAGAGAAGCAGTCAATTAGTGGCATAGAGATCTTTACTCGACTTTGTGGTAATTGGACAGGTGGTTTTTACATACCTTTGCCTTGAGTGTTCTTGTGTACTTGGTATTTGTTACAAAACTATCCTAGCACAAGTTTCTGATATAGGTGCTTTATTTCATCCATGGAAGGTTTGGCGGTGGTGATTTTGGTGATTGAACCTAAAGTGTTAACTGAACCGGATGGGCTTGTAAATAGTGAATAATTGCCATTTGTTTTTATTAATTAAAATATTACATCCTGACATTGGAGAGCAAAAAGTTTCTACACAACACAGGCGGAGGAGGAGGAGGAGGGAGAAGAGGAAAAACACTGTACAGTATACAAGCCTATATTATATGATGTTGCTTCCACACTTGGAAGCTATTTTCAGTGCCTCTCCATAACTCATTCAATTTGAGAAGCATAGTTGTTAAAGTAGACAAAACAACTTACTTTGACATGACAGTAAATGTAGCACTACAGTGGCAAAGAATGTCATTTTCCAGGGCCAGGATACTTCTGTGTTTTCTCACAAAGAAGTTGCATCCAGCAGAGGCTCTTTCCAGTGCTAATTAAAATTTTCATGGTTATAGCTCCCATCTCTTTTATTGTTTCCTGTTGGGGAAATTCCTGACAAAGAGACACTTAACGTCATCTTGAATATCTCCTTAATTTGCCCTGCATCAGTTTCTAATTCTTGCTGAAAAGAGGGCTTAATTGCTGGACACCTTACATTATTTTATTTCCTTTTCCTCTTTTGGCAAATTAGAATTGTTTCTCTATTTAAATAAATGAAACCATTTAATAGCCATTCAGTTTCTAGATGCGTTGAGATCCAATGGATTAGTTTTAAGCCAGGGATGGGGAACGTGGAATGTGGGTATAGCTTTTACCATAAAACTGCAAATATAAATATTGCTTATAATCACCTTTGGAAGCAACAGTACCTATAGCTTTGCATTTTGAACTCAGGACTTCTTTTTTTAAAAAAAGAAATTTTAAGGCTAGTGTGTAGTAAACACAGAAATGAAATGTCGAGTAATAGAAAGAACAGTTTAACCACAATGCTCATTTATTTCATGTAGGAATTATGGTTATTTTACCTTGGATGTTGTTGCTAGTGTTGCTTTTGGTATCTGCGTGGACTCCCAGATGAATCCCAACAACACTTTTGTTAAGAACACTAGAACATTCTTCAAACCTCCAATTTCTAAACCTTTCTTATTCCTTACCAGTAAGTATATTGTCATGGTGTAAGCTGTATACAGTATAGTCTATGGCAAAATCTTTACGTCTCATACAATGATTTTTGAAATATAGTCTGTGAACCAAATCCACTTACAAATGATTTTTTGAAAGCAATTTACTATCTCAATTGTTCTTCATGAAGATACACATTCTCCATAGACTCCTGATTTCTTAAAGGTAGAACTACTGTTCTACATTACTTATGTAGTTCTGCCCAATAGGTCATTAGGAAAATACTTACCTCAGCTCTCTGCCACTGCTTTCTGTACTTGGAGAGTGAAGTGTCTGTAAATATGTGCCCTGCTTGTATGTAGGATCTACATATGAACAAGAAACACCATTTCCACATATTCTCTTAAAGTAGTCCCCATGTCTCACTGGACTAGACTAGAGAAATGCTGTAGCTTTTGAGAAGCATTTCACAATGTAGCACTTGCTTCATTAACTTGACACCATTCCATCTGGCCCTTCACCGTCTCCACTGCACCCAGAGGTGGAAGCGGGCACATTTACATCAGCTGTAAAACATGCCCACACATGTGCAAACACACCCATGCCTGTCATAAATGTGGAAGTGGGCGCATTTATGACAGCCATAAATGTGACTGCTTCCATTTCCAGGGGTTGTGGTCCAGCCTGCTCAGCTGTCCAGGGGCGTGGTCGGACCCACGGCATAAAAAGGTTGGCCACCCCTGCTCTTTTCCATAGTGGCAAAATTAGAGGACATGATAGTATAAACATTTCTCCAGTGAAGAAAAGAAAAGTCATAAAGTTAGAGACTAGCATAACAATTACATTCATTGCTAATGATGTTCATTTGCCTTAAAAAAAAAAAACCTCCTTCAAGCTGCATTTCCATTCATCATGATTCCACTGCTTCGTATTTTGCCAAATAAGAAACGAGATGAAGTGAATGGATTTTTTATCAACACAATTAAGAACACAATTGCTTTGAGAGAACAGCAAGACCCAAATGAGGTAAGATTTTTGTGTGTTAGAAAAAGCCCAACCGGACTAAGCAAAGATCCATTTATTCCAGCATCCTTTATCCAGGAAGGATGCCTCTTAGAATGGATGTCTCTTAGAAGCCCATAAGCAAGACATAAATGCATCGCCCACCCTTGCTGTTTGTTTTTCTAACTTCCATGATTGCCCCGGTATTTTGGTTTCATTCATCAGCCCATTTGCCAACTAAAAGTTCTGTTCACCAGATCACATTTTTACACTTTATTTTAATTACAATTGCCAGTCAAAGCTACTCCAGCATTTTGAGGTTGCCCAGTTTTAAAAATCAAAGACTTGTGAGCAGGGTAAAGAAAGTGAACTTTTTCTGTATGTGTGTATACAGTTTTGTGTGTGTGTGTGTGTGTGTGTGTGCCTGCCCTCTCTTTCTCTCCTTCTGCCCTCGGTCTTAGTTTTCTCTAACAGAAGAGCACCTAGACAAATGAAGAAGGTAGTTTTTCAGAACGATTGTAGTTACCAAATGGAGTAATTTGTCTCCCAAGCAGAAAAACAATCACAAATGGGTAAGTATACAAACAGTAGCACTACTTTGATCTGCTATTCCGAGGCAAATTGGTTCCACTAATGCAGTGGTTCCCAATTAGTTTTTTCTACGTACCACTTCAAGAAAGACCTCAAACTTGCGTACCCCTTATTGCAGGAACGTTAAATAAAAAATGAAATCAGGTGTATTTTATATTTATTATCATCAAAAGACATTCTAATGACAGAGAACACGTGTTTCATTAATGTGACAAATGTGCACGTTGACAATGACGAGCAAATAGGCGGGAACGGGGGCGGCCGTGATCGGGTGATGTGAGACGCGGGAGGCACGGGAAAAACCGCCGCCGTGGGAGAAAGCGCTTGATGCATACGATTGACTTGCCGACTGATCGTTTAATTAAATTGAATAATTATTTGGCAATTGTTATTGCATCATTGTTTTTTAAGGATTTAATATTTTAGTTAGGAGATTGCTGCGCGTACCCCTTGATGCAATCTCGCGTACCCCTTGGGGTACGCGTACCACTAATTGGGAACCACTGCACTAATGATATCAAAAGTGACACAGATCTTGATCTGAAAGGAAAACTCTAATAGGACATTCTAAACCAGGGATTTGCAACCTACAGCCTGTGGGCCAGATCAGGCTCATGGCACAAAATAATCTGGCCCCTGACCTCGCTCCAGGCAGTGGCAGAGTTGGCCGTGGACTCATTTACAGCTGCATAAATGCATTTGTGAGCCATAAACAGTTTGCAGCCATCATAAACACATTCAATACAATCGTAAATGAGTCCACGGCCATTGTAAATGCATTCATGACAGCCACAGATGTTTTATGGCACCAGTCCAGTCCACTCAGGTGTCTGAGGGGGCATGGTCTGGCCCGCGGCTGGAAAACATTGAGAACCCCTGTTTTAAACAGTAACAAGGATGGCCTAGATTTTTACTTCTACACGTTGATGCACTTGGTGATATTCATTGTATTATAAATTACTCGTCCTTCTTCTGTATCTAGGCCAGATGTGAAACTGTCCAAATGAAGCCACCTTTTGGTGAATTCATTCTGCAGTTCCTTTCACCCAAACTAGTGTGAGAAAGATTAGCTGGCACAAGGTGCCCGGGGTACAACTGATTGTGGTACAGAAATACCACAATATTTGAGGAGGCTGTTTCTATGTACCCTGTAGAAACTAAAAAGGCTCTTTGCAGTAAATTTGAAGTCTTATCTCATTTGTCTTTTACCTAACAGGTTAGGAAATGCAAATGAGCACAACTTGAGCACCAGAATGCACTAACCTTTGTAAATATTTCAAGAAATAAAAAAGGATAGGGAGATACTTATGGTTTATATAACATCATGATAAGAGCAGTGAATTAATATGTTTTCTCCCTTGTCATGTGTGAAAGAATCTCCAAATATGATGGATAGTTTTCTTCTGACGCTTTACTTCACCATGAATAGCCACTTACTCTGTGTATGTTGAATCAGACAAGACTGACTTTCTGACAGTACTTTGTGACAGTTAACCAGAGAAGGAGGCCAGCCCTTCTTCTAATGATTGCAACAAGGAGAAAGGTGACATAGTAAAAAATCCTGTGCACTTGGGGAAGTTATTTTTTCAGATTGCAGTGCCTAGAATCTCCAAGCAAGCAGGGCCCCGCTAGCTTGTGCTATTGATTCCTTAAGCAGCACTGGGACCATATAATTAGCACCTCCTCAATGGAAAATGGGTCAGTTCCCTTTTGTTCTACTTTAAACAGTGTATGGAATCCTTTGACCTCAATTATTCCAACTATCTCCTCCTGATTTCCCTTGATTTTCTTGTTTGTTACATCTGTTTTCTTTGATCACATTGTGCTAAGCTGGTTAGATCTTTTATAAGGGTTTCTTGACACTGTGGTATTGTCCCAGTTGTTCTGGTGTGATTATATCAGCATACTAATGCTAAATTAGTATACTGTTACTAAAAACACACACACCTTAAAAAAGCAGAACACAGGAACAAATGGTATTTTTTTTCTGCCCTGACCCTTCTTTCTTTATTCTTTCTTTCCTTTTTTTCTTGTTTTTTCATTCATTGTTTTCAAATCTGCTCAAACCATGGCATTACTTTCTAATTTGAATTATTATTTTTATTTTTTTTTGTTTGAAAGCAGACAAAATTAGGAAAAATTAAAAAGAGCACAAACAGTTGTCATCCCAAGAAAATTAAACGAGAGTAGCAGTAGGGGGTGGAGACTGTATAGTGAAAACAAACTCATAAGGAAATGTAATAACATGACACACATTCACAAAGTTCACAGGTTAGCATGTATCAAGGTGAACGTGGAATCTAAGAATGTGCAGAGGAAAACATTCAGTTTGCTTTCATTTCAGGTGCTTTTTTGGGGGGGGAGGGGGGTTACAAAAGGTAAAGCTCATCCTTGCTCAAAAGCCAGTCTTATCTGACTATAGGGTTAAGCACTCACCTCCATTTACAGCTAAAGAGCCAGCACTGTTTGTGTCTGCAGAAGTTTTTGTGGGTATGTGACAGGCATGACTAGAATCAGGGTCCTTTTATCTTTTCAGCTCCTTTACAGCACCTGGCTTTTACATAAGCCCAAAAAAGTCTGAATCTTTTGTGCACCACCATTTTGATGTTCCTCAGTTTGAACTCTGGTGCTGGACCTGGTTACGCCCCACAGATTCCCCAAAAAGACCCCAGAAAATCAGGATCACGGCAACATCTTACTTCAAAAGTAAGCAACAGTGGTACCCGAGGAACGAGCTTGAGCTAAATTGAAACCAGCTAACCTTTACCATCAACATCTGTAGAACCAGTAGGTTTGAGTGAAGGAAGAGGGAAGTGATGATTAATTTCCAGGGAGAATTAGACTATCAGTTGTTATTATATGAATGATAAATGAGTACATGTGTGCTCTGGCTCATGTTTAAAAAAAGGATTAGGAGTTCCTTTTGATGTATGTTTTTGTCAAGGCATACTCTACATTCTCATTAACAGCTATTAGTTAGTGCTAGAAGCAGAATGCGATCCCCATGCATTTGTTTGTTTGTTCATCTGGTATTAAACTGCACTCCAAATAGCATAAGGAAAAAAAATCAGCAAATGCTAAAACCATGAGAAAAAGCAGAAGCAGATCAAGGTGGAAGTTTAAAACAATGTAAACCTTAAAATCAATACAGATTTTATTCAAATGTTTGCATAAAAATGTTCTGAAGAAGGGAGGTTATTACATAACCCAACTGAACTGGTAGCCCCTAACCTAGTAAAGCCTGAGATATTCTGAACGTCAGAAATAATACATAATAACTGTGCAATATTCAGTGGGTTCTGACTTATAGTAACCCTTTGCAGGGTTTTCTAAGTAGAGAGTAGTTTATCATTCCCATTTCCTGCAGGCACCCTAGGCCTGTGCAGCTTGCCCATGACTACAATACAAAGGCTGCATTTTCTCTGTCCAGAACTGTCCTGTTTGCTGAATAATGCCAGGTCTATCAAGCACAAGTCCCATTTGATCTGGGACCTGTCATTGGAGGACCATCCGGACCTGGCATGTATAACAGAAACCTGGGTGGGCGATGGGGATGATGTTTCACTGTGCAACTGAACAACAACAAAACTCAGCTATACATCTCGGCCCGTGGTGATCCAAGTGATGCAGTTGAAGTCCTATCCAGGTGTCTGGAGGATGTAAGGGTCTGGATGGGGGACAACAGGCTACAACTGAATCCTGGCAAGACTGAGTGGCTGTGGGTCAGGGGCCCCACAGTATCCCGGGAGCTACCATCTTTGGAGGTGGATGGGGCTTTTTTTGCCACAGACAGACCTGGTGCGTAATTTGGGGGTCCTCCTGGACTCACAGCTCCTGCTTGATGAGCAGGTGGCAGTCGTGGCTAGGAGGGCTTTTGCACAGCTTCGTGTCATTCACCAATTACGCCTGCTCCTGGACCAGGACTCCTTGCTTACGGTCACACATGCTCTGGTCATCTCCAGACTGGGTTATTGTAATGCACTCTAAATGGGGCTGCCCTTGATGACCATTCAGAGGCTTCAGCTGGTTCAGAAGGTGGCTGGCCATGTAGTGATGGATGTGGTCGTTATGCCCGTGCCTCATCCCTGCTACAGGAGCTGCGTTGGTTGCCAGTATGCCTCTGGGTGCAATTCAAGGTGCTGGTTATTACCTTTTAAGCCCTACAGGGCGAGGATACTTGAGAGACTGCATCATCCCAAGGCAGTGATAGGATGTAACAGGTTTGTACCAGTCCGCCAGAACTGGTAGTAACTTTTCCCAGTGTCCCAGAGAACCGGTAGCAGCTTTTGGGGGCAACCACCTTCGGGGCTTACCTTTTCACTGGTTCCCCCACTGCGCATGCACGCCAAGCACTTGGTGTGCATGCACGCCTACAATGCTTGGCGCGTATGCACGGCCTCCTTGCTGTCCTCCCAAGCGGGGAGGAGGAAGACAAGCTGCTAGCCTGAAGTTCCCTATAGCCTACTCCCCAGGGTAAATAACTCACCTTTGGATGTGGTGTGTCTATGTGTATTTTAATGTGTATTTAATACCTTTACCTATATTGACGTACTACCACAGTTCCTAAAAAGGCCAGCAGGCCTGGCTTGAGGTTTTTAAGCAAAATCTTGGAGTTACCTCATCAATAAGCTACACCTGTGCTGTTCCAACTGCTGTTCCATTTGGAGAACCCTTAAGGAGGTTCAGCTGTTTTACATTTACATTAAGGCATATTATCCTAGAGAACTGATTAGGCAAAGACTTAGTACCCAACTTCTTTAACTGTTGAAAGTTTAAAAGTGCCAAAATGAAGCCATCTTGTGGTGAGTTCATTCTGCAGTTCCTTCCATCTGACCTAGTGTGATAAAGATTAGCCAGAATAAGCTTTAAGCTCTGGTTTAAAAGCTCTGGTTGATTTGTGTTTGGGGTGGGTGGTGGGTATTTGGGTTGATGGGTGTATTTTAATTAATTTATATATTTAATTTATTTACGGGTTTGTGTTGTGGGTGGGTGGGTTGAGGGTGTGTGTGTGTGTGTGCTTATTTTTATTTTATTATTTTTTCTTTGGCCCCACCCACAACATCATGACATTGGCTCTGCCCATGATGTCATGATGTTAGCTCCACCCACACTGTGATGACATCAAGGTGGGGTAGTAAAAATTTTGACATCCCACCATTGCCCCAAGGACATCTGCCCGTCCCACTAGAGCAGACCGGAGGGGCTCTTTAAAAATACCAACTGCTAGAGAGGCTCACTTCTCTAGCACTAGAAGAAGAGTCTTTTTGGTATCCGCTCCGGCCCTATGGAACCTCCTGCCAGTTGAACTGTGTCTCCAGACAGAGTTGCTGCCCTTCAGGAAAGAGATGAAAACCTGGCTGGAGGGACAGATGTGGGGAGGTGGAGAGGGAACAACCCTGCCCCCCACTGGCTCATTTAGAGCAGGATCACACAAGCTTTTAAAAGTTTTAAACTAGATTTTTTTATTGGTGCGGGTAGGATATAATGTGTGTGTGCACACACGCACGCACGCACGCACACACACACTTCCAACTTATGGCTCCACAACCAGATACCTAAACTATTGAGTTATCACACCACCTAAATTTGGAAATAATGTGGCTAAATAATAATCAGACTTGGTCCTTTTGAGCTCTTACTTTTTAAAAAAATCCAAACATTTGGTTAATCCTCAAGGCACATGAGCAAAGAGAATTGTCAGATAGCGGTTGTCATAAATTTTAAATGAGATTCATGAAAGCTACAACCAAATGTAAACCAACCCAAACAGGAAATTTCTAAAACACACAATCCGTCCTCAGTTTTCCTGCTGCTTCCAATCACAAAAACTGTCATATGCATTAATAATTCATTGTTCTTGAATCGGCCCTGGAGAAATATTGACTGCAATGCCATTTCCATCTGAGGGAGTGTTTCAAACCTGAAAGAAAGGAAGGAAGGAAGAAGGTATACATCTGCCTGCTGAACAAAATCCTTAAAACACACATAGGCCAGACCTATGGTTAATTGGCTCTTTGGCTGTGACTCTGTATTAGAAAAAATGATTTAATAGTACCTCAAAGGGAGAAAAAAAAATAGCTGAGACTCCTCAGAATTTCCATCTTCTTATTGAAACATGACCTTTCACAGGAAGCAAAATGCCTGTAGATTAGGTAACAGAATATATTTCACTCTTAACTAGAATTTACATTTGGGCTTAATGGAATAGCTTTTCCCACCAATTCCTTTTATAGATTTACTGTCCTGTTTCGTTTCTTGCTTTCTGGCAGCACAGTTGAAGTCTTGCACTTTCCATATGGTGAAAAAGCCTAGTATGTGATAGATAGAAGTCATGAGATTAAGAAAATAGGAAATAATAGATACCTTGCCTTATGCTTCGTCAGAGCATTTAAGGGCATATGCTTGACTTGCAAAAGGAATATTCTAGGTACTTCCAAAATCCAGAGAAGGAAGCTCTCCTGCTATCCTGAATGTTGGATTTAACAAATATTAATTTATCATCTTATTTTCTGAAATATTTTCCCTGGAAAAGTGTCTCTTGAATTTTAAGATGTTTCAATTAAAAACCATCCTCCTTGGGTTTGTTAGAAAGACAAGACCCAATCGACATCAGAAGAGATTCCAAAGAATGCTCCTTGGTTTTAATTAAAATTGAAACACGATTAATTGTTTTTGTGCTACAAAGCTTCATTAATATCTTAATGAATATTGTAAACTCTGTCAGCCTTCTCTAAAAGCCATGTTGCTACAGTTTTTGGGAGGTTTTGGGTACAGAACTGTCCTACTCACTTGGCCATACATTTTGGTCTTATGCACTGGTAAAAGGGAAAAGAATGAAACCAGGTCAAGAGTATAATATATATCATTTTGGAAAGAAGGATAAATTATAAACCAAAGAGACTGTACATTAAACAAAGCAAAGAAGCATATACAGTGGTACCTCGCTTAAAGAGCATAATGCGTTCCACGGGACTGCTCTTTAAGCGACTTTGCTCTTTCAGAAAAACACCATTGTAAGTGACCAACTGTGACTTCTAGTTATTAAGTGAGCTTTGGTTGGTTTTAGTTGTTAAGCTAGGTCAGTGGTCAGCAAACTTGGCTCTCCAGCTGTTCTTGGACTTCAGTTCCCAGAAGCCTTGATCAGCAGGAGTGCTGACTTGGGCTTCTGGGAATTGAAGTCCAAGAACACCTGGAGAGCCAAGTTTGCAGACCCCTGTGCTAGGTGACCATTCAGAGAAAACTCAGCTCTTTAAGTGAGTTAGTGTCTAAGCGAGGTGCTCTTTACGCGAGGTTTTACTGTATACTGTCCTGCTGGGTGAAGGGAGCATATAGTATTATTGTATATTGTAGCAGTTGTGTTTCTGTTGTTTTATTGTAATGCATAGTTATTCTTGGTAATATTAATAAAACATTCATTATATAAATTTAAAATAAAGAGCCCAAAATACGGCCCGAAAATTTAATTACAGTAATTACGAAATACGTTTAAAAAATAGAAGCTAACTGTTATCAAATTCTTAGCCTGTTTATAAAATCCAAAGTTGGCCAGCTGATGGTATCACTTAACAAAGCAACACCAGTGTCAAGACAAATCTCAAAGCAAATATTTCACTAACAATTCACATTAAAACACAAGGCATTGAAGCATGGCCTGAAGTTTAATAAACTTGAACTTGAGGGAGTAAATTCCAGGGCTGAGAAAGTGCTGCTCTCAACCTCAGTTATGTGCAAATTTACACATAGTCACCTCAAACACTGCACCAGTTTTCAACATCTACACTTAAAAGCAGTGAACTAGGGAGAGCTTCAATATTTTACTTTTCTGGACTCTGGCTCCCAACTCCCTGAAGCCAGCAAACAGTGCAGAGGCGTAGCTACCGCCGTATCTGCCGTATCAATTATACGGGGCCCCCGGGCCATAGGGGCCCCCAACGTGCGTAAGCAAAACAAATCTTTACCCTTCCTAAGGGCCCCCAAACAAATTTTATACGGGGCCCCGCCAAGGCACGCTACTCTTCTGAAACAGTGGCAATGATGGCTGGGAGTTAGAGTACAGGAAAATAACACTTTCTATAAAGAAAGGTTAAATAAATTGATTTCCAAGCTTTATATCTCTTCAGAGAACATGTTAAGCAGGGGGAGAGGACACAGATACTGGAAGACAATATACCGGCATGTCCTTCTCTAAGTTTGGCTCTTGAGGCCCTTTTCATGTCAAGTACATTTGGTTGAAGGGACTGTGGTGGCTTAGTGGTTAAGACGCTGCACTTGATCCCTGGAAAGTCGGCAAGTCAGCAGTTCGAAATCTGAGTACTGCACAATGGTGCGAGCTTCTGTCTGTCCAGCTCCTGTCAGCCTAGCAGTTCAAAACCAAGAAATTGCAAGTAGATAAATAAGTACCACTTTGGTGGGAAGGTAACAGTGTTCTGTGCACTCTGGTATCTAGTCATGCCTGCCACATGTCCATGGAAACCTCTGTAAAATTAAGACAGCACTGGGTCTTTGGCTATAAACGGAGATGAGCACCAGACCCTGGAGTCGGATGCGACTGGCTTTTGAGCTTTAGGAAGGTATGAAAATATGAATCGTGAATTCAGTGTTGAATTTTTAAAAATTGCTATATGAAAATGTGACTGTGTCTTATTCCTTTTATTGACATATTTTTCTAGTTCTTCAGAGATTTATTTCAGAGGCTTCAAACAGCTTCAGAAAAAAAACCCCACTAAAGCCAGCTTTCACTGAAAGCAAAGTGCACTTAGGCCCTATTGAAATCAATGGATATTCAGTACAACAATAAAAGTGTTTCTATTCAATTGATTTCATTTAATTTTGTCTAGATTGTGCCCTAAAGCTAAGCTCCAGTTATAGTTTTAAAGAACATGATACAATTTTCCCTATGAGTCACATTTCTTCTTTTGTACCACTGTCATCTCTTTTTTAAAATAGCTTTTACATGTTTTGGATAGTTAGGTTGTGAATTTTGAAGGTGCATAAATGGCCTTTAACCATGTTTAAAAAAAAAAAAAGACAGCTATTCCCCGTCATTAGAAGGATTTTGTAAGAGCGTTTTTGAACAGCCCAGTCTTAAGAAAAGACCAAAATGTTTGCCAAGTAGATGTATAAGTGAACAGGAAGGATCTTAGATGAATGTGGGACTACAAAAATATAAATTTGCACATTTCTGTTTTTAATAATAGTTCAAGTCTAAAAGTCAAAATCGCTCTAGCCATGGCAAGGGACTTACTTTTTTTATCCTGATACTTTGTTCCTAGTAAGTTCATCTCTCTTTCCTTTTCAAAAATCAGAGCTGGTATATCTGGGATTCAGATCAAGACCGTTGTGCAGGGAAAGATTTTATGGTGACATTTTCTTACTAAAATATCCAATGTATTAAAATCTGTAAGTCCATGGCCATAATTTTAACCATACAGTAAAACCTCGCATAAAGAGTGCCTCGCTTAGAGAGTAACTCACTTAAAGAGCAGAGTTTTCTCTGAATGGTCATTTCGTTTAACAAATAAAACCAACCAAAAACTCGCTTAACAAATAAATCGGAGTTCGCAATCTCCCCCCCCCCCACACACACACACACCAGAAGTCACAATTGGTCACTTTCAATGGTTTTTCTCTTAAAGAACAAACTCGCTTAAAGAGCAATCCCATGGACCACATTATGCTCTTTAAGTGAGGTACAACTGTATAGGCAAATAGCTCCTATGAGACAGGGGAGGATTTAGGGAAATGTTTAATAATCCTTCCCCATATCCGTAGTTACAGCTATAATATAGTATACATCTGTTGATCAAGGCTTTTGAAGTTCCAGATCCCCTGGAATGCCAAGCTTCACCATCATAGCCTAGAACATTGGTTGGTTAGTTGGTTGGTTGGTTCATTTATATCCCACCCATCTGGTAACAAGACCACTCTTGGTGGCTTTCAAATAGTTATAAATGTTGTTGCAATCACCAGCCAATATGGCCAGTGGTCAGAGATTATGTGAACTGAATACAGTAATACCTCGGATAACGGTAAGACTTGGTTCCACAAGTCTTGGTGTTATCCGATTTTTAGTGTTATCCGGTGCATGTTAAAATCCTATGGGATGTATTGGATAACGTTAAAGCACCATAGAGATACATTGTAACCGCACAGGCTTTAGCGGTTGTTATCCGATACATCCCATAGGACCTTAACGTTATTCGATCCAATTCTCCTCCCCAGATTGCTTAACGTTATGCGATTTTAGCGTTATCGGAGGTAAACGTTATCCGAGGTATTACTGTATCTGGGAACCCATATTTGGGAGTCATTGTCTAAATGTTTGGGATGCCAAAGTTTGGATTGGAATGTCTAGCTCAGGGGTTAGCAAACTTGGCTCTTCAGATGTTCTTGGACTTCAGTTCCAAGAAGCCCTGATCAGCAGGTGTACTGACTTGGGTTTCTGGTAACTGAAGTCCAAGAACACCTAGCGAACCAGGTTTGCTGACCCCTGGTCTAGAATAGATACAGAAGAGCAATAGCACCTAAATGGGCTTTCTGAGGAAGGGAGTTAGCCACAAGACCAAAGTGAGTGATACAGCTAATCATGTATCTTATAGACATCGGGGCATGCCAACCTAGCAGTTCAAAAGCAAGAAGTTGCAAGTAGATAAACAGGGATCACTTTGGTAGGAAGGTAAACAGTGTTCTGTGTTCTCTGGTGTTGAGACATGCCTGCCACATGTCCACATGCCACATGCAGACAGCTATAAACAGAGATGAGCACTGAACCCTAGAGCCAGATACGACTGGCTTTCGTGCAAGGGCAGCCTTTACCTTGCTCAGTTTTATAGAGAAGGCTTGTATTAGGGAAGTGCAATCAGAAAGAGTGACATGATGAAAGAAGAGGAGAGATTTTTCCAAACAAACCAAGCAAGGGATTTTCTAGACATATAGGAATACACATGGGTTGGAAAGGGAAGCCTAAGTGGGATGGTAATTTGAATCAGAATACAGTAAAACCTCACATAAAGAGCTCCTCACTTACAGACTAACTCGCTTAAAGAGCAGAATTTTCTCTGAATGGTTGCCTTGCTTAACAACTAAAACCCACCAAAAACTCACTTAACAACTAAACCGGGGGTCACAGTCCCCCTTGCCAGAAGTCACAATCGGTCACTTACAATGGTGTTTCGCTTAAAGAGTAAACTTGCTTAAAGAGCAATCCTGTGGAACGCATTATGCTCTTTAAGCAAGGTACCACTGTACAAATAATTTAGCTAGCAGAGACATAGGTTAGCCTTTGAGTACTTGTGAGGAGAAGGAAGAAGAGATTAAACACAGAAGAGATTGAAACACAATTCTAAGCAACTAAAAGGGATCTTTTCCTTTATCTGTAATGATCTCTGAGGTTATAGGAACCATTGTTTAAAAGATATGAATCACTAATTACTTTATAATCTAAATATGTTCTTTTAGTGGGAGACTAGATGCTATCTGTGCCTTTTGAGAACTCCTTGGACCTTTCTTTTGAATAAAAATGATAAAACTGAAGTTGAGAGGAGGGAAACAGAGAGGAAGGAAAGAAATGATGGGGGAAAGCTGAATATAGAGGTGGAATGGGGAGCACGATAATATGTACTAAATAAGTTGATCATTTACTGAAGAAATTACATATTAAAATACAGTTGTACCTCGCTTAAAGAGCATAATCTGTTCCACAGGCTTGCTCTTTAAGCGAGTTTGCTCTTTAAGCGAAACACTATTGTAAATGACCAATTGTGGGGGGGATTGTGAACCCCGGTTTATTTGTTAAGCGAGTTTTTGGTTGGTTTTATTTGTTAAGCGAAGCGAACATTCAGAGAAAATCCTTCTCTTTAAGTGAGTTACTCTTTAACTGAAGCGCTCTTTATGCGAGGTTTGACTGTATCTTCATTTGTAAAAGGGCTTTCCTCCTATGAATAGCAGTGGAGTTCCAAAGGTTCTAATGGGCTAGTTATGGGTGATATCTGAGGCCAGCTTCTAATTATAGGTCCCTAATCCAGTGGAATGGAGTATGAGGTTAACCCCTTGATAGTCTATCCTACTTTGTTGTGAGTATAAAATAGGGTAAATTAGACTTTATTATTTTCCTGATGTGTTTAGGGCTTGAATTGCCCTTGGTCTTTTTATGCATTCATGCCTATGTTTTGTAAAATCCATTTTTTTACTAACTGTGTGAAACATTAACTCTTTTAACCTTTTTGTAACTGTTCTGATCTTTTCTTCTTTTTAATAAAATATATAAATTCCTTTCCATTTGTTGTTTGGATCGAGGTACTGAATCTGACCCTTCCTTTGCTAGGCTATTAAGATTTGCAATAAGAATTAAATAGTGCTTGTGGCAGCTATTTTGCAGACATAACACACATTCTACAGGTGAATTGTGTGTTTCTTTTGTTAAATTCCCTGCAGTAACTGCCAGAGCTTAGTAGGCAGGAGTGTTTGGGAGCAGAAATGTCACATTAAGGGAGATCTAGGGGTTATTTCTTAAACATAAAATTAGGATAAATAGCTTGTTACTAATGTATTAGACTGAATGCTATTTATTCAAGAGCAGCAAGCAACATGTTAATAATAAACATAACTCATGAGCAATACATTGTATTTTATAGTCAAATTTCTAAATCACGAGACACAGAAAATGCCTACCCACAATTTCAGAGATATTTTAGCCACCAGAAGTGTTTGAGAGATCTTATCCACTAGAACAGGGGTCAGCAAACTTGGCTCTCCATGTGTTCCTGGACTTCAATTACCAGAAGCCCAAGTCGGTACACCTGCTGATCAGGGCTTCTGGGAATTGAAGCCCAAGAACATCTGGAGAGCCAGGTTTCCTGACCTCTGCACTAGAACAACTCTCTGAAAGTTAGTTATCTACTTTCCCAGTATGTTAGGTGGGCTAGTTCTGGCCCTACCATTAGGTATTGTGTGAGGTTGCTTTATGTGGCAGGATCTAAGGAGGGGAAAGAGCAGCAAATTGCACTGCTTCCTTTACCAGGGAGCAGCTCATCACAGCAATAGGACTGTGATGGCTCAGTGGTGAAGAAGCTCACTTGTTAGCTGGAAGACTGGCAAGTTGGCAGTTCAAGACCCCAGTACTTCATGACAGATTGAGCACCTGTCTCTGTCCCAGTTTTGAGGAACATGAAAGGAGCCTCATTTGGGTGTTCCTTGAGCAGAGTGTCTCCCACAAAAATCCTTTCAACCCTGAATAATTTCTGACACAACATTATTATTATCACAGCAACTGGCCTCCTCATGCTTCACTTTGCTCTTGTCATGACTGCCAGCCTCCATTTCTCTTCTTTTGCCTTTGCAATTCTTCCTTGCCTTTACCTCCCTACTACTCTTTCTCTTGAGTTATAAAATGCCAGTCAATATTACCTGAAGACAAAAGCCAGCAGGACAAAGCTAGTATGGATGTAAAGGACATGGGAATAATGGGGCATTCAGGAATGGCAGGTCCAAGGTGAGATGCATTCATGTATGCAGATTTGTTTGCATTGATTCCTGATTGGGCCTCAGGGCCTAACCATCAGGATTCTTTGGGTTCTGATTTCACAAACACAGAAAAACCTTCTCACTTACTTCTCTCAAAACCTAACATGTGTGCAACCCTAATTATGGGCTGTGGCTCTTTCTGTTCTCAGAGTATTCATAAAGCAATGCCAAAAGCAAAGATATTTCCCTTTTGTAGGAATGGCATTTCATGCAACTGTATCAGAGTGAATGTTTGTTCACTTATCTGTTTACTCACTTACTTCTTCCACTTTACAGAGACGCCGGGATTTTCTGCAGCTGATGCTCGACACCCGAAGCTCTGCTAATGATGCTGCCATGGAACATTTTGACACAGTCAACCAAGCAGATGTTGGCATTCACAAAAGCAAGACAGATGCCAGCAAAGCCCTGCCTCAGAAGCAGCAGGAAAGATTGAGTGATGATGAGATAGCTGGCCAAGCGTCCTTATTCCTCATTGCTGGATATGAAACCACCAATAGTACCCTCTCTTTTGCCACTTACCTGTTGGCCACCCACCCTAAGTGTCAAGAGAAGCTCCTTCAAGAGATAGATGGTTTCTTTGCCAAACATGTAAGTAGACAAACTGATAATTTATCTGATTTTGTACAAAATGGGAAGAAGAGTCTTCAACCATAAGATGTAAAATGTACTTGACAAAACCAGCTGAGTAGTTGGTATAAAAAAACCAAGAATTGTACTCTCAGTATGATATTTAATGTAAATGTTCAAATTAGACCCAGAGGCATCTATCAGACTACACCCAACATATTCCTGCTTTTGGAAGGAATATGATGTAACCAGTGGCCTGTCAACTTCTATACCCAGTAGTCCAGTTGCTAAGTTATAGCTGGAGAACTTGTGAACAGAGGACCAGTTCCCACTTTTTTGGGGACTGGGAACATGCCTTTTCTAGTGGGGTAGAACAGTGTCAACTGTCTGCCTGATGAGGTCATTTATAATGTGGTAGATACATGGGGAGCTAACTCAAGACTAAAGACTGAATACATACTCAGACCATTGCTCCACCAGCTTCAATAATAGGGACCTCCATCTGTTGTCAGACGGGAAACATGATGAAACCTGACTAGTACATCCAAAGGTGAGGAATGCTGAGAGTTTTAGTTCAAAAATATCTGGAGGGCCTTGCTTTGCCCACCTCTGAGCTACGCTTACTGGAAGTAGGTCTTGAGATTTTTGGCCAGCTGCCAGAGATGGATACTGAGACCTTTTGTATATGAAGTGTCTGCTGTACTTCAGAGCTACAGTCTATGAGCAGCAGCTTCAGTTGGGTAGCAGCTGCAAGTCCTGCTTGTTAAACAGCACTCCAAGCTTGTTAAACTGTGAAATTTCATCAGTAAGCATATTTGGGAGAGGAATGCCATCCCTTCCCATTGTGTCTGTTTCTCTCAAGTTGTACCCTCAATAGCAGTGTTCCCCAATGTGGGGCCCACAAGCCAAAGGGGGGCTTCAGTTCCCTGAAGCCTAAGTCATTACATTGGCTGATCAGTGCTTTGGGAAATTGACTTAGGCTTCTGGGAATTGAAAACCAAAAACCAAAGGTTGGGAAACACTGCTCTAGAGACATCAGTCCCTACACCCAAGATCACTCTACTAGTAAGGCTAAGACAGGATCAAGGCAGAGGTTTTCTTGCCCAGTCTCTAGTAATACCTTCAACAAGGGATAAATGGCAAGGAGATCATTAAAGCAAGACTGCTTTGACAGGCATGTTGCTATTCAAAAGTCAATAGTAGAGTGAATGAAGTTGCAACTAGAGTGGTCCCATTGAATTCATTGGGATATAGTGAGTCATCTTATCTATAAAGTCCCTCTGATTCAATGGATCAGCCAATGATTGTAGCCTAACTCAGTGGTGTAGAAAAGGAAAGATTTGCAGGCCTTGTGTTGAATCAGCTAGTGGTTCATTTAGCCAAAATGCAATCATGCTGTCAGCTGTATTTTCAATGTCTTTTTTGTATTCTGCCTGCCCACAGTCCTGCAGTGCAAGATGGTTGAGATTTAATCTACCACTTATTTCTTAGATAGCATAACATTGCTCCATTTCACCAAATGTTCTTGAACTTCAGGAATGTAGTCAAGTGTCCTAGCCAACAAGAATCTTTTGGCCTTTAAATTGTTGTATCAAGGATTGAAGACAGATAAAAATCAGTCTGAGATAGCTTGCATTCATATCATTCTGTGCTCGTTATTTCTTTTCTAAACACATTAATCTCTGCCATGTTTATATATACTTGATTTGAGCATTGAGTTGGTGTAGTATGGGTTTAATAAGATGGTCAGAGATGGAATCCTATAATCTCAGCTCAACTGTGAAGTATACAAATAATAAAATGAACATACCATGTAAGGTTCTTGTCAGAATTCCTCAGATAATTGATTCAAGAACCTGTGTGTCTTTACATAAATATTTAACAATAGTATACATTACTGATAGTTTGTTGCTCACTAAAGCTAGGATCTAACATTCCTTAGTTGTTCATCTCTAGAGAGTCAGTAGGTGTGTGGGAGTTTCTTCATTATTTCAAGGATTACAACTGTATTTAGATGTTAGTAAAGATAACATTGGGATTATGTCTAGAAAGGAGCCGTGTCCCTCTCTCTCTTTTTACCCTTTCATCACCTCATTTGAACAGAAGATGTTCCTGCTCATGTGTAGGCAGTGGTGGGCATCAACAGGTTCACCAGAACCAGTAGCAGACATTCTGCCTGTCCCTGTCCATCCAAGCTTTGAAATAAAGTAGTCCTAATTCGGATGCAACACAGGCCTTCCAACCTGGACACGCCCACCATCCCATGCCCACAGTGTGGTAGTAAATGTGTGTAGGCTCTTGACATCAGCAAGAATCCAAGTTTTTCCAGGGCTTTTGTTCATGTGTCAAACCTCCATGTAAGCAGGAACCTCATTTCAGACTGAGCATTAGAATAATGTGATAATGGCAGGGTGTAAATGGAGATGAGTACCAACCCCTAGAGTTGGATACAACTGACTTTCGAGCAAGGGTGACTTTTACCATTTACCTTTACTTAAATTTGACTGGAAATAAGGAGGAGTATGCCAGTGAAACTGGGAGCAGTATTATCAGGAAGCTGAACTGTGTGATGAATTTAGATTCCTAATAGGATCACTCAAGATGGGATAGACAATTCTGGAACACCAGATGAAGATGCATTTATCCTCTTCATAAATCCATGATCAGATCAGCAGAAGGGAATTGAAACAGTTTTAAAGGTGATGAGGTTAGAAAAATTATTGAAGGGTAGCAGTTGAGAAAGTTGACGTGTGTAAGTGATCGTTCATAGACAATGTTAGTGACAGTTAGGTTAGCTGTTGTTAATACTGCATAGAAGAAGGCAATAGCAAACTACTTCTGAACATTTCATGTTTCAAAAATCTAGGACAGTGATGCCCAACCATAGTGATGCCCAACCAGCCCCCGACACCAATTCATCTGGCCCATGTCGCCCTTGGTGCTCCTGAAAGCAGAAGTAAAATGCACCCTTACTTCCACTTCTAGGAGCAGCAAGGGCAGCATGGGCCAGATTAACTGAGTCAGGAGCCAGATCTGGCCCATGGGCCATAGTTTGGGCACCCCTGATATAGGATGATGAGACAGTTCAAAATGAATCAAAAGATAAGGTAGGAAATGAGATTCCAAAAAGAAAAGAAACTCAACCTCTTGTGGAGGAACAGCAAAGGAGGAGTACAAATAGTTCTGTCACTAATAAATTAACTGGATTAAAATGGAAAGAGCCTCTTAACTGTCCTGGAATTGATCATGGGGTATTTTGAATGTGAAACATGTTATCTAGCAATAACCCTTTGTTTACATTAATCATATGAACTAAATGAGATTCATTACACAAAAACTTCTTATAGTAAAGGTTATCCTTGCTCAAAAGCCAGTCATATCCAACTCTAAGGTTCAGTGCTCATCTCTGTTTATAGCCAAAGAGCCAGGGCTGCATCTACAGACATTTCTGTGGGCATGTGTCAGCCATGCCTCAACATCGGAATGCTATTTACCTTCCTATCGACATGGTCCCTATTTATCTACTTGCAATTTCTTGCTTTCGAGCTACTAGGTAGGCAGGAGCTGGGACAGACATGGGAGCTCACTCCATCATGCAGTACCCAAGAATTGAACTCTGACCTTCCAGTCAGTGAGTTCAATATCTTAACCACTTGAGCCACTGGAGTCCCATAGAAACAGAAGCAACTACACAGATCCTTGTATCTCTTCCTTCATGGAAATAATAGTTTGAAAAGAGGATTTTGAGTGGGAAAACCTTCTGGTAAGAAGGAGTTAAATGATTTCCTTTTAAACTGTTTTCCCCCCTGCTCAATATTATAGCCTCCCGTGGTTGCTACTCTCATATGTGAGTGTGTCTATAACAATTTGTATCTCCAGAAGCAAATTTAAATGCAACTGCATCTTATATATTGCATGCCTAGAAGTTCATATTCCAGCTGGGGAAAGGGAAAGAAAATGATCATTTTGCTTATCTTGAACTAATGGGGAAAATATGAAAGTTTCATACTTTAATTCTTTTAAACTGGTGGGAAAATCAAACTTTCAGTCAAAGCTTATTAGCTTAAAATAGTTCATACATTAATTATTAATTCATTACTCATCTCTAGATTAAATTTGAGGGCATACTATTTTAAAGGCATGCTACCTTGGTTCACAGGAATGCCCTTTGATAAATTCAACATTTGTTTCTCACCCTACATTCCTTCTCTGTGAGTTGCCGAATTTGAACAATAATAACACGGAGCCCATTGTTCACAATCTGAAGGGATAACATGACAAGTTTCCTCATAGCTTGAATGCCAGCAGATATTGGACATACCTGAAAGAAAATCCCTTTCCGTTCCACAGACTTCCAAGATCACAAGGAAAAGCAAAGTATTTTGTTGGGAAAGAGTATTAGCTCACCTAATCAAATATTTTTTACATCTAGATTAGGGGTGCCCAAACTATGGTCTGTAGGCCAAATCTGGCCCCGAATTCCAATTCATCCAGACCATGTCACCCTTGTCAATCCCAGAAGCGGAAGTAAAACATGCCCATCCGGGCGCGTTTTACTTCTGCTTCTGGGACTGACGAGGGCACCCTGGGCCAGATGAATTGGTGATGGGGACTGGATTTGGCCACCCCTGCTTTTGGGTGCCCCTGCTTTAAGATTGCAAGGCGTGTTTTACTTCTGCTTCCGGTGGGAGAAACCATGTGACCAGCCCACTGAACCACGTGACCTGCTCGTGGCCCCAAAAGTTTGGGCACCCCGATCTAGATTGTTTATTTTATGCAATGAATCTCCATAGCAGAAGAAGCTGATTTTCTCTGAATATTAAAGAAAGTGGAAGTGATCATTGCAGGGACACTGCTGGCAAGAAGCTACCCACCACAATTTGCATGCATTTCATTAAGTCTCTCAAGGCACTTTACACTTCCAAAAGTTGCAACTACGGGGTCTGAGTTGTGCATAGCAAATATGCTGAAGGAGAATGTTTGAGTTTTATTCATGAGAGACTGCAATATAAATCGATGTTGGGGAGACAAATTCCACAGGTGAAAGATACTTTTGCAAATAACCACCAGCAACATAGAGCCAGTGGAAATCATTTTTTAAAAACCAGGCTACTTTGATTTCTTTATTTGTGCAAGGAAAGTACACTTCAGAGCCTCTGGTGGCAGCAAGAGGTTTTGTGACTTGAAAACAAAAGAATCCTTTCACAGTATAAACAAATACTGATCTTAGCTTTCCTGGTGAGATCATTGGTTAGTAGCATTTAAATATTTGCCTGTGTTGCTTGGGAGGTTTATATTTCAGGGGAGGAAACTGCCAGAATGAATCAGGAAAATATGTCTCCTTGGTATTTCTATTGTCTTGTTCAGAAGTTTCCAAACTTTTCATGCTGTGGGCCAGACCAGGCCCCTGGACATCTGAGCAGGTCAATCAGGTGGTTTCTCCCACTGATCGCTGCCGTAAAATGCATCCACAGCTGTCGTAAACACATTTATGACAGCCACGGGTGCATTTACAGCAGTATTTACGGCAGGCTCGGGTGTGTTTATGCATGTGCGGGCGCATTTTATGGCTGTCGTAGACACGTCCGCTTCCACAAACTTTAAAGGATCTTTGTTTTCCACCTCATCCCACTCCCCTTGGCTTCAGGCAGCTGGCAGCAGGGGGGGGGTTCATTCCTTTTGGATTGATCTTGCTCACCCAATCCTTCCCCCATTGCCTCCTGGCAGCTGGGACTCCCAGGGGGGATGGCTCCTTTTGGATCAATCTTGCTCACCCAGGAGTGGGCATAACTGGCGTATCACTCAAAGCTGAGCAAAAGCCCTCCTGGCCATGACTGCCACCTGTTCTTTGAGCAGGAGTCATGAGTCCAGGAGGACCCCCGGATTACACACCAGGTCTGTTTGGGGCAAAACAGTCCCATCCAGAACCAAAGATGACAACTCCCAAGATAAAGCAGGGCCCCTGAACCATCAGCCACTCAGTCTTGCCGGAATTCAGTTGTAGCTCGTTGTCCCCCATCCAGACCCTAACAGCCTCCAGACACCTGGAGAGGACTTCCACTGCATCGCTTAGATCTCCATGGGCTGAGATGTATAGCTGAGTACAGTGATGGGCAGCAACAGGTTTGCACCCTCCGGGATGGAGGGTAGCAAAAGTGGGTGGCCTCTGTGCAGGGTGGTGGTGAAATTGGGTGGCCTTTGGGCAGGGGGGGGGCAGCGAAATTGGGTGGCTACACCCACCTCCCTCGCCTACCCCTTCAGGTTTTGCCCCTGCAAGTGATTCAAGGTCTCCCTTGCTCAAATACCAGTCATATCCTACTCTAGGGTGTATTGCTCATCTCCATTTACAGCCAAAGAGCCAGTGCTGTCTGTGTTTGCACTTGCAGGTGTATACATGGCCATATGGCAAGCATGATTAGATTGCCCATGACATAGGCTCCACCCATGATGTAGGCTCCACCTATGACATAGGCTCTGCCCATGGTGTGGTAGTGAAATTTTTTGCTGCCCACCACGGGCTGAGTATCATCTGCATATTGATGATACCTCACCCCGTGGAAACAGATGATCTCACCCAGAGGTTTCATGTAGATATTAAATAAGAGAGGCAAGATAACTGAGCCCTGAGGCACCCCATAATGGAGGGGCCTAGGGCTGGACCTCTCGCTCTCCAACCACACTGACTGCATCCGGCCCTTCAGAAATGAGGAAAACCAGGACCAAACAGTTCCCTGGATCCCCACTCCTCAGAGCCATTCCAGAAGGATACTGTGGTTGATGGTATGGAAAGCCGCTGAGAGGTCAAGAAGAGCCGGGACAGACAGATGCCCTTCATCCTGCTCTTGCCAGAGATCATCCAACAGCGTGACCAATGCAGTCTTGGTGCCATATCCGGAAAGGTCCTAGAAGGGGTTAGGGATCCTTTTGAAAGTGTTAATAAAACCGAACAGCATTTCTAGGAAGGGAACAGTTCACTTGTTGACTTCCTGTCTGGTATTCATGTTATGAAACAAGTGCTGTGCCATCAAACATCATCCCATATTACATGTTTTGAACACAATCTCCGGGAATCTGCTTCTGTTTCTACTCAGGTCAGGAGATAAATGGTATAAAGCAGTGATTCCCAATCTTTGGGTTTTGGACTTCAATTCCCAGAAGCCTAAGTCAATTCTCCAAAGCACTGATCAGCCAATGTACTGACTTAGGCTTCTGGAAATTGAAGTCCACCAGTGTTCCGCAGAACATAGTTTGAGAAATGCTGGTATAAAGGATGCCTATGAATATTAAATACCATTGGCATTTTTGCTACCAGCATTGTAAATTGCTAATATTTACCCAGTAGGGGTATAGTTTTGACAACTTCTGTTTTGGGTCGCATTACCAACCTCTAGTTTTCTGTGAGAAAGGGTCACATCCTTCTGTTGAGTGAAACAAACAACAGCCATTTTTCAGTCTCACATTGGATGGATCACCAAGCTATTTTTGGCATTTTTGATTTCAGAAGAGCAGGTGCCATCTTTTTCAGTAGAATCTTAAAGGACAGGGGAGACCAGGACATTTTGCCATTTGGTACTTGCACATGTGTGCCTATGTTTGTTTGAAGGCGAGACGGCCATGAGACAGCATGCAAAGGTAAAGAAAGAAAACAACTCCTAAATTATGCGCTTTCCAACTTACACAGTCTGCATGCTGATGAGTTGAATATGCTTGCCTAATTTATTAAGAAATATTAGATCCCCAGGAGCAACTGGTGATGGAATTAAATTCCTATTTAATGTTGCTATAGCTTTAAAAATGATCCAAGTTCTTACAAGCATTAGGTCAGAATAGAATTTTTTCCTCCAGGTACGTACATAAATTAGGGCAGCAGTAATGAAAATCAAACAGTCCATTCATTTGTCAATAACTGCACAGAATGAAAGCTGAATGACCAGACTCCAAAAGGCATGGAAACTCATTTGCATGTAATGCTTAACAGAGCTTTCAGTGAAATGAGCTTCTTTTGATTTCCCAATGTTTTTAGACTACCATTCCCATCCGCACTGCCACCAGGGCCACTTGTGAGAAACAACTGAGAGTAGAGGATTACAAGCCCTGATTTAAAACATCAGCTTCAGAAGATAATTATGGATTGTGGGGACAGATCTTTTTTATCTTGAATGGCAGTTTTTGAGTATTGGTGTCTCAGTTATGAAAGGCTTATGAAGAATAATTTAGGGAGTCAAGTTAGTTAGTTGGTAGTTTGGGAAGCCTCAGCACTTGCTCTACCAATATAGTCACAGAAAGGTTTCATTTTAAACTGTCCCATTGAATACATAGTCTCACAATCACTATGTAGAAAAACCACATGAAAACCCATGTATGGTGAATCTTCTACACAGCAGTACATTGAATATGAGCATATATGTATGTATGTTTCACTGGAGACCAAAACCAAGATCATTCATGCTCCTCTGTTCCCAGTCAACATGAACAGGTAAAAAAGGTGGATAATAAAGAAAGCTGGGGGGGGGGTATTTATTTGAAATAGAGTGCTAGAGGGGAGCTCTCCAGATATCCTAGACTGCTGG
Organism: Furcifer pardalis; assembly: GCA_030440675.1. NCBI lineage: Eukaryota > Metazoa > Chordata > Lepidosauria > Squamata > Chamaeleonidae > Furcifer > Furcifer pardalis. Next base: position 154,263,047 of record CP126892.1, read on the forward strand.
AAAGACTAACAAGTGGGTCCTACAGCAAATAAAACTGTCCCTGAAAGTAAAATGATGAAGCCTGTCCTAATGATGAACTGTCCTAACTTTGATCATATGATGGGAAGATTCTCTGGAAAAGACAATAATGTTGGCAAAGGTGGAAAGCAGCAGGAAAAGAGGAAGACCAAACATGATTTGGATTGATTCTAAAGGAAGTTTCAGCCTTGAGTTTGCAAGAGCTGAGCAGAGCTATTGGCTGAATTATTCTTGATACTAAAGAGACTGTGATAGTTTAGTGGTTAAGACAGTGATGGGCAGCCAAAAATTTTACTACCACACTGTGGGCGGAGCCGACGTCATGGGCAGAGCCAACATCATGACTTTTACCTAGAGTGATGTTCTCATAAGTAAGGGAAGGTTGTTGACAATTAAAAAGCTCTGGCTTCGATTTGGTGAGTCCTTGAACTTATTCCTAATCACTCTCATTGTGGATGAATTGAGCAAGTCCTGAGGATGAAGTAGGATCAATAATTTATCAATAATTTTACCCTCCCAGATGATGTTGCTGGCAGTGGCTGATTACTGGTAATTAATAGACTTCCAACTTCATTCTGACCGCTTTCTTCATTCACTTACAAAGAGACTGATTGCATGCTACTAGCGATGTCATAATTCTTACACAGGCACAATTTACTTAGCAGGATTTTTCCAGGATTTCCTATGTAGAGGATACACAGAAGTTGTTTACCATTCCCTTGTTCTGGGACTATGCAGCTTGCCTATGGCTACATAGCCTGGCTCTCCGCCCTTGCAACACAGTAGGAATTGAACTTACATCTCTGGCTCTACTTGATAGCTCAGTAGATATCTAAACCAATGAACTATCAAACCATCTCCCTTTACCTCTACATGTGTATTTAACAATCTCTGTTTCCGATACTACATTCATTTCTCTTAAGAATATACAGGCTACTAATTGGTTTATGTGAACCAAGTTAACTTAATGCTTATTTGATGTTATGTAACTTCTTTTCTTATTCTGGTTACCAAATTGCCTTCACAGGTGTCATTGTTTATCACAGGCTAGAATTTGCTTTTACTGGTAACATGATTTGTAAAATGGCATTGCCTAGTTTTGTAATCAGAGTTCCTCAGACTGCATCATTTTCTGCCTTTTGTGAGCTTCACCTTAAAAGATTTGAGAGCTGGGGAGAGTAATTTCTTTATTAGGGAAATAAAGATTTTATTCCCCTCCTTCATCTCTGTTTCTGAAATGAATAGCTTACTAATGTGTGATGATAATTTCACAGAAATCCTGTTACACCAACGCTCCTGTGTCACTACAAACTGACTGGGAAATTGGTGCCTTGAGACTGAAATTATACGTTGTAGTTACCAAGCATCAGTTCACATTAATTCTACCTGTATCATGGGCAGCTTCTAAGTTGCTTTTTTGCTGGCTCAGAAAGAAAGGTCTACCACAGCTGGAAGCCAATGATGGAATGTACAATTATGGAACAAATTAAAAGGAAGCTTAAGGTCTTTGCGCTTTGAATCCAGAGATATATTCTGATGCTAACGCAATGATGATATAAGAGCTTGTGTGTCTTTTAAAATGCAACTTGTACAGAGGGAATAAGGTACAGTACATGAATAATGCAAACCACTGGCATTGCTGAGCACTGGGCACATCTATATATAAAATGTGCATATGATGGTGATATATTTCTGAATGATATGCCGAAGAACAGATCTGAAACTTGAGTGATGGATTTGGGATCTGTTATCTCTGAGCATCTCAAAGTGATGCTCAAAATGTTGCATCAGACGTTTTTACCTTATACAAATCAAGAAATGCCTGCTGTTCAGGCTAGATGCCAAAAAGGAAGAGATATTAGAGATCATGTTGCAAATATCCACTGGATATTGGAGCACACCACAGAATTTCAGAAGACCAGTTTATGCTTTATAGACTACAGCAAAGCCTTTGACTGTACTAATCATGAGAAATGGGTTGTTCTGAAAGAAATGGATGATGCCCCAGTACTTCAATTGTCCTGATGTGCAACTTGTATTGTGTACAAGAAGCTAATTTTAGGACAGGATAGAGAAAGACAGAATTGTTTCCTGTGGGCAAAGGTGTGGGACAAGAGTGCATTCTTATCTTTTGGAAGAACATTTCTTATGGAAAGCCAGATTCAGATGAAGGAGGAGTGAAAATGGGTAGGCAAAATGTCAATAATTTGAGAAATGCAGATGACATCAACTTACTGGCAGAAAGCAGCAGTGGTTTGAAACAACTTTTAGTCAAAGTGAAGAGGAAAAGTGCCAAAGCAAGACTGCAAATTAAAACTTAAGAAGACAAAAATCATGACTACAAAATAACTACACAACTATAATCTTGACAATTAAGAAACTGAACTAGTAAAACCTTGAGATTGAAAGGGAGTCTTTTAGAGTTTATCTGAATAATCTATTGTTGCTAATGGATGTGTGAAACTGCATTCTTGTGCTTGCTTGTCTGTCATCTTGCTTGACACCAACCCTTCTCCCATCGACCTCCTGAATTTGGTATATAAGAACATGCCTGTAAGTTTCATTCCTTGTCTGATGAAGTGGACTTGATCCACGAAAGCTAACAGTGAAAATATAGCAGTTAGTCTTTAAAGTGCTACTGTGTTTTTTATTTTACTTTATTTTGTTTTGTTTTGTTTTGTTTTCTGAGATGCCTGAACCACAGACTAACACGGCTACTATTCAAAAAAAATTATAGTAAAATATTTTTATACTTTGGTTCAATCATCAATCCAAATAGAGACTGCAGCCAAAATATCTGAAGATGACTGGGGTTTGAAAGAGCAACAATAAAGGAATTAGAAAAGAACATCAAGTGTAGGAAGGCCAACATCATCCATGCTCTTGTATTTTTGAGCACAATGTATGGGCATGAAAGTTGGATAGTAAAGAAAGCTGACAAGGAAAAAAAACTGATTTGTTTGCAATACAGTGCTGGAGGAGAGCTTTGTCAGAAAAACAAACAAGTGGGTCCTAAAGTAAATCAAACCTGAACTATTTCTAGAGGCAAAGATGATAATATTGAGGTTGTCCTACTTTGAGCATATCCAGAGAAGGTAAGATTCTCTGAAAAGACAATAATACCGGGAAAGGTTGAAGGCAGCAGGAAAAGAGGAAGACCAAATATGAGCTGGATTAATTCTCTAAGGAAGGGGTCCTCAAACTATGGCCCATTCCATGTGGCCCACCACTTTCCTTGCCACACCCGGAAATGGTTCTAGATGCCCCCTGTGCATCTGCAAACACACCTGTGCCACACCCAGAAGTGGTTTTAGGATGCTCCCATGCATGCACAAACACACCTGCGCAGCACCTGGAAGTGAGTGTGGATACACATGCACAAACTGCCTGCGCAGCACCCAAAAGTGGATGCAGACATACATGTGCAAATGCGCCTGTTTCCAGGTGGCATAGTCAGACCCACTCAGCTGTTTTGGGGGCATGGTCAGGCCTGCAGAATAAAAAGTTTGGCCACCCCACTCTAAAGGAACCAAAGCCTTGAGTTTGCAAGAGCTGAATAGGACTGTTGAGAACGCAGAACATTTTCGTAATTGCTCATTGAGGGGGTCACCATAAGAAGAGGGCAACTTGATGGCATGTAACAATAACAAAATTGTTGATGTGGGCAAGCGTATGGTGGAGGGGAAATCGAGCCATGATCCCCCTCCCACTCTGTTCTGTAATGTTACAAACAACAAATGATAATAATCTTTCATTTTCACTGAAATCTAACTATTTGTGGCTGACTTCTTAAGTTTACTATAAGGCATCTGCCACATTGTACTCTAATATGAGTTTTAAGTTGGATACAATTCATCCAGATACTCTAAGGGTGCCTGCATGCATTTACAAACACTGTCTTTGGTGGATGCATGTAGCTTTGGGTAACATAATAATAGCATTTTTCATGGCCCACTTGACAGAGCCGTTTACTTGTGGTTTTAAAATCACTTTGTTCTGTTGACAATCTTAGCAAAGGCAACATTTCTCTTGAGTAAAATTCATAAAACTACAACCCTGTGCATACTTACCTTGAGTAATTTCTCCTGATATCATGAACAGTGGTGTCGCGCAGACTTCAGCCGCCTGGGGCGAAGAAAAAACTCGCTCCCCCCCAGCTCACCGCCGCTCCCACCCACAGGACCCAGGCAGAAGGCGGCCCTTTTGTTGCGCCGGCGGCCAGACTGCCCCCTCTTTGCCTCCCGCCGGCCGTGGCTGCCCTTGCTCTGCCTCCTCTGCCACCAATTGCCTGGGTAGGGCAGGGTGAGCCACTGACGGCTAGCTGGGTGGGTGGGCGGGCAGAGGTGAGCAGCGTCTGCGCATGGGGCGCTCGTCAGGACTAGGTGGCGGAGGAGGCAGAGCAAGGGCACCCACGGCCGGCGGGAGGCAAAGAGGGGGCAGCCTGACCGCCGGTGCAGCAAAAGGGCCGCCTTCTGCCTGGGAAGTCCTGCTTCCTAAGCAGGCTGGAGAACTCACCCTCAGAACGCACCACGGGCCAGATGCAATGATGGCACATGCACGGGTGTGTTCACTTCTGCCTCTGGGGTCAGACGCAATGTTTGCACATGCACAGGTATGTCCACTTCTGCCTCTGGAGTCATCGCCATGGGCTGGATGAAATGGTGTCACAGGGTCAAGACTGGCCTGTGAGACATAGGCTACAAACCCCTGGTCTAACATGTCCTGTCAGTTGGACTCATTCCAATGAGCATGTGCATTTTCTCTGATGAAGAAGAAAATGAGAAACATGACACATTATTCACCAACCACCTTAAAAATCATTATACATTATAGAGAGGTTGAACATTAGAGGAATTCCCTTTCCTGTTGACAGGTTATTTGAGCTTCAGCTGTTGGACAGCCTAATGCAATCAGTTAATGAATAAAATCATCAGCATTGATGGAAAGGAAAATAAAGTATTCTCAGATTCACCCTAGAACTAGAAAATACTTTACTTGACTTTTACTGTGTTCTAAACTCACTGGTTCTCAGCCTTTGGTGCTCTGGCTGGTTGGAACCAGTTTTCAGAAACTGGCATGCCTGAGCTATTTATGTGACTGTGAGATACCTGCACTAGGAGATCCTGAGGGTAAAAAGCTTTGTGAATAAAATAACAGATGTTTCTAGCATTATTATAAATCCTGGATGTATGATGGCAGGTGTGGAAACAGAACATTTTGTCATCCCTGCAGATAGTCCCAAGACATTTAACAAATTGTTATAACAATTTTCTTTTGTGAATATTTCACATTGTTAAATATTTTAACATACATTTAATAGAAAGATGGTGGGGATTAGAGCCAAGAGTAGAACAACAGAGAAAAGACAAGTTATAGTTTCTTTATTTATTCTGACCCCACAAACATAAAAAGCGAGAAGGCCAAATTAGATAGTAAAGTGCAAATGAATGTAGCAGTCTCTTTACTATTGTTATTTATTATTTTTATGAGATCTTGGTGTCAGTGGCTGAAAATCTGAACAGAACTATGGTTGGTGTGGTTAGGTAAGGCAATGGTGTGTGGATAGATGCATAAAGCTTCTCTTCCATTAATCTGTTGAAAATTCCCCCTCCTTCCAGTAGCTCTTTCAGTTATTTGAGAAAAGACATGATTGCACAACTGCTATTTCTCCTTGTTCAAGTGAGGAGACTGGGTCCAATTTGACCCAAAGTATAGTCATTGTCTGGAACAAAACACACAACCCATATATAGTAAGGAATATCATGGATGGTTTTTGAGATAATAAATTATTGAGCTTCTGTTTTAATTTGAAAAACAAATCTATGGCTAGGGCTGTTACCCAGGTGCCACTTAAATGATGGACACTTACTCACTTAAATGAGGGACAGTTACCCAACTGGGTTGATACTATCGCTTAGACCGGTGGTTCCCAACCTTTTTTCGACCATGCCCCACCTAAGCATCTCTAAAATCCTGATATTCTTATTATTCAAATAGTGAACTCCTGTTCACATGGAGAAAGCCTAAAAGGCCATTAACTTGGTCTAAACATTCTCAAATTGTCCCCCTTGAAAATCAGATCCCTCTCCCATGGTGTGTGCGCCCCATGCTGGAAACCACAGACTTAGACACCACACACACACACACACACACACACACACACACACACACACACACACACACACACGCTAATAATTTGGCCTCATGGCAGTTATAAATGATTTTCTGGGTATTATAGTCTAAATGCACTTAAAGGGCCAGCATGGGGCCTGGTATATGAAAATGGGAGGATTAAATAGCATGTGCTCCTTGGAGAAGAAATATCTCAAAGTAAATAAATAACAAGCAAACATTTAATTAATATTACTTGCTATTTTTAGAATATTAAATTTTAAGAGTCTTTTCTTCTGGGCTAGGTTCACAAATGTAACAAATGTAATACAGTACTATCATTTTAATTCTAACACTTTACTTAGAGATTCTGGTCTTACACACCTTTATTTCTGTGATATTTCACCATTATTAAACATAAGTAGGAAACTGCAATATGAAACATTTGGCGGTAGTTTTTCTTAAGGGAATAAAAGTGGTGTCTACTGCAGAACTTACATTGATTATGTGGTGCATAATGATTGGTTCAATTAGTCATTTTTCATGTTGCCACATCTCTTATAAAGACAAAAGATTAGCGGCAAGTGTGCCTCCCTATACAGAAAAAGAGAGAGTTGCCTTTGGGGGCAAAAGTTGTTCAGTCACACATTTGAGTCCAACTCTTTGTGACCCCATTGACCATTGCACGCCATTCACCTCTATCAGTGATGGGATGTCAAAAACATTTCTACCGCACCGTGACGTCATCACAGTGCGGGCGGAGCTAACATCATTACATCATGATGTCATGGGCGGAGCCAACATCATGACATCATGATGTTGTGGGAGGGGCCAAATAATAAATAAATAAATAAAATTAAAATAAAACACACACACACACACACCTCAACCCACCCAACCAACCAAACAACCACAACACAAACCCGTAAATAACTTAAATAAATAAAATAAAGAAATAAAATAAAAATTAAATAAAAATACACCCACCCACCCAAAACACAAATAAACCACCCACCCACCCCAAACACAAAACCCTCACTTACTTAACCTTGGGGATGACGAGCCGACATGGCCCAGGACCGCCCGGTAAGGCACGCCGCCCCCGACTGCGGCCTCCTCCTCCTCCTCCTCCTCTGAAGGCCAGTGCTGGCTGCCGAGGCCACCACAGCCACCAGCTGCTGCTATCAGAGCCGCCAGCTACTGCCGCCAGCTGCCGCTGTCAGCTTTCCTTATGGTCCAGCTCTCACAACCATATATGAGTACTGGGAATACCATTGCTTTGACTATGCATACTTTTGTTGGCAGTGTGATGTCTCTACTTTTATTTCTCATAACTTGCCTCCCAAAAATTAATCTTCTTTTTATTTCATAACTGCAGTCACCATTTGCAGTGATCTTGGATCCTAAGAATGTAAAGTCTGTCACTGCTTCCCCTTCTTCCCCTTCTATTTGCCAGGGACTGATAGGGCCTGTTGCCATTATCTTGGTTTTTTTATGCTGAGTCTCAGGCCAGCTTTTGCACTCTTTTCTTTCAACCTAAGCAAGAGGTTCTTTAGGTCTTCTTCACTTTCTGCCATTAGGGTAGTATCATCTGCATCTCTCAAGTTGTTGATGTTTCTCCCAACAAATGACAGGGTTATTGAGAGAACAAGCCATGGGGAATTTACATTAAGGGCTCATCTGGAAGCAGCCTCCATCTTTCTGTAGCAACTCTAACGAATAAATTGTGTGAGGAGCAGTCTTTTCCCCTGTGGTTTATGAATCAGTGTAGTGTAGTGGTTAGATGTTAGGCAGCGACTTGGGACATTGAGGTTTGAATCTCCACTGAGCTGTGAAAACCTATAAGGTGAACTTGGCCCCATCATTGTTCCTTGAAGGGCATATGTCTTTTACACTGTCATCAAGGGCCTTTAAATGATGGAAGCATTCAAGAGAAAATTTGGATAGTCATCTGTCAACAATGCTTTGATTTGGATTCATGCACTGAGCAGAGTGTTGGACACAATGGTCTCATTGGCCCCTTCCAACTCAATTATTCTATGATTCTATTTTCAGTACTTACTGCACTGTTTTTAAAAAGTGCTTTGTTGGAAATTATTTCTTGGGATATTGAAACATTTGCTTGATATTGAAACTCTAAGGATGAATAAGAGGATGGTGTAAAACTTAAAATGATGAAGGAGGGCCATAGAGTGGGTAGAATGTTCAATTGGGCTTCAGGTTGGTTCAAATTCCCAACCCAACTATAAGCCTACTGGGTGAGTGAGCTACCTTATCATCTTGATCTACCTGCCTCACAGTGTTGTGGTGGTGAGGATGAAGTGGAGACCAAGAAAACCATGTATCGTCATTGGCTGTAACTCATATCCAAGAATGCATTTTTTTCTAAAGCAGGAAAAATGCCATTGGCATGAATTTGTTTAAGGTGGATTCCAGCTTGCCATGAAGTGACCAACACACTATAATCACGGAGACATCTCCTGTGGCACATATGAAATGAGACATGCAGAATTTAACACCGGGACTGCAATGAACTGCCACAGTCTTGAGGATATTATCAAGGTGCGCCTTCACAGCCAGTCTATCAGGTATGGCCTCTTCCACCTCCATGACCGTTGGGAATCAGAGTTCCTCCTCCACTCATTTTGCTGTTGTGTCCACTATTATGGTTTCCACTGGCATTTCCTCCACTGAGGGGACCATCATCCCACCTTAAAGGGCTCATCTTTCCATAGTCGTTGGCCCCTATAGGGAGTCAGATTATTTACCACTGCCCAACACTCGGTGTTGAGTCCCTGGCTGGATGGTCTACTCCATTACCATAGTGCAGGGATCAGCAAACTTGGCTCTCCAGATGTTCTTGGACTTCAATTCCCAGAAGTCCTGATCAGCAGGCATACTGACTTGGGCTTCTGGTAATTGAAGTCCAAGAACACCTGGAGAGCCAAGTTTGCAGATCCCTGTCATAGTGGGATGTCCAGCCAGACATTATGTATGACACCTTGTGAACAATGTTTGAATGATGGCAAGATTTGAGTCAAAGAGTACCAAACCTGTGCCTAAAACTGGAAAAAAATAGGCTTGGTTTTTCAGAGTACACATCTAGATATTTTGCTTTGCCAATGTGCTGTGAATCACAGTGATTACATGAATGCTTTCATTTGTGTTGTGTGTAGCCAGAGATAAATGGACACATATCATGTTGTATCATATGAGTAGCTTCTTGGAATAGGAAGAGAGACTCTGAAAAAAGCTACAGGAAGCCATTCAGAAAAAGTACAAGAAACAATGTGAACAAATTCAGAAGGCCAGAGCACAGCAAAGTTTATAGTATTTGCCTCGTGTCAGGTACTGTATAATATTTTCAGGGATACATCTTTAACAGTCTAGGATGTATCCTGGGGAAAAGCTGATGCTCATATTAATCTCTTTATATCTGCTTCCACAGAGGCCATAACAGGATGAAATGTTTGGCTTTTTGTTCTATGCATGTGGACCACCAAGACAGGAGCTTCACTGCTTTAACACCAACAAGTGATTTTGTTTCATCTTGCCTTCAAATCACACTGCCTGCCATTGAGCCAAAGCAGTTGGAGGAGGGGTTGAAAGGTTGAAGGAAGTATTTGGAAAGGGAGGGGAATTAATTTAGAAAAAAGAAACATACAGAAAACTCTTTCAGGTGCTGCTGTTTGATGCTATTTAGAACAGTCACTCATCTCTCTCCAAATAAATAGTAATGACTGTTTCCCGCAACTCCACTGTGAACAGTATTCACGCCATGCAGGGAAGCACAAAATAAAGCCACATGCAACTCACACAAGATGACGGCTGTTGTAATATTCAGCAGTCAGGCCCAGTTAGAAGCATTTCATTATCTCTGAATTACCAGGGTACTTCCTGCTGTTGCTTGGCTTCTTTATCCCTCTGCTAGGTTGAGCCCTCCCCCCCTCTCCTTTCTGTGAAATGCCACACTTATTGGTTTTAGGCAGAGCCCGCAAGGTCAAATTGCAGACATCTGCCCCTCAGACGATTCCTATTCTTGTTGTTACCTACTATTATTCTTTTGATTTAGTAAAAATATGTTGGAAGATTTAATGTTATTTTTTACAGTCCCTTCCCTGCAGCTCCTTCAAACACAAGAGTTATTTCTTTGGAAACCAAGCCTCTGCATTTTAATTAAGTTCTGTTTTGTTCTCTCTCGGTGTGCCTGATGGTACTATTGACTTACAATCCTAGTGTTTCCTCTGAAAGGAAGCCTATAGCTTGGTAGCAGGACACATATTTTGCATTCAGAAGAGCCCAGCATCCATTCCTGGCATCTCCAGTTGAAAGGATCATGATCCTGTCATTGTGCTATCATTCAGTGCGACTCTTATGAATCCCAACAGGCCAGAGGTTTGCTCTAAGGAACTTATCTTCTGAAATTCAGCACAGGAGACACAATAGAGGAGCAGGAAATGGGATAAACAGGGATGCCCCATGCAGGTGTTTTCATGTGTTTGAGTTTATTTTGGCTTCTTAACAGTTTGTGTTACATTTTGAGAATGAAGGGGTTGTGCCAGAGTTCTAAGGGGGGAAAGTGGACTTCGCATTGGGATTTGCCAATATTGTTCATACCTACTTGGTATCAGTTCCAAGAATCTGAAACAGAAAGAGAAATGCACAATCTGGTAAGAGAGAAGGATGCTTTCAGTCAGTGGTAAACCTATGCCTGCTCTCCACCCTCCAAAACCGGATTTTTTTTTATTTTTAAGTACAGAACATCAGGGCCAGAATCCTGTTGGCTTGCATAACCATGAAATAGCAATTGCAGAAGCGGTGAGAGGTAGATTCTGGCAGTCTGATGTGTGTCCAGCAGTGATGGGATGTCAAAAATTCTACTACCACGCCATGAAATCATGGACGTCATGGGCGTGGCCAATGTCATGACGTCATGACGTTGTGGGCAAGGCCAAAAATAAAAAAAAAATAATAAAAATAAACATGCACACAGACCCGTAAATAACTTAAAGAAATAAAATAAATAAATAAATAAATAAAATAAAAATTAAATAAAAGTACAACCACCCACCCAAAACACAAATATAAAAGCCTCACTTACCTTCCTTGGCGCCGATGAACCTCCATGTGGCCCGGGGCCACCCGGCAAGGCACGCTGCCCCCAACTGTGGCCGTTTCCTCCTACGAAGGCCGCAGCCAGCCCTGCATCCGCCGGCCACAGCCGCCACAGCCGCCTGCAGCCCCTGCCTGGCCACTGAACTCCCACGGGCACGTTGGTGCCTGGCTGTGCCGTCCGCCCGTGCCGCGCCCTCCTAGGGACTTGGGCCCAACAAACCCCCGTGCCCTGGGTAAGCCCGGCGGGGCTCGCCACCGCCGCATCGTCTTCTGCCGGGCGCCTGCTGCTTCCTCGGGCCGTTGCCTTTTCGGCCCCGCCGGGCTTACCCAGGGCATGGGGGTTTGTCGGGCCCAAGTCCCTAGGAGGGCGCGGCGTGGGAGGGCGGCGGGCCAGGCACCAACGTGCCCGTGGGAGCCAGGTGGCCGGCTAGGGGAGGTGCCCTTCTCTTAGGGCTGCCGCCGCTGCTGCCGGAGCCACTCTAAAAAGGGGCGAATGTGCAGAAACTCAATTTGACGCATGCGCAATGCGTCAGATTGAGTTTCTGCACATGCGCAGTCAATTGGAGCCATTTTAGCTCAAAAGTGGACTCCCCTCCCGGAGAAGTCTCCGGGATTGGTCCTACCGGTTCCAGGGATCCGTCTGGAACCGGGGACATCCCATCACTGGTGTCCAGTCCTCCTCTGGTTGCACAATTAATTGTGCAATGGCTAACTGGAGGCAAGGAGAAATAACTTACATGATTGCCTTTACACACCTGGTTTCTGCCACCCTGATTGTAATAACACAAGTTTTGCACAGAGAAGCATAAACAGCATTCTGTGCACTCCAGTGCTTAGTCATGCCTGCCACATGTCTATAGGAATTTCTGCAGATCCAGACAGTGCTGGTTCTTTGGCTTTAAACAGAGATGAGCACTGAACCCTAGATTCAGAAAAGACTAGCTTTCGAGCAAGGGTGACCTAAGTTTACCTAAGTTGCTTTGCAAAATGGAAAAAGAGAGACGTGTCAGTCAGTTTCTTTGTCAATCACAGTTTATAGAATAAAGGGGAGAAAAATGTTTACTCTCATAATGCCATTGGTAATATCATAAAATTCCAGGGCATATATGGATATGCACTCATTCACACACACAATCAGTAATCTCTTTTCCTAACTTGAAAAACTCCAAACATTTTACCATTTCCTTGCAAGAAAAGCTCCAGCCCATTAGATTGTTTTAATTGGCACCTTTATGTATATTTCCCAATATTTTCTTTTTTAGTTGAGACTGTGGCTCTTAAAGTTTCACATATGGATCCTAATACAGATAACAGTAGGACCAGTAAGTTACCTTCAGTGCTGTGGTAGCATCACCACCCCTATAGCAAGAGCAGAAATGGGGAACCCGCTCAGACCTTTCCATTACATTTTATGAATCTTTCTAAACTATGTGATCTTTTGAAAACATTACTAAACAGGTGAAATAAACTTTTGAGGGCGGAGGTTGCACTGAAAAAACTGAATGCAGCAGCTTTGTGTTTCATCTGATTAAGAAGCAAAGAATCTAGCCCTTCTAAAATAGGCTTGATTTGTTAGAACTCTTTCTAAGGATAGGACCAGTACTGAGGGTGTGATGCTAGCTTATTGTGTGTCTAGGTCATAGACAAGAGAAGGAATGAGAGAGGGAAGTGAATTCCCAAAAATGCATTGTCTGTCTGGCCAGGTTATCCTGCTATGGTAATAGAGTAGACCATACTGCCAGCAACTCAACACCAAGAGTCACGCAGTGGTTAACAACTCTTGACAACACTGAGGACTAACAGCTCTGGGTACTGATGTCCACAGGAAAGAGTGATGGTCCCCAAGTGGATTAAATTCCACCTGAATCCATCTTGATGGAGGACAGCAACTTCATCAGTACTGGCCTAGGGCTGAGGAGGATTTTCCATGCCAAAAGGGCTGGGGACCAGAAAGTGACTCACAGAACTGGATCAGTGGTATGGGTGCCATGCAGCAATGCAGAAGACAGATGAAAGGCCACTGCATTATATTCTCAGGACAGTCTTCACAGCTGATCACCATGATGTTCACCTAGATTTGGGTTTGAATATGGCAGAAGAAGATGACACCATGAAGAAGTAGGGCAGAAAACTAGATATACCCAAGTTACCTAGTAGTCTAATTCCAATATTATCACCCCCTGTAGGTACATATTTTTTCTGCAATATTGTGTGGCATAACATCCACCAGATAGAAGCCTCTTTTTCTACATTTCAAGTTGCAATGGAGCATATTAAGCTGATTTGTTGAATGGTGATTTCAGACAGACTGAATTTTCTGTTTTCTTTTTAAACCTTGAGGCCTAACTGTTTCCTGTACCTCCTCCCTTTGTCCGTCTCTTTCCTCATCTCTCTCTGTTTCTTCTAGACCACCCATTGTTTAATGCAGCTGATTCACTTCTTGCCCTCTTTCAGTCAAGATAAACAGAAGGTAAAACTTCTGCATTGTACATGCCAGGTGCAATACCCATCGATTTTGCTGCTTTAAAAATCTTTAGTTCTGTTTTATGTGCACCTTTATAAAAATCATATTAGAAAATGAAGCAGAAATAGCCTCTGTCAATTTTTTAAAAGTAATTTGAAGCATGTTTATAATTTTGTAATGCTCGCAGTCAGATTTTAATCACTTTGTCTTATCTTAAATTTGCTTTGGGAGCCCTGCTGAGCAGACATGCTATAAACAAATGCTTCATATAAAATAAATAATAAATAAAAGTGATAGACATTTGCTTGCTTTCCTTTGAAAAGTTTATTTGCATATTTAGGCAAGTAGGATGGACTTTGCATGTGAATTGACTAGCAGTTAAAATTCAAACAATAGAAAGAGAATAGGCCAAGCAGATATAAAAGTTGAGTCAATTTTTATTCATTCATTTATATATTTATTCTTCAAATTTCTATTGCCACTCAACTCGGCAAGGACTCTGGGTGGCTAACAGCAATTAACAATAACATCAAAAACTAACTAAAACCCCTTAAAGACCCCATTAAAATTCTAAATAATTTACCCACTCACCCCATCCATTAAATGAGACAGTTGTGTCCAACTCAAGAGGCTAGTGAGTATCTCTGTTTCCATGGTCATGTTGGAGGCATGTCTAGACACCAGAGTGCACTGAACACTGTTACCTTTCCTGGTGAAGTAGTACCTTTTTATCTACTTGCAATTTCTTACTTTCAAACTGCTAGGTTGACATGAGCTGGGACAGATGATGGGAATTCACTCCATCACACAGCACTCGGGTTTTGAACTGTTGACCTGCCGATCTCCTGGTCATCAAGTTCAGCATCTTAACCACTAAGCCACCACAGTCCTCTCTAGAGTGCATACTCCATTTAATATCCCTGTATTAATGATGAGAGGAACTATTGCTAAATGAAGAAAGAGCATGAAAAATGGGCATCTTGATCACCAGTGGAATTATGTGGACAGGAATTGGGGAGGAACAGACACTTCTCACATTGAGCTCTAACTTCTAAATGGACAAAGACAATGTTAATCAATCTGAAGGGACTGCAGTGGCTTAGTGATTAAGATGCTGAACTTGACGACTGGAAGGTCGGCAGGTCAGCAGTTTGAGACCCTAGTGCTGCATGACTGAGTGAGTTCCTGCCTCTGTCCCAGCTCCTGCCAATTTAGCAGTTCGAAAAAAGTGCAAGTAGATAAATAGGTACCACTTTGATGGGAAGATAAACAGCGTTCTGTGCACTCCGGGGGCTTGTCCTGCCTGCCACATGTCCATGGAAACTTCTTCAGATGCAGGCAGTACTGGCTCTTTGGCTATAAACAGAGATGAACACTGAACCCTAGAGTCTTATACAACTGGCTATCGAGCAAGGGCAATCTTTATCTAGAGGACTAGAAACGTTTTTATTTTTTAGAATAAAGAAGTATATACCTCATTCCATTCCAGATATTAGGTTCCATTGTTTCACCACAGAATTACTGATAACAGAGCCCTGTAGAAGGTTGTGCTAGACATCTGTGTAATTCAGAGTCTGAATAAATGGGAATCCTAATTAAGGATACAGAGCCCTCCAGTAAGGCGTGCAATACGTTCAGGCCTTAATGTATTTTCAAGTACTGTACATGAAGTTTGGATAATGGAGTTTCTGCTGCATCAACATCAGGAGAGAAAAAACCTTCTCTCTAAAAAGAGACAGGTCATAAATCCATAACTGAATGCCTGGCTGCACTGGGTTTAATGCTCCTACCTTCTGCACAGAACTCTTGTTCAGATTCTCCTGGCTTCTGCGCTAGCTAAACAACGGAGAGTTTTCCCCCCAACAGAGAACTTACACCTTTATCCCCGCTGTTTTGAAGATGGAAATGAAAACACGCCGGGGTTGCTTTCCTTAAAGCGATTGTGGTGCCCCTTTCTGAAACATGGATTGATTTGTAAAGAACAGGGAGGAGAGTTAAATGAAAAGTGATGCTACTGCTTCCTAAGGGAAGAATTGAGATATAATCACACACGCGCGCACACACACATATGCAGAGACTCAACTAGGTTTATGTTTAATGTCAGCCTTATTTAAAGAAAACCTTCCTATGGCTGCCTATTTCTCTCCTTTTTGAAAAGCCCTCTGTGTTGTTGAGGTGGCTGCAGGCTGGTTTATAGTTTCCTGTGCCTCTGCTTTATACAGCCACAGAAACAATACATGTGTATAAGGCATCGCTTTAGGGAGAGCCTTTTAAATGTGAAAAGTGTGTGTTTTCTGCTTTTAAAATGTCAAGATTAATACAAGGATGCAAAAAAAGCAGAACTTCCATTAACTCACCAGTGCCAGCCTCACCATTAATTCTTTATTGATCCCCCAAACACACATGTAACACATTGTATGTAATATGGTACTTCCACCTTATAAATTATGTTTTGCACCGGGGGTGGGGTGATTCTTAATAACAAATTAAAACCTTGAGCAGCATAACGGGAGGTACTCAGGCATGACCATTTCCTATATTCATGAAGGTTGGTTTTGTTATTGATGCTGTTTGACTATTATTTTTTTTACAATTTTTTAGACCCGGAACATTAAAACAGATAGTCATCTTGCCTGGTGACATTTCAAGAAAACCAACTGTACTGCATCTTATTCTGACTGTATGGCTTGGCTTTTATTTTGAAATTACTAGCCTATGTTGTACTACTGCATGCGTGAAAAGTGATTCCCTGTATTTCTGGGACAGCTTTGGGCATTATTGCAATTGAAATAAAAGTGACTAAGGCAAATGAAGTAGCTGTATATAAATCAGCGTCTCCTATGGTACAAGCGCAAAGGAAGGATAGCATATCATGTTACTGAAACATGTATACATGTTTCAGTAAAGACAATGGTGTCATGTGGGTGGGTGTGCTGCTCCAGGCACTCCAACGATGTCACATGGGTGCCTGGTCATGCGCGGGTGCCACTCGAAGTGTGCCAGCAATGTCACGTGGGTGCATGTGCACACACACACACTGCCTGCCCACATTCATCACCCTCTTTTTCTGCCTCCTAGGAGGTGTGTGTGTGTGTTGTCTGATCTCCTCACCTCATCCCCGCCCCCTCCTGGTACTGCCTTTAAAGGGGTGCTGAAAAGTCCAAATACAGTAGATGGAGAAACAATTTCAGAAATTAGGTAAAGGTAAAGGTCACTCTTGTGCAAAATCCAGTTGTATCCAACTCTAGAGTTCAATACTCATCTCTGTTTATAGCCAAAGAGCCAATGCTGTCTACGTCTGGAGATATTTTCATGGACATGTGGCAGGCATGACTAGACACCGGAGTGCATGGAATGATCTTGACCTTCCCACCAAAATGGTGCCTATTTATCTACTTGCAATTTTTTGCTTTCAAACTGCCAGGTTGGCAGGAGCTGGGATAGAGACGGGAGCTCATTCCATTGTGCAGAACTCAGGTCTTGAACTGCTGACCTGTTGACCCTCCATTTATCAAGTTCAGTGTCTTAACCACTAAGCCACAACAATCATCTACTAACATACTAATTTCTCATTTTCAGCTACAGTAACCATGTTGACAAATCTAATTTTGAGGCACAGTCTATGTGGCAATTTTAAAACAAATGCACACACATCTTCTCAAGACTGTTAAAGCATGCTGTGACTCAAGGATTCAAATCAATGTTGGTTTGGGAATTCCAATGGAGGAAAAAGGAAGGAAAGGGGTTGGACTCGATGACTCTTGGGTGTCCTTTCTGGCTCTGTTATTCTATGAATATGTAAAGAGAATAGAATAACAGCAGGAGGAGTGAGAGGGTGGAGAAAGGAAAACCCGCTGGCATCACCAAATTATCCATCTCAGTAGCAGAGACAAGCAGGCAGTTGCCTGCTCAAAGACTGATGCTAGTGACCTTTTAATTCCTTTGTGAAATGAAAGACATTCTAGCAAGTTCTCTGACTTGCTGCCTCAGCAAAGAGAAGCTGTTTATATTCAGAGGATGGGCTTTTTGCTTTTGTACAAACAAAGCACTCCCCAGAGTTGTCTGACTTCCCTCATTCTCCGGCTGTTTCATCCTCCCATGCTGCAAACAGTTTTAATTTGATTGTGTATCAAGTAGCAACACTCCCCACCCCACCCCCGCATCACACACAGCTAATTCATGGAATAATAAAGTACACTATATACATAAAGAAACCTTTTTTAAAAAGCAACCATTTTTCTCACAAGCACATTGTTTTACTGGCAAATCTTGACCTCCAGGTGCCCAGGAATGTGGCTGCATTAGATTCCCTATTTTATTTGAACTTCCCGCAGTCTGTGAGCTGTTGTCACTCTTTTATTTGAACCAAATATAAGGTACAGTTGTACCTCGCTTAAAGAGCATAATGCGTTTCACAGGATTACTCTTTAAGTGAGTTTGCTCTTTAAGCGAAACACCATTGTAAGTGGCCAATTGGGGGGGTGAACCCCGATTTATTTGTTAAGTGAGTTTTTTGTTGGTTTTATTTGTTAAGCGACGCAAACATTCAGAATTCTACTCTTTAAGCGAGTTACTCTTTAAGCGAGGCACTCTTTATTCGAGGTTTGACTGTACTTGGAACCATCTTAGAGAGTGTTGAGCCAGTTAGGAGGATATGACTCTTATTATAGCCCACTTATCTGACTCACCCAGGAGACCTGTTTACCACTCCCAACATAATACTGGATTTCATCTGTGCATGCCTATGTAGTCTTGGGCAGGCTGCACAGTCCTACTGTGTCACCAGAAGAGGCAGGTAAATCTTTTCTGAGTACCTGACACCTAAGGAAACCTTGTCAGGAGTCACCATGAATTGCAAATGACTTGGCAGCACATAATTATGATTTTTATGTTAAACCAGTGCACATCAGCTGCACTGTTGGCTTACTGGTTAAGATGCTGAGCTGGAGACTGGAAGGTCAGGTTTTGATACCCGAGAGCTGCATTTGGGGACATGAAAGGAGCCTCATTCAAGCATCCCCTAAAAATCCTTTCAACCCAGAGTAATCTCTGACACGAAATTATTATTATTATCAGAAAGAGCCTCCTTGAAGATTGTGGTATTTTTGAACCACAATTGGGCGTACCCAGGCCAATGGCACCCTTGTTGTGCTGGCCAATCTTTCTCACACTAAGTCAAGCAGAAGGAACTATGGAATGAATTCATCAAAGGTGGTTTCATTTTGGCAGTTTTAACATCTGAAGAGGAGGAGGAAGAGGGAGAAGAGGAAGAGGTGGAGATCATACTATAGATTTCTCTTTCACCAGGGAAACTCTACAGTCTAAGTATAGATGTTCAGGATTTGGCCTATTTGAACATTTCAACAGTACATGGCCAGCTGGTGATATTGGAGACATACTTGATAAGTGAGGATGTCAGACAAGAACAAGAAAAGAAGGCTCCACATTCTCCATATCATATTCTGCTTGATACTGCTGGCCAGATAGGGACTTCTGGCCAGATAGGGACTTCTGACACTAAGAAGCTTACATGTACAAGAAAAGATACGTTAAACTGCACAAGAAAAAGAGAATGGAAGCACCCTCACCTCACAGTCACCCCAAAAGTTGTGGTGTACAAAACCAATAAATAGGAATTGTTGAACTTGCATGAAACTGTTTTTTGCTATATTCTGTTTGGGGCTCTATTTTCTAAGCTTGTTTGATATTCCAAGAAATGTTACAATAACCAAAGGAATTTAGGTTTGGTTTCAATGATCTCTTGTCTATGTCACTGTAGAGACCTATAGCCTGATAAGAGCATATATTTTTAAATGTAGCAAGATGACACTTGGAAAAGAGGGACACTCTATGCCATTATATTTCTGGAAAAATACAGACAGCATGACTTGAGTGAACATCCACCCTGGTGATAAAAATTTGTCACAACCTGTCATTAGTGCTGAACTGAGTCACTACTGAAGAGATGTCAACATTATGGTGATCTCTTTGATGGCTGAGAAATAAGACTTCCAAAGAAGAAACATACTTATGATCTGAACATAAGCAGCACTGTGGTGGCTTAGTGGTTAAGATGCTGAGCTTGGAGACTGGAAGATTGGGTTTTGATACCCGAGTACTGCATGACGGATCTTGGGGACATGAAAGGAGCCTCATTCAGGTTTCCACTGAATGGAATTTCTCCAACAAAAATCATTTCAACCACAGTAATTTCTGGCACAAAATTTATTTATTTATTTATTTACCTGAACATAAATCACAAACCCAAGAAGCTAATTTGCAAATGACAAGAAGGTGATAAAAGCTCCTGAAATAATCACAAATGATAATGTTTGAAGAATTTCTTTTTCTAGTCAGGGGTTATATGTAATATATAGTTTGACCTTCAGAGGTTTTGCTAAAATAACTGATATCCTGGTAAAGAAGATATACAGGAATATGGCAGTTTTGAAAGACTACTACTTCTGTATTTCTGTACTTCTTGCTGAAGACAATGAAGTCAGATATGGTGTAAAACAGGAGTTCTCAACCTTTTTAAGCTGGGGGCTGGGTCGCGCTCCCTCAGATGGTTTTGGGGGCTGGATGGCCATTTTGCCCTTCCTCCACCACATGGCATTTTCTGGTGTGGTGTAGGCGGTGGGGCCCCCACATGAAATAGTGTTGCGGACTGCAAGTTGAAAGTCCCTGGTGTACAAGGAAGAGTGGGTGAAGGAAACATTTAAAATGCTTAGCCCCAGCCTCTTCAGTTGATGCTAGACACACCAGAAACTCTTTCCAAGGCATTCAAACATCTCATAATAGACTATTTACAGAGGAAAAAAATACAGTAGACCCTTCTTATCCTTAGGAGAAATAAGTTCCAGGATTTAACCATGAATGCCTGAATTTGTGGGAAACAGTGATCCTTATAGATTATGTTGTATACTTGTATGTCCTCTAGTGACCAATTCTGGTAACGTATCTTGCACATACTGTATATGCTGTATATCCCCTGAAAAACATGCCTCCAAGTGGGGGGGTCGTCTTATACGCACTTCAGTTGGGATAGACATAGCTGCCCATAGTGGCCTCCCGGTGCCCTCCCGGTGCCCATAGTGGCCTCCTGATGCCCACCTGGTGCCCATAGTGGCCTCCCGATGCCCACCCACCTCATTCTACATACCATCCAGTATCGCACGGTAACCAACATGGCTGCGGCGAGCATCAGCAGTGAGACAGGGGTGCCAGCCTTTTCGGCGTGACCGTCCTGTTCTGCTCAGTGGGAAGCAGCGGAGCTCTGCCCCACCCTTTGTCTACGCAGAGCTCGCACATGCGCACTTGCGCACTAGTGCCGGCCACAGGGAGATGTTGAAATCAAATCTGATGTTCTTTTATGTTTTATTTGGTGTGTGGAAGGTGTGCGGAAGAGGGGGTAGTCTTATACGGCGAGTATATAACAAACTCTATATTTTGAGTAGAAATGTTAGGGGGTCGTCTTATACGCCCAGTTGTCTTATACGCCGGCATATACGGTATGTATATACAGTACTGTAGTTCATATTTTTCAGGGGAAAGTTTCTAGCCATTAATTGAAACTGTGGACAATGATGGGCATCAGCAGATTCACCCCAGTTCCCCAGAACTGGTAGCAGAAATTCTGGCTGGCCCTTTCCATCCAAGTTTTGAAATAAAGTAGTCATAATTCGGGTGCAACACAGGACTTGACCCTGGCCACACCCACCATACTATGCCCACAGTGTGGTAGTAAAAGTTTTTGGAGCCCACCACTGACCGTTGGTACTGAACCTGCAGTACAGGGAGCCTAGTGTATCACCAGGGGCCATGATGGCTTAGTTGAGCTTGACAACCTGAAGGTCAGCATGTTAGCAATTCAAGACCTGAGTGCTGTGCTATGGAGTTAGCTTCCATTATCTCTCCCAGCTCCCGCCAACTTAGCAGCTTGAAAGCAAGAAATTCCAAGTAGATAAATAGGTATCACTCTGGCAGGAAAGGTAACAGCATTCCATGCACTCCAGTGTCCAGTCAGGCCTGCCACATGAAAATGGAAACATTTGCCGGTGCAGACAATGGCTGTAAACAGAAATGATCACCACACCCAAACGTCAAATACGACTGCCTTTTTGAGCAAGAGCCACCTTTACCTCTACCTATTGTGTCCAGTGATAAAAGGATTTTGTTTATTAGTTGTGCTAATATAATATGTTTTCTTTTTTTCCTTTCTCTCAAAAGAGACTAGAGGAATAATTCGAATTCATAATCCCACTAACAGCACACAGTTAAAATGTGAAATGTTTTTATGGAAGAAATATACGGTGTAATTGAAAAAAGCCATGGACAGACTTGGATATGTATATAAAATCAGTGTTTTTCCAGTATTAACCACCTGATAAATTACCCTTCCCTTCCCTTTCCGAGAGATCCCAAATAAACTTCCTTTTGCTTGTTCCTGAAAATTATCTTCATTTTTTATTTTTTAAGCATCATTGTTACAGATATTTAGCAGTCAGAGGAAACCCGGAGTCAAACAGCCACTTCTGCTCGGGCTATGCTCAGCCAGAACTTGGAAGAATTAAAAGACAGAGTTTACATCAAGGAAGTATTTTTACTTAAACAACCAAATAATATAAATACTAGCTAGGGGGGAAAAGACAATGGCTGGGAGTACAGTTAAAGGAACAATCCTAAACACTTTGGTATGTTTGGGGGACTGGATAGCTTTTGGTCTAAAAAAGCCTAGTGGCAGAAGAAGTGGCTGGGTTTTAAGTTGAAGGTTCCTGAGAGGGATCTGTGTAGACTATAGAGTGTGATAAGTGGGACGTTGCAGATCCTTGGGAATGCCTCAGAAACCAAGAGAGGTAGAACACTTTTTGCAGAAAATACAGTTTATATGGCCAAAATGATATGGAGCCTTTTAGTTTATCAACAAACTAAAGTGGGACAAAATACATATTCATAAAATTATGCAAGAGGTGGCGGACACATAATGTTACCATTTGACATCCTAGTTACTCAGCCAGCACCAGATACTTGGATCATCTTACACGACAGAGCCTACTGCTGATGTCTCCTTGTGCTAGGTAATGAGTTCAGCAAACTGGCTGCTAGTTTAATTACCCACAATGCTCCTGGAATACTTTTAGGATTTGCGGGGAAATTTTATTTAAAATGATGGTACATGGTGCTGCTGGGCAGTGAGAAAAGGTAATTATCAGCAATGGAGCAGGAGCATTCAAGGGTACCAGAGCCCCTATCAAAGCTAGAGCAGATTCAGTTGTGGGGAAAATTGGTAAAATGCTAGTTCTGAGAAATCACCTGGCATTATTGGTTAGCTCCAATGTGTTAGAATGTCTGATGTAGCATCATAGTAGGGTAAAATACTTCAAGACCTTTAAGGTATGCTCATGGCTAAAATGGTGATACCTTAGCAATTCAGCCCTTATAGCTAAGGCATGTCAATTGTAAGCACCACCTCCTTCAAATCAATAAAAATCAGTTTCCCCCCCCCCCATCTGTGGGGGATACCATCAGAGATCTACTATGGATAGCTGAGACTGTGGATAGCAGAGAACCTTATATTTTACATTGCAGACAATGGCCTCTAGTGGCCAGATCTGGTAATGCACAATAGAAATCCATGTAATATGTATATCAGGATTTTTATTGAATATTTTTAGACCTGTGGATAACTGAAACTATGGATGCCAAACCCACTGGTATTTTTTTTTTTTGGGGGGGGGGGGAGGACAGGGACCTGAAGTCCCTCCCAAGATATCTTTGGAAAATAGTATTTTTAATTTATGTTAAGCCACACAACCTCAAGGTAAAGAATATTTGAAGAGCAGAACCAGTTTAACTCTATGACCCTTCATAGAATAAGGCTGGATGAGTGCACAGCAAAAGCCTCATTGAGAAGAGTCCCCAAGAGTTCAGTCATCCAAGAGAAGCGGGCTTTCCATTATTATCACCACTCTGTTTACATAAAACAATTCTGAAAAGCCCCACTTGTATAGTAACACATCCTTTGAAGAATTAGATCAGGGGTGCCCAGACCACGTCCCAGGGGCTGGATCCAGCCCACAATGCCAATTCATCTGACCCACGAAGCACTTGTTGCTCTAGGAGCGATGAGGGCTTTGCAGGCTGGATGAATTGGCATCAGGCCATAGTGACCAGTTCCCCGAACCACGTAACCAGCTCAAAAAGTTTGGGCATCCCTGAGTTAGATTTTAGAACTTTGTATTAAGGCCTGGAGTTAGACTGCACCCCGTGGACTGCTCCATTTCCTTTAAAGACATTATACTCAACCAACAGTAAGAAGTCAATGTTTGTTTGCCTACAGTAAGAAGTATTAGCTTATTGTGCAGTTATTGTGATGAGTTGAACAGGATTGAATGCTTATTGTTAAAGGGAGACATAAAGACATAATTTTAAATGATTTTGGTTTTTAAAAATCACTGTGGGTTACTCTTCACTTGCATAAAAGACTCACTACATTCACAGCCATGGTGCTTTTTTAAAAAAAAAATTGTTGGCAAATTTAGTAGCAAAGGATGAAAACACCCCTAGAGGAATGGAAAGACTGTTGTGTTCAGCTAGCAAGCTGGTTGGCCATTTCAGCTATAATTCTGGACATTTTATCTCCTAGCATGAGGCCTTTTCAGGTTTTCTGGGCAGAAGAAAGGAACCCTGCAACCAGTTAAAATATTAAAATAAATACAATAACTTCCCACAAACTGAAATCCTCTTGCACAAATTTATGCCATGCAAGTACAGTGATCCCATGACGGTAATAGTGAACTGAATTGAAAGCTCCTTATTCCCTCACTTCTGATCTTAAGGCTACCTTTCAACCTTATGAGGCCTTTGGGTTTCTGAGGATGGGGAGGTATAGAGGTGGACAGCCCTTAATATCCAAAACATCCTGGCAGTTCTGATTCCATAGCAGCAGTCCAGGCATGATTTTGGCATATTAAAACTCCCTTTCATCCTGAACCTCCCAAAGATTTCCCCAGGTTGAAAGAGAGCCCTATGGAGGGAAGGATAGGAGAACTTGATGCTGAACTTGATGACTGAAAGGTCAGCAGGTCAGCAGTTTGAGACCCAAGAGATGCACGGTAGAGTGAGCGCCCATCATCTGTCACAGCTCCTGGCAACCTAGCAGTTTGAAAGCAAGAAATTATAAGTCAATAAATAGGTACCACTTTGGCGGGAAAGCTAATAGCGTTCTGTGCACTCCAGCATCTAGTCATGCCTGCCACATGACTACAGAAATGTCTGCAGATGCAGACAGTACTGGCTCTTTGGCTGTAAACAGAGATGAGCACTGTACCCTAGAGTCAGATGTGACTGGCTTTCAAGCAAGGGTGACCTTTACTTTTACCTTACTTGTGTGCGTATAGTTACATTAAGATAATTTCTACCAGTGTTTCTAATGGCTTGTTGCTAATCTTTCTCACATTAGGTCAAGTGAAAGGAACTCATTTTGAGTTTCACATCTAGCCTAGACACGGAAGAAGATCTTTATGTAGCCACCTATTAAAGTCTCCTATTGGTTTTTCTAGGGATGACAGTATGGGTTCCCAAAATGACATTTAATTTGCAGTGCAATGTGAAAGATTTGTACAGTATTATGATAATTTAAGTAAAGACAATTTGTTTGAAAGATGCTAGGAGGAAACATTTTTCCTCCAGTAATGCACATCCAGTGGTGGGCATCAGCAGGTTTGCACCAGTTCACCAGAACCGGTAGCAGAAATTCTGGATGGCCCCTCCCATCCCAAGTTTTGAAATAAAGTCGTCCTAATTCGGGTGCAACGCAGGGCTTTTCCCCTGGCCACGCCCACCATACCACGCCCACAGTGTGGTAGTAAAAAAAAATGGAGCCCACCACTGTGCACATCTAATAAATATGTTTAAATTCACTCTTGCAGGAAAATGAGATCTTGGACATTATTGACTTTAGATTTAGAAGTAGCAAAATTTGGACAAAAAATTGTCCTCTCCATTCTATATTTTCAACTTCATACTTGAGCTGTCCTCGATCTTACAGCAGAAAACGGACCATTTGTTCCTTTGTTTTTTTCCCTTTTTTAAATTGAATTTTCTTCCTAGCCTTCTCCTGCTCCTCAGTGACCTATTGACTGTTCTTTAAATGAAAAACAAATCATATGATAGTAAGTCCCACCGAGATCCATGGAAAATTAGGCTGTCAAGTAAGAATGTTGTGTTTCAGAGTTGTTTTAAGGTTAAGTTACAGCTGTTCTATTGGCTACACATAAATTCATCCTTTTAATGACATGTTTGAGCTCTTCCTAAATTTCCCATTATGCCGGCTTCCTCTGTCATCAGTTCTCCGAACAATGAACCATGAAATACAACTGATTATAGCTGGCTAATAATAATAACACCAAAAACTTAATGTTGCTCAGTTAAATCAAGGAAGTTATTTTAAGCCATAAATTTAAATATACTCAGCCAGTTAATCTCTTTTTGTTCTTTTCTGTCCAGCACCGCTCTTTCTTTCTCTGTAGTGATGCCAGGACACTGTAATTAAAATTATTCTTCATATAAAAGAGAAAAACAGATACAAAAAGGTTTGTGTCTCAAAGCACAGGCAACACAAACAGTTACTAGCCATCTCTTAGCATACATGTTTTAAGTGGATGCTTTCTCGCCACTTCTGAAAGGGGATAATGATTGCAACCTTGCGTAGCTACGATTGGAAAATGGTTTGGCTGGGTGTTATTGGCATCTTGAAAAAGAGTGTCTTTTCATGTTTTAAAAGGAAAGCATTGTTGATTTTTTAAAAATCCATGCATGTGTCACATTCCCAGTTATATTCTCTAAATTACAGGGTTTCTTAAAAATAAATAAATCATATGCTTCTTAGACACCATTATGTTAATCCACCAGGATATAAAGATATTTTTAAAAAGTCCTACTTGATATGAAATTAATCTTGTAAGTTTCTGAAGGACTGCAGTTCCCACTACAAGCAAACAGAAACTATCTGTGCTCAGTAACATTCTCAAGAGGAGGATTTCAGTTAGAGAGGAAGAGTTGATGGGGTGTTACGGGCTTCATCATCCAAATGTCATCCTGGCTGATTTGGATGAAGCTAGACAGACACCTTGTAGCAATTTCCAGCAGCTTTCCTTCTTCTCCATCGTCTTCTGCCAAATCTGAATATTGGCGATCATCATGATGATCAGCCATGAAAACTGTCCTGAGAATATAATGCAGTGGCCTTTCATCTGCCTTCTGCATCGCAGCATGACACCCATACCACTGCTCCAGTTCCACAAGTCATTATCTTGTCCTGAGCCCTTTTGCCACGCAAAGTCCTCATCAGCCCCAGACCAGTATGGATGAAGCTGTTGCCTTCCATTAAGATAGATTCAAGTGGCATTTAATTCACTTGCAGGTCATCACCCTTCCCTGTGGACTTTGGCACACAAAGCTGTTAGTCCTCAGGGTTGTCAGGTTAATTAACCGCAACCTGAGTCACTGGCAATATGGTCTACTCCATTACCATAGCAGGATAACTGGGCCAGACTTGCCCAGCTGCTTTTAACTTGCACTAATCCAATATGCCAAAAGAAGTTGCTACAGGAATCTGTCTTGTTTAGACTCTACCTTTTAAAGAGTATTTCCTTTGCAGCACAAAATGCACCCTATTGCACTGACTTATGCAGTAGCTGATATAGCTCAGTGAGTTGGAGCGTTGAGCTGTAGAACTGAGCATTTCGATCAGGGGCGTAGCTACCACTGTATCTGCCGTATCAATTATATGGGGGCCCCGGGCCACGGGGGCCCCCAATGTGCGTAAGCAAAAATTAATAAAAACTTCCCAATTTTTTTTTATTTCACAAATGACAAAAGTCAAAAAAAGCAATTTCTTTTTTTCCCGCGTAAAGTGTGTGTTCAAAAGTTGGCAACACCCTACATCGGTTATCGCGGGCTCCGGGATTTCCCCGTTTAAGTCATTTACTTCAATGGGGGAATCTCACAATAATCGATGTACATACGATACGATGATACGATGATAAACCACGGACGGAGAGCAGTATTTATTGATAGATAATTATGATGAATAAATATTTCTTTTAATTTTATGCATTTTTTTTTCTTTTGTGAGAAATCTTTACCCTTCCTAAGGGCCCCCAAACAAATTTTTATACGGGGCCCCACCAAGGCACGCTACGCTTCTGATTTCGATCCCCATTGTGCTTGCTGAGAGAGGAGCCAGCTGAGTCCCACAGAATGTGTGGCTGGTATGGTTACATTCCCTGTTACCCATATGGCCTTGGGCAAGCCACATAGTCACAGACTGCCCATGAGAGGAGGGGCTGGATAACCAGTTCTGACTGCTTAATACCTAACACCACCACTGCTCCCCCAGGATGGTCAATATAAGTTGGAATC
The DNA here is from genome assembly GCA_030440675.1 of Furcifer pardalis. Taxonomy (NCBI): domain Eukaryota; kingdom Metazoa; phylum Chordata; class Lepidosauria; order Squamata; family Chamaeleonidae; genus Furcifer; species Furcifer pardalis. The sequence goes on from CP126892.1 coordinate 154,291,179, forward strand.
AACTTGACAGTATATAACATCCCTTGATCAAGAGCCTGTCGTGTCCAAATCTAGGGGACAGTGTCCATCTCCACCTACAGTCAAAGAGCCAGTGCTCTTTCATGATCAGTTTCACATGATCATGTGGCAGGCATGATTAGACGCCAGAGTGCACAGAATCCTGCTACATTTCCCAATAAAGTGGTACCTATTTGTTGTTGTTGTATAGTCATACAGTTGAGTCTGACCCTTTGTGACCTCATGTTCCAGGACAAGTCCCAATATACACATTTGCAATGCCTAGATAATATGATAGATAGCTAACCTGGCCATGGTGAGAGGGGCTAAGTGGCCATGCTCCTCCCCCACAAGTTTTTGATTGCAGGTGGAGGTTTCTGGATCAAGGGCAAGGTAACCTACATTGACATCCTCGTGATAAGTACTTGTCAAATTATTTCCTTGCTAACCTTTGAGGAAATAAATTCAGTAACTTATCTCAGCAGGTTGTCTTAGTGTTCAGCTGGCTAGAAGTTTCTGCCTAATGTTTATTTATCTGCAATTTTTTATTGTTACTTCAAGAACTCAGCTCCCCAAGAGCAAAGCTCAGAATATCAAAATTCAGCATAGACTTGCAAAAATGGTGAAATTTCAGCACACCCTGAGCAATGGAATTCCATTGTATAAATAAGAACAATGCAAATGCAACATGCTCCAGATGCTTTTCTATGGAGTGAGTCTCATTGACAAATGAAGGTGGTTCCTTGGTTGTGTTCAGAGACTAGAGCTTTGAATGAGTGCAAATCTGATAGCTTTCATGATTTAGTAAGTCTTCCAGTGCTTTGTTGAAAACATATCAAACCACCAGATAATAAGGGTGGCTTAGATCAGGGGTAGGCAACCTATGGCCGATGGGCCAGATCTGGCCCATGGTGCTAAATAATCTGGCCCCTGATCTCACTCCAGCCACTCCCACTGGAATCAGCCATGGACTTATTTGTGGCTGTCACAAACACATTTACGGCAGCTGTAAATGAGTCCACGGCTGTTGCAAATGTGTTTACGATAGCAGTAAATGGCAGGGGGACCACCAGTTCGCCCCGCTCAACTGTCTGAGGGAGCATGACCCGGCCCCCAACTGAAAAAGGTTGGCAACCCCTGGCTTAGATTATCTTCTCTGTGTCAAGGTACTCATCCTCTTATGTTCCACACTAGACAACATATAGAGGTTCCTCCTCTGTTCTACAATACTGTACTGAGTTTAGACTCCTTGTGTTTAGACTCTTTGAATTATTCCTGGGATCCACTTGGGAATGGGTAGGACTGAAAAGCCAAGGTAAAGAGAAGAAATTGTATTTGAGGTGGACAAAGAAAGCAAGAGAATTGCATGGAAAAGTGATTTTTTCCCCCCAAAAATTCATGTAGCTGTTTCCTTCTCTCCATAGCTCAAAAAAGGAGTGGGTTGGAAGAGGGTAAAATAAAGGACTGGATATTTCTGCTTTCCCCTGAAAGGATTTATTGTAGTCATCTAACTTTCAAGGTGATTTAGCATCAGCCTAGCTGTTAAACATGTGCTCCTTCAAACTTAAATTTAACTGAATGAAGTTTTTAGTAAATTTCCCATCTCTGACTGTAGAGTACATGCTCTGTTTACAAGATGAGTGGCATTTTATTACAGTACATCTAAGAGACAGTTTATGAGTAAGGAAACAGTGCCCTTTCATTTCACCATAAATATTCCCCTGTTCAAATACATTTATCTACTCTCCTAGGATGTTTGCAGCATTCTTTGCTACTGAACCAACAACTAGAGAGAAGCAGGAAAATCTAGGTTCCATTGTGGTTGAGCTGTGATGGGATCGGTTTACAAGAATAATATTTTGGTTGTTTACGAGAGCATGTTTTAACAATTGTTTGGGGGCAGTTGTTACTGTGGCAATGTCAGTGCAAGTGTCACTAGTTTGATTGTCCACTTTAATAAAGTAAGAAATGTGTGAGGGTGGACATGTGTCCATTTAAAAGGCTGGCAGAGGACAAGCCTCATTTTCCAAAATGAGGCTTGTCCTCTGCCAGCCTTTTAAATGGACACATGTCCACCCTCACACATTTCTTACTTTATTAAAGTGGACAATCAAACTAGTGACACTTGCACTGACATTGCCACAGTAACAACTGCCCCCAAACAATTGTTAAAACATGCTCTCGTAAACAACCAAAATATTATTCTTGTAAACCGATCCCATCACAGCTCAACCACAATGGAACCTAGATTTTCCTGCTTCTCTCTAGTTGTTTTCTTTGTTTGAAGGACTGTCCATCTGAGTCTGCCTTAAACATGAAGACCTCTAAGGAATTGATCAGGGACCTGTCCATGAATCACCTGGTCACACTCACTGTTGTGTGAGGCATTGTAGTTCTGTCTATAGTTTTGCATCTTTACATATAAATTAGCATATGCAAATCAGGGTCCTCTCTTGTCCTTCTTTTTGGTGGTATGCAAGTAGGCACCATAAGGGGAATGATAGTGATGTGAGAGATCCCAGACAATGGTAAGATTTTACAAAGGCAGTGTGGGGAAAAGACTTATTATTTGGAATAGTAGCTGTGTTAGTCTGTAGTTCAGGCATAGTCAGAAAACAAAATAAAAAGCACTGTAGCACTTTAAAGACTAACTGCTATATTTTTATTGTTAGCTTTCATGGACCAAGTCCACTTCTTCAGACATGGAGTGAAACTTCCAGGCATGGTTTATATATACCAAATGTAAGGGTCTACATGTTAAAGGGGACGTGCTCAAGCAGAATGACAGAGAAACAGGCATAACAATACAGCTTCCTATTTTTATTATTTATTATATACTGTTTTCTTATCTGCAAGTGTTTTGTGGGATCAGGTGGGGACTTTCAGGAAAGATGTCCTAGACCAACCATGGTGAACCTATGGTACGCATCCCAGAGGTGGTACACAGAGGCCTTTCTGTGGGCAAGCTTTGTCTGGCCAGCACTGATTAGTACATGTGCCGGCATGGTGTACACATGATGGTGGAGGATTGGGCGGAATGGAAGGCTTCCCTGTGGCAGAATTTGGTGGGCTTGTTGGGGCTGGATCAAGCCCTGACAAGACCTGCCCTCAGCAGGGCTTGGCTTGCCTGGGGTGGCACTTGCCCTTGGCAGGAGGTGATGGGCTTGCCAGGGTGGGGCTTGTCTGCAGCCATGTGAAAAGGGGTGGGGTTTTCTCATGGTGGGGGAGGGATTGCCTCGGGACGGCGCTTGCTCACAGTTGTGTAGAAAGGGTGTGGGGCTTGTCTGCAGCGGCAGGGGGGAGGGGGGACTTCCCTATGGTATGGCAGGCTTGCCCACAGCTGTGTGGGAAGGGGTGGGGAGCTTGCCCTCAGCAGGGTGGGGCAAGCTTGTTGGGGTGGTGCTTGGATGGGCTCCAAGCCTTGCCGAGCACTGCAGTGGTGCTTGCCCTTGGCAGGGCTTAGTGGACTTGCCAGGGCAACACTAATCCCTGCCGAGCGCTGGCGCAAGACTTGTTCTTAGCAGGGCTTGGTGGGCTTGCCAGGGGCAGTGCTTGCCTGCAGCCATGCTGGAAGGGGTGGGAGGTTGTCTGCAGTCATGGGTGCAAGGCTTGCCCACAGCAGCAAGGGACAGAGCTTGCTCATGGTGGGGCGTAGTGGGTGTAGTGGCTTGCCTGTGAGGATGCAGGAAGGGGCAGGGGGCTTGCCTGGTGCGGGGCCCCCACGTTGACATCACCTGCGTGCCTGTGCATGCACCCATGTGACATCACAGGCATGTATGGTGTCTGCCGCACACCTCTACCGCCTCCTTGGGCACTCGGTCTCTATAAGGTTTGCCATCACTGCCCTAGATGGCACTCCTAGATACTGAACAATGATGCCACTGTTTGTCCATTACCCCTCTACTCTTGGGCTCATTTTATAGCATCATTGCGGGTGGGGAAGCAAGTAGAGACAGCTTCTCCTTGCTCTTGTCACTGATCACCAGTGGCGTATATACTGAAATGCAGGCACACAACATGCCAGTCCTCACATCCCTATCAAAGAAGAGTCCAAAAAGGTGGGATAAATTGTTTATCTATATCTATATCTATATCTATATCTATATCTATATCTATATCTATATCTATATCTATATCTATATCTATATCTATATCTATATCATCTAGATCATCAAAGTGGTGCTTGCCCCAAAAGGGCAGGGTATAAATGTATGGTAAACAAACAAACAAAGTTTATCATTATAATGCTGTGAAGATTACTTGGTTCCAAAATGACTCAGGGTATCCATGGTAGTGGCAGTGCGTAGATAGGTGAAAGGAGGGAAGATACCTGCTTCCAATATAACAAAAGATAGGAAGGAACTTCAGGAAACCTAGCTTTACTCACCACCTAGTAAGATACAAAGAAACAACAAACAGAGTAAGAGAAGATAGGTGGAGTGGGTAGATTTATAATCATGTAAATCTTGTGATTGTTATTTACCTTTTGCTGTCATGCCCTCATTTGTTTGTTATATTGAGCAAACTGGAGCTCAGAAAAGATACTGTTTTGGATTACAAGTTGTAGCTTTTAAAAAAATTAATTGTTCCAAGCACTGGAGTAAATGCATTGAGACAATGCATATTTCTCAAACTTCCTGTGCTCTTCTAACTTCAAAATCTTCCTTCAGAATTTAAGAGAGTTCTCTGGTTGTTTTTGGTTGTTATCAAGCCATCCCTTCTAATAAATCAAAACCTGGTTGTGGTTTGTGCTTCACTGCCTCTGAAGACAGTAATTGAACATGTGTGCACATCTGCCTGCCTATTGGCTGTCTATGCAATCTTCTAACCCAGGGGTTAACGTTTTTCAGTCATGGGCCTGACCACACCCTCGCAGACAGCTGAGCAGGCTGGACTGATGGTTTCCCCCACCATAAACACTGCCATAAAATGTGTCCATGGCCATCATAAATGTGTTTACGACAGCTGTGGACTCATTTACGGCTGTAGTAAACATGTTTACAAGGGCCACGAACTCATTTATGGCTGTCGTAAATGCATTTGTAACAGTCATAAATTAGTCCACAGCCAATTCCGGCAGTGGTGGCGGCAGCTGCGGCTGGATTGCAGTCAGGAGCCAGATTATCTGGTGCCGTGGGCTGGATCTGGCCCACGGGCTGTAGGTTGAGAACCCCTGTTCTAATTTATTATAGTGACATTTGCATGTTTCTTTTTACAAACCATGCTGACTGTGCTATTGTATGCCTGTTTTCTTGGGGAGAAAGTTCCACTGTGGTCAGTGGACCTGTCCCCTAGGCAAGTATGCTGTGGCTACAATAACCAAGCCAAAAAATGTAGTTCAATTCTCTGTAGTAGAATCCGCCACAAGGAGTGACTGCTTATATTATGTACCAGGAGGCCTGGTGGTGTAGTGGTTAAACTGCTGCCCTGCAATCCAAAGGTTGTGAGTTTCATCCTTACCAGGGATCAAGATTGACTCAGCCTTTCATCCTTTTGAGGTCAGTAAAATGAGTACCCAGCATGCTGGGGGCAAAATGCTAATTAACTTGTAAACTTCCCAGAGAGTGCACTCTAATTCTACAAGTGTGATTGCTTTGCTTTGCTTTACTCTCTTGAGAAATACCATTTTGTTCCTTACCCTGCTTCCACTTCATGCTAATAACATTACAGAAATAATAAGCACCCTTCATCAGTCTGATGGGCTCTATTTATATATCAAGTCAGGAAGGAGTGGGGGAAGATGAAGAGTTCTTTTTTTTCTGATTTAGGATTGTGACTTTTTAATTAAATTTCCTCTCTCACAATCACTCAGCTGTCTGGGTTTGAGCCATAGATAAGTTGAACTACACCTGGCTATGACGGCAAGAGCAGCACCAGGAATGTTGGCGGTGGTTGAGGCACCTAACAGAAGAAAAACATTGTGTCTGCAAGAAAGGAGAAGGTTTTCTTAGATCAGAAGGTCCTTTATGAAGACCACTGCTCTGTTAAAGGACACCAGTGGTTAATCTGAATATTTTTCTGATTCCCTGATTCGTGTTTTGTTTTGCTTCCCTATATGAAAAGACATAAAGGCACTTGGTGTCACTCTGATCATTCTATAAACTGTGGGAGACGAAGCATGAATTGTTTGTGTTTTCTGTCTTCATGCTTCCAAGTTACACCAAGAAATGCATGTTTGCTGGGAAAATCTTCATTTTTCCAATGCAGGAACAGAAACACCACTTTTCTACAGGTTATATCCTCATCTATTCTCTTTAGACAGAACTTTAGACAGAACCTCTCTGTCCCAGCTACTGGACTTTATACAGCAAGGAATCACCCCACAAATTGAGAGCCTTGTCAGGGTGAGAGGGCTTGAGCGGTCTAAATAGGCAGTGTCGTCCATCTCTTGTCAATGATGTTAGGCTGCAACTGAAACTTACCTAAGCTTCCTCTGTCGGATCCCTTGGGCAAGTTGAAAGCGGAGGGCACACATCATGGTCCACCTAGCCAGCAGGTGACATGATATCTAAATTGCTAAATATATATACAGTAATACCTCGGATAACGCTAAGACTTGGTTCCACAAGTCTTGGTGTTATCCGATTTTTAGTGTTATCCGATGCATGTTAAAATCCTATGGGATGTATCAGATAACGTTAAAGCTCCATAGAGATACATTGTAACCGCACAGGCTTTAGCGGTTGTTATCCGATACATCCCATAAAACCTTAACGTTATTCGATCCAATTCTCCTCTCCAGATTACTTAACGTTATGCGATTTTAGCATTATCCAAGGTAAACGTTTTCCGAGGTATTACTGTATATCATATGTAAATGGACTTGATTTCTCAAGTTCATTTGTATGTGTGTAATATTGTCGTGGAGATGTCTACCAATGCATGGACCCCTCACTGAATAACGACTCCAAGGTATCCAAGGCAAGTCTTCACTGCTTCTGCATCTGCCGTGATGTGGGAGATTGGTCAAGGCAGTGTCATATGCTTCCCAGGCTACAAGTAATTATTAATCTCCTAATCTCGAAATACACAGAGTTGCCTTTTTTGTCATCCATCCGTTGACGCCTTCCTCCTACTGCCTAATGCTGTCTAGATAATACAGTTACATTCTGTCAGTAAACAGTATTCAGTCTAACAAGTCTTGGAACATTAGGAGTCTCTCAAAGATGCAGAAGAGATAACATTGTGGTGGGAGTCAGTGTCAGCGGGATGGTTCCCTGCTAGAATATTTCTCATTAGCTAGAGGTCACATGAAATATGTGTAGCTTGTGAGTATCTAGCAGCTGCTGTTCATGCTGCAAGCTTGTAATAAAAATATTCACACTGATATTTTTTCCCAGTTCAACAGAATAGTACCAGGTAGAACAGGACAAACTACTAGATTTCTGTTTGCAGTGCAGTAGATTTGAGTGTTACTGGGTTATTTGCAGTAGATTTCTGACTCCCAGTTGCAAACAGCCAGAGTAACAACTTACCTTACCCATACTGCTAAAATTAAAAAAGCTTCGGGTAACTAGGAATAGATTGTTCTGCAAGAAGACTGTGAGCTCCAGTTAATGTAGCCCTGACAATAAATTTCTGTTTGCAGAATTCTTTAATTATAAGTATAGTATTTTGTCTTCTGTTCCAGTCTCCAGTTAGTGAATACAGTCAAACCTCGCATAAAGAGCGTTTCGCTTAAAGAGTAACTCGCTTAAAGAGCAGAATTTTCTCTGAATGTTCGCTTCGCTTAACAAATAAAACCAACCAAAAACTCGCTTAACAAATAAATCGGGGTTTGCAATCCCCCCCCCAAATTGGTCACTTACAATGGTGTTTCGCTTAAAGAGCAAACTCGCTTAAAGAGCAATCCTGTGGAACTCATTATGCTCTTTAAGCGAGGTACAACTGTAATTTAAAAACATGTAGCCCACCCTTGCCATAGAATATGGGTTCTTCTAGATTGGAAAAATTTGTTATTCTTTTGTGAAAGCAAAATGTCTAGTACTGTATAACTCAAAAATCTATTTTAACTTTCCTCTTTCTCAGCCTATTTTCTTTTGGCTATTAACTTGCTTTTTATTATTAAAGCCTAAGAATATGCTCTTAGAGCTTTGCTTAAGATTGTACTAATCATCATCATCATCATCATCATTATCATCATCATCATCATCATCATCATCATCATCATCATCATCATCATCATCATCATCATCATCATCATCATCATCATCATCATCATCATCATTATTATTATTATTATTATTATTATTATTATTATTATTATTATTATTGTAGTCCTTATTTTTGCTCAGGTTTTATTAAGTGTTATTGTGATGGCCTATGGATAAATGGAATTAAAGCTGAGTTGACTAAAAAAGCTTAGTTCAACTATCTTTCCCTCTTCCTAAGGACCTTCATTGTGTATTTTCCCTGGGGAACCAACTTTTCTATGAATGCCCCTGATTTGTGAAAATATAAAGCATGTGAAAAGACAGCAAGAGAGAATATTCTGCCAGGATATTTGGGCCCAGGTTGTGTGTAAATCTGTTGCTGAAAACTGGCAAATTGCAGCTCATGTGGTTTGGGGTACCAAAAGGAATACATGCACTAAAGTAAGAGAGAGAGAAAGGCTTTATTCTTCTGTACACATACAGGTTCTCTGCCTGGTGGCAAAGAGCCAAGAGACAAAATCTTCTTATAAAGAAGGCTAAGACAGATATCCCAATAAACAAAATTTACAATAGGCCAAAAGTGGTCCAACTAGGTTCCCTTATCTTTTACCAAGTTCTTTTGCATAATAACTCAGTTCTTTTACCTGCTTCCTGGCATGAACACAGAGATGTAGGAAGGGACAAGGGGGACTTCTTACTCTTTTGTTCACTTAAAGGTCAACATGGCTTTTCTTTGGCTACAAATCTTTGGCATTCCAGTTTATGACTACAACTCCCAAGTTTTTTAAATCATTGGCCGTATAGACGAGGGGTTCTGGAAGTTGCAACTGAAAACATTTGTTATCTCTAAGATTTGCTACTCCAGTTATCTGTTGATGGCTGAAAAATCCAATCTGTTTTTCAAAATGTATTTTTTTTATTTTTTTAAAAAAAAACCTCTGAAAGGATACCATTGTCAGCTCTCTCTTGCTCTCTCTCTCTTCCTCTCTCTCTTACACACACACCTTGGGTGAACAGGATTATGAAATTTTAATTATGTTTTCATTAAATCCCAAAATGCTTTATTCTGACCAAAGGACAGGTCTGCTCTGGGGGAGTAAACAAAATCTTTCCTCCATGGCTGTTTTTAAGCACCTCTTTTCTTCTCCTGGGGTTGTGAAGGTTTCCATGGTTCTGCTGTAGTTACAGTGTAATTAGAGCTAACCAGCTGCCTGTGAAATAACCAAGTGTTGTTTATCTATGTATGTATGCAGTTGGAAACAAGGCATTGTAAAACAGCAAATCATAAACAGATGGGCAGGCTGCCCGGTGGGGTTTGGGGAGAGAAGAGAAAAATAGGATGTGATTACTTTAGCAGAGTAGGCATGAATCGAGGATATTATGATTTTGCTTCAAATAGGACCAAGTGTCGTTACTACTATTACCACCACCACCACAACCACCACCACCACAACCATCACCACCACAACTACCCTTCAGATGTCGAGGGATATGTAAAGTTTTGTTCTTGCCTTCTTGGTAGCCTCCATCGGTGTTATTTTTTGTTGTTGTTGTTGTTGTTGTTGTTGTTGTTGTTGTTGTTGTTGTTGTTGTTGTTGTTGTTGTTGTTGTTATTATATGCCGCCCTACTCAGCGAAAACCGACTCACGGCGGCTCACAACACAATCAAATACAATGCAACAATTCAATAAAACAATAAAATGTCACAACACAATGAAATATCATACATCAATAATTCAAAAAAAATAGAATATCACAAAATACAGTACAGTAAGATTTATTTGATGTTATCTCTCCACCTTCCACTGGGTTTGCCTCATGGCCTTTGTCCTTCTCCTCTCCTTGAACAGCATGGAATTCCAAGACATTCTCTCCAAATGCGCAAACCACTTTATTTCTTGTCTCCGAAAGTAGTTTAAGATTGGTTCTATTCCGATTCTTTCCCATATAATTTCATTCCTGATATTAGCTATTCTAGCCACTCCAGCAGCCTTCCTCAGAAATCTTATTTCTGTGGTAATCAACTTTCCTTTATGTTTTGTTGTAAGTGTTCATGTTTGGCACTGATAACATAAGGAGGGAAATAATATGCTTTGTGTGTAGTATTTCTGTGTGTTGATTGGCATTGCCTTGGGTTTTAAGAGCAGAGCTAAGTGTCCCAATATTTGGTTTGTCTTATTGCACCGTATGTTAATCTCTTCATCCATTTTGTCTTCTTTAGTAAATGTTCCCAGGAATTTGAACTCTGCCACTTGTTTTATACTTGTTCCCTCTATTAAAATATTTAAAGTACTGCACGTGGTTTATTTGTGCCATAGTTGCCTGGAAATGTTCTGCATGCTGGTAAATCAGTGGTAAGTTCTATCTTTTCTAAACCACTGGGAGAAAAATGTGGTGAAGCTGCTTGTATATTTCTGTATTCTGGTCCAGGTGGTAAATGGAAATTTTTCCAGGCATGCAGCCACTGGAAACACTCTGTGAGTCACAGTATACCTGCAAAAAGTTACCTCGTAAAGAACATTAAACCAAACTGAGTTATGGAAAAGATTGGTCATTCATGATGCTTCATCCAGAGCCTCATGATTATGAATATTGACAGAACTCCAGGTTTATGAAGGGGGTTGGAGTTTATGTATTGTTTATGTATTGGAGTTTATGTATGTTTATGGTTGGAGTTTATGTATTGCCAACTGCATAACAATACTTGTAACACCGCTGATCTCCTTTTCTGCATAGAGCTCATGCCTGCATACAATGTTTCTTGTCTCATTTTATCTTTACAACACCTGTAGTGTGGGTTTGGTTGAAGACTAAAATCATAAACTTTGTGGCTAGGTGGGGTGTTGAATTAAAGCAGGGGGTGCCCAAACTATGGCCCATGGGCCGGATCTGGTCCAAACTGCCTAAAAATCTGGCCCACACTGCCCACACCGCTACCAGAAGTGGAAGTAAAGTGCGCCTGTTCCCGCACATGCCGTAAATCACCCGCAGCTGTTGTAAACGTGTTTACGACAGCCACTAGTGCATTTACGGCAGTGTTTTGTGCATGCACTGGTGCGATTTACTTCCACTTCTGGTGGGAGGAACCACGTGACTGGCCCTTTGAACAACGTGACTGGCCCAAAAAGTTTGGGCACCCCTGAATTAAAGTCTTCACTGTCAAAGGTAATTCAAATTACTGTCTCAGTCTTTTTCTCGCTCACTTCTACTCAACTCATCTCTCTGTTTCTTAATTTATTTTCCATTGTTTAGTCTGCTGACTAGGCCAAAGAGCAATGCAACATATTAACTTGGTATTCTTTGGCATCTGAAAGCCCAACTTTCAATATTAATCCTGTATATTTTGGCAAAGCACTATTTACAGCCCAATTGTATGTGTGCTCACTCAGAAACAGTGTTCTCTCTCTGATGTTTATTCCAAGTAAGTGTGTCTAAGACTACATCCTAGTTGTGTTTAAGATACAGTATTCACAAGGGAAAGGCACATTCCTCAGGGTGAAGCCAGTTTTCTCATCCCAGAATGGGGCTTCCTCAGTGATAGGATCCTGAGCAGGAAGGCAGGCAAACTGAGCCCCAGATTAACCCTTCAGTGACTGATCATAAAGTAGGTTTTAAAAAGTAAGAGAATGCAGATACTGTGACCTACCAATGCCTTTCACTCTTTATGAGAATGACATTTCTACAGATGAGTTAAGCATATTGTCTAGTTTGACCCTTACAACAAAATCATCAAGTTTCAAGCAGTGATTCATAATATTTTGAGTGATTTGAATTCTGCATACCAGAGGGTTGTGTTTGTTTTTTTGTTCAGTCACATAGTTGATCTCCTTTGAAATCCCATATATACCATTACCTGCCAGGCACCTCTGTCCTCCACCATCCTCCTCAACCCACCCAGCTCTGTGCCCACTGTGCCTATAATACCATCTAGCCATCTGATTTTTGTCCACCCCCTTCATCTTTTGCCCTCCACCTTTCCCAGCATCAAGGCTTTCTCAAGTGAATCCTCTCTTCTCATTTGATGTCCAAAGTACTTTAACTTCATCTTTATTATTTGACTTCTTCCAAGATCGACCTATTTGTTCTCCTTGCTGTCCAGGGGACTCTCAAAACTCTCCTCCAACACCACATTTCAAAGGCATCTATTCTTCTGCGCTCAGCTTTCCTAATGGTCCAGCTCTCAAAACCATACATTACCACCAGGAATATTGTTTTGACTATGCAAATTTTTGTTTGCAAGGTGATGTCCCTACTTTTAACTACCTGTATGTTAAAACCACGTTTCATTTGCAAGATCCATTTACTCCTTTTCTTATTTTCTCTCCATCTAAGAAAATATGAACGCTAATTTGTACAGGACGAAAGACATGCACCATGTAGAATTTTCTGGAAGAAACAGTTTTGAAAACTATTTTAGGTCCTATAGCAAAAGGAATATATTTGTAAATCTCTATTGATGTTATAGCTCAGGCGCAAGCTTATTCCCATTGTGCATCAGTTGGGATGGAGTTTATTCCCCAACCCATTTTGGGCTCTCCGCCACCCCTGCTGCCTCTGGGGAGATTGGGGGACCCAATCCTCACTGTTCCTGACATTCCCAGAGCCACCTGGGAGCTGCAATAAGGCAAAATGCTGGGGAAAGAACCCCAACATTTTGCCTTGTTGTACTGCCTGAGTAGGTCTGGGGACATTGGGAACAGCGTGGATTGGGTCCCCTGACCTCCCCAGAGGTGGCAGGGGCAGTGGAGAGCCCAAAATGGGTGAAAAACCTCCAGGGTTGTTGTTTTTTTTGGGGGGTGCCCATTTCGGGCTCTCCACCACCCCTGCCACCTCTGGCGAGGTGGGGGACCTGATCCGCACTGTTCCTGACATCCCCAGACCTACCCAGGCAGTGCTGCAAGACAAAACACCTGCAGAATAATTTCTCTTCCTGAAGTAGAGGGAATAGGTTGGATACAACAAACTGTTGCTTCCATGCAGTGATGGCAAACCTTGTCACTCCATGCGTTCTTGGACCTCAATTCAGAAGCCCAAATTAACACTCCTGCTGATCAGGGCTACTGGGAATTGAAGTTCAAGAACACCAGAAGTGCAAAGGTCTGCCATCACTGCTTCCATGTCTGTATTCTACTGCTTACATCTGTATACCACTGGACACTACTGTAGGACCAAAACAATGTTAGTGTTATCTCCTAATGTGTGGTGATACAACACTGTAAGTTGTAATGTTTACTGCATTCCTGATAACATGCATCCTCTTTTTAGTGAGTGTATATGTAGGGAGGATTGTGGCTTCAAAATTATTTGAAATGAATGAAACTCTCAATTGCCCTTTCAAAGTTAGTTTCCCCAGTGATGTTGCACATTCCTGCATTTTGCATGGATGTCAGGGGCATTCTGTCCTCCTGCTTTTACCTCCATTGCATATCAAGGGAGGGGGGGAGAGATTGAAAGAGAACTCTGTTCAAAAACAGCATGATCTTTTTCATTGCAGGGGAGGCATGTATATTCAAACCGGTGCTGATGTCTTTTAATATAAACACAAACCTCAGGAAAGGAATGTTTGATTAAAATACACACATGGGCCTTTTATATTCACACAACTTAATTTAAAGTGCTTTCACCTCCATGCTGCAAATGCCAGCTAGGGGATAAATGGCTTAAATTTATAATCTGGTTTTTAAATGGTGTCACAACTGTCTACTGAGACAAGAGAGGAAGGAGAAAGAGGCAGGAAATCTAAAGATAGCTTATTTGAGACTATCTAAAGTGCCAAATACTTCCAAGGAAAGCAAATAAAAAGGCAAAATGTTGTGAAATTCTTTGGAGAGGTCTTCCCTCTTTTGTTTTGATAACATCCTCTGCTAGGGATGCTGAGCTGCTTTTAACATTCTTACTAGTTTAATTTCCTCTCTTTGCCTCTATTCTTTTAAAATGCTTTTCCGTTCATGTTTTTTCTACCAGCAAAGTCAAAATGTTACACATGTCAGACAAACTTAATGAGAGCCCCCCCCCCACTCTTTTGGATAGACCAGGGGTGCTCAAACTTTTCTGGCTGTGGGCTGGTCATGTGGTTGAGCGGGCCAGTCACGTACTTCCTCCCACTCGAAGCGGAAGTAAAACATGCCTGTGCATTTAAGACACATTTAAGACAGCCATGGGTGCTTTATGGTAGCATTTTGCACATACGCAGGTGCATTTTACTTCTGCTTCCTGGAGGCGGGGCAGGCTGGATTATTAGGCACTTTGGGCCAGATCCAGCTTGCGGGCTGTAGTTTGGGCACCCCTGGGAGAGACAGTATCCTATTCTTAATCTCAACTAAAGAGTAGACTCTGAATAGTAAGTCATCCCTGATGTACATCCCATTGAGTCCACTCTGTATAGGAATATGATAAGTGCTATACTGAGTGCATGGAGGGTTTGAAAATTACTGTTGAGTTTGAGGATCTGCTTTTGAAAGGTAAAAAATAAAACCTCACCCACTATTGCATAGGTAAAAGGAGTCTGGAAGTAGCCAAGTATAAAAGAACTCATTGTTTTTAGTTAATTCCTTTCCCAACAACAAACTTATAACAACATTACATCAGGATTGTAAGATGTATGTATGGGTAAAAACAACATTTCTAACACTTAGTTAGAAATGGAGCTGGAATGTCTTTCAATTATAACCTATGCAGAGGAACTGACATTTTTGTTATGAGCTATGCAACAGTAGTTCTTCGTTATTGTTACAGAGTACACAGAAGGTGGCTCAAGTGGTTAAGACACTGTCTGGCAGATCAGCAGTTCAAAACCCAGGTACACTATTGCATGATGAAGTGAGCTCCTGTCTCTGTCCCAGCTCCTGCCAACCTAGCAGTTCAAAAGCAAGTAATTGCAAGTAGATAAATAGTACCACTTGATGGGAAGGTAACAGCATTCTGTGAACTCCGGTGTCTAGTCATGCTTGCCACATGTCCACAAAAACGTCTGCAGACACAGACAGTACTGGCTCTCTGAAACAGATGAGCATTGAACCCTAGAGTCAGATACAACTGGCTTTCAAGCAAGGGTGCCCTTTACACAGAAAGACTGTAGTGTTTTGGCTAATCTTTCTCACACTAGGTCAGGTGAAAGGAGCTACAGAATGAACTCCCCACGGGTGGTTTCTTCTGAACTTCTAGGAAGCCCTCCATCAACTTCCTTCCTTTTTTGTTTTTAACAAGTCACCAAAAGGAAGCAAAGACCCTAGAAACCGATGGTGCGGGTACTTGAACACCCTTCTCAAGAAGCGGGCAGTGAAACCTACAGGTGTTCACATCTGGAAAAATGTAGGATTACGGATTCTTTGTAGTTTTGTCTCAAACATAAGAGTTGATAGTCTCCCCACTCCATGCAGTACGGCCCTCTCGGGACTAATGCTTAAGAATATAGGTGAAAGAGTGCATGCTTGAACACATCTTGGAAAAAGAAAGCAAAACCCTGAGCAATAATGAGATCCTTTCACATAACACAATGTAACACATCAGGGAGAAAACTGAGCAGGAATAATTCTCCCTGCCACACTGCTTTTGCTGTGCGTAGAGAAGCTTTTGTCATAGGAGAGAAATAAAACATATGATAAGTCACTGGTGTTCTATAAAGTTGTACAGTCTCCCCAGGACCACATTACCAGATGCTGTCTTTCTTGGTACTGTACTGATGTGTTCTCAGTCAGTCACATTATCAGCTTTCCACACTTACAGCCAGATGACTGAATTAGAATCGTCATCTGCATGAGCAAGGATTTTTGGACCTCTTGTCTTTAAATAGGACTGGTACATGTGATGAAACCTGGTCTTGTTTGTAGACGTACCTCATGAATCTACTATTACAGTCTCCCCACAATATTTCTAAGCAGATGACCTGGCTGTGGAGCCAGACAACTCTTCAGTTTTATTTATTTATTTGCAAGCCCTGTTCAGACTTCTGCCCTGCCTGTAACCCTTACATCTATCATTAAGGGTATTGCAAAAGCTTGCAGTGAAGTGCCTCTAATATTGGCCAACATTATCAGGTTTCCTTGACCTCTGTTGGCCCTCGCATGAAATAGAGCTGGATCTTGTTTTGTTGGTAGATTATCTGTGCCTAGAAACTGGCAAAGGTCAGACATCCAGGCTTCATTCTTTGATCTTTTGGTAAACTTTGATCTGCAGTGATCAAGAAAAGTTGCTGGTATTTTATTTTTATTTTTATTTTTAAATGCATTTTCAGATGGACAATGAGCTTTAAGGAGACAATCCTACCTATCCAGCCTTAATTTGCCAGCCTATACGTATCAGGCAAATATTAAACCATGTGTTCACCATTGGCTTTGAAAGGGTTGGATGAACTGGACCAAGATTTCAAGCAATGCCTGGAACTGCACATTCTCAGGATAACATTGCAACTTAGTGAGATAATAGTTAAAATGTGACACTAGGATTGGAGAGACCAGAGCACAGCCTGTCATCATTTTTAGAGGCATAAACAGACATTATAGGTAACATTATTAGAAGAGGAAAAGTCTGTATTATCGTATTATATACATCACAGTAGGAATGTCAAAACAGGAGCTCTCTCACTTTTTCTTAATTTGCAAATTAGCTTGCTTTGCTAGTTTGTGGTAGGTCTTCAAGACTTTATGGGAATTCCTTCAAGCCTTCTCTCTCAAAGGCAAAAAATTGCCTGAACCATGTCTCTCTAATATTAAAGTGTTTTAAAGTCTTTTGGTAGGTTGTTTGTAACTTCTGTATCTGCTCTCATCTTGAAGTTGTTTTTAGGATAACATGAATGGAAGGAGAAATCTGCACACCAGTCTCAGCTGTTTGTGGGGGAAAGAGGGGATGCAAAGCATAACTTTAAAAAGTAAAGTGAGTAGTGACAGAAGATGGAAAAAAGTGACCTGTCCATTTCCCTGCAAGATTGCTGTGGGTTCCATAGATCTCCTCTTGTCATTGCTTTCTTTTTACACGTGAAGCAAACCTTGCTCTAAAAGCCTGCAGCTTTTTTATCCCTGGGTAAAACCCTATTCCATAAATTAAGCCTGCGTAAGGGTGATGATGTCACAAGTAGGGGAATATTTTCGATAATTTTCGAATTCCCATAAAGTCTTGAAGACCTACCACAAACTAGCAAAGCAAGCTAATTTGCAAATTAAGAAAAAGTGAGAGAGCTCCTGTTTTGACATTCCTACTGTTTTGACATTCCTACTTTTTGTTTCCCAGCACTCTTCTGAGTAAAGGAGTAAAGGTCAGCCTTACTCGAAGGCCAGTTGTATCCGACTCTAGGGTTCGGTGTTCATCTCTGTTTACAGCCAAAGACTCAGCATTGTCTGCATCTGCAGATGTTTCTGTAGACATGTGGCAGGCATGATTAGACACCAAAGTGCACAGAATGCTATTACCTTTACCACCAAAGTGGTAAAGGTAATATCTACTTGCAGTTTCTTGCTTTTGAACTACTAGGTTGGCAGGAGCAGGGACAGAGACGGGAGCTTACTCTGTCATGCAGCACTCAGGTGTCAAACTGTTGACTTGCTGACCTTCCAGCCATCAAGCTGAGCATCTTAATCACTAAGCCACGGCACTCCTCTAACTCACCGATATTAGTCTTATTGCCTGTGAACACTGTGACCTCTGAGATGGAATCAGGAACTCTTCAATTCCAAAAAACCTTCACCTGCCTGTGACATTATTACCTTTAACATGGGTGGTCATTTATGAACCAGGATTTGGGCCCCTGTCTCTACCATTATCCATTTATGCTTTCAGAAGGAGACATTTAACAAGTGGGGGACAGAAATATAAACCTGTGAATCTCCTTTGTGATTTTTTTCCCTCTCTCACCGAAGCAGCTGTTTCTTTTCTTCCACACTTGTTCAGAAACGCGGTTGAGGAGATGGGGGGAAATACTCCAGGAAGCCAAAAGTTCAGTAATGAAAAGATGGCCAGCTTCCTGTGATTTAAGCCACGATCCCCTCAAATTGTTAAAAAAAAGAAGGTTCTGTTTATCTGAGTCTTGTAGCTCTTTGTTCTGTGTGAATGTGTAAGAAGGTCACATCCTGAATTTATAGGATTTCACTTCATTCGCCAGCTCTTGCATGCAATTTTGCTGCCCTCACCTGGTGAAACTGAACAATTTATCCTCCTGCTGCAAGATTTTCCTTAAATCAGATCTTGATTGAAGGAAATTATGCTTATTAGTCCTATGGGCCTTCCCCCGTGTGTGTGTATGTGTGTGTGTGGGGTGTGTGTGTGTGAGTGGGCAGGTATAAATCAGTATGAAAGGCTAGAAAAACACGATTGGTCTCAGGTTGAGGGAGTATTATCTGATTCATTCCTTTCTAAAAATAGAGAAGTAGATGATCGTGGGAATTCTGCCAAAGGAACTGTAAGATATTTCAATGGGTAAAGCAGCAAATCCGAATGGTACTTATTTTATCCCACCCACTTGCTCTATTTAGGATAAGAAAACTTGAACATAGGAGGTTGACTTGTATTGACCAGAGAGAACCTTATTGTCAACCACATTAACAACAAAAGCTTTCTTGAGTTTGATCTAGGGATCCCTGCTGTTTCCTTGAGGGCCCATCCAGTTGTCAACATCTGGTGTTAATTTTAACTAACCTCTATACCAGGGGTGGCCAACCTTTTTGCGCCGTGGGCCTGACCATGCCCCTGGAACAGCAGAGTGGGCCGAACCACGCCCCAGGAAGCGGAAGTGGGTGCATTTACGGCTGACTAAATGTATCCACTTCCACGTTTACGTCAGCCGCGGGCACGTTTTACAGCTGACATAAACATGCCCGCTTCTACTTCCAGGGGCAGGGGAGATGGTGACGGGCTGGTTGGAATGGCATCATGGGCTGGGGCTGGCCCACAGGCCCTAGGTTGGGAAACCCTGCTCTATACCCTAATTAATCCAACCTTGTTTTCATACATATATTTTCTAAACTCTAGTAAGGTCTCCCTTGCTCTATAGCCAGTTGTTTCCACCTCTGGGGAGGCGGTCTGTGTGCTCATCTCTATTTACACCCAAAGAGCCAGCACAGTCTGCATCTCCAGATATTTCCATGGTCACGTGGCAGGCATGACTAGATGCTGGAGTGCACAGAACATTGTTACCTTTCCCACCAAAGGAGCCACCTATTTATCTACTTGCAATGTCTTGCTTTCGGACTGCTTGGTAGGCAGGAGCTGGGGCAGACAATGGGCACTCACCCCATCATGCAGTACTCAGTCTTGAAATGCTGACCTGTCAACCTTCTGGTCATCAAGATGAGCATCTTATCCACTAAGCTACTGTGGCCAGGTTACTAAAATCTGTATTAAAATAGAATTTGAGTGACCACAGTGGGGTAATTTGATTTTTAAGGGGGATAATTTGAGAATTAACAGTGAATGGCCCTTTAGGCTTCCTCCACGTGAATAGGAGTTTACTTTTTAAATAAAAAGAATTACATGTCACAGGGGGGACATCAGGATATTAGAGATGCTTAGGTGGGGCATGGTAAAAATAAAAAGGATGGGAACCACTGGTTTAGACTTAAAGTGGCTAAATTAAACTATCTTTCAGGCTGTATTTTAAAAGGGGCTAATTTTCCCCCTTCTTTTCCCTAAATCCTTTTTAGTATTTTAGCTCTTTACATATGCATGGACTTACACAGTTCAGGCCTTCTGTGTGGTGGCACCCAGGATTTGAATTGTTAGTCCTGAGAATTTATCCAACTAATCCAAATAATTTCTTCCTCCCCAAGGAAATTCCTGACTATCAAAACATACATGAACTCCTCTATTTGGATATGGTGATAGCAGAGACTCTTCGCCTGTATCCACCTGCATTTAGGTTAGTAAAAACTATTGAAAACTCTTTTCTAGTGATATATTTTCATTTATGTAAACTGCATTTATGTGAACTACATACAACTACATGTATAATTTCCCAGCCTTACCAGTTGTCAGAATCGGAGGCAGCTTGAGAGCTCTAGCTCTGATTAGACCTACAATCCTGATGAGCTTCACATCAGAACCCTGTTGGAAAAAGCTATATACAGTGGTGACCAACCTTGGCACTTCAGGTGTTCTTGGACTTCAATTCCCAGAAGCCCAGTTTAGCACACTAGCTGATCAGGGCTTCTGGGAATTGATGTTCAAGAACACCTGGAGTGTCAAGGTTGGCTACCACTGCATAAGAACCAGCCCCTCTCCTCACAATTTCCCTCAGCAACAAAAGTTCTCTTCCTGCTCTTGCTCCAGCCTTAAAGGTGCTCTGCTTTGGATACTTCCTAGGTTGTTTGCCCCCTGTTTTGACTATATCTCCTCTACTAGACCAGCCTTGCTCCTCTGTCTGCTCCTGTCTTTGATCTTGGACTTGGATTAAGACTTGGATAAGGTTTGCCTTTGGCCTTTAGTTTGGTTGCCCTGAGTCCTGGTGCCTGTGTTGCTAGTTGGGAGCCTACATCCTGGACTCTGCCCCAAGACTTCCAATTGGGCCTGGAAGATGATGCAGTATAGACTCATTACTGCAGTTCCCAAGTAGCAACCTGGCCCTCATATTCTTCAAGCACACTCTCATTTTGGGTTACTACCTTCTTAGTGGAACTTACTGTTCACAGACAATACTACCTAGGACAGTGGTGGTGAACCTATGGCATATGTGCCAGAGGTGGCATTTGGAGCCCTCTCTGTGAGCACCTGTGCAGTCACCCCAGCACAGAGTTTGCCCTGCCCTTCTACCCAGCAGCCCAATAGGAGTGCTTCCTCCCTCTCCCAGCACAGAGTTCACCCCATCCCTCTGCCCAGCAGCCCAATGGGAGCGCTTACTCCCTCACCCACAGCACAGAGTTCACCCCACCCCTCTGCCCAGCAACCGATGGGAGCATTTCCTTCCTCCCTTGTTGCTGTGTTGGCACTTTGCAATAAATAAGTGGGGTTTGGGTTGCAATTTGGGCAGTCAGTCTCTAAAAGGTTTGCCATCACTGACCTAAGAGATTCTGAGAGTTATCATCCAATACATGAAGGGGTCCACCAGTTGGAGGGGACACCCAGGGGCCCTTCTTCTTCCTTGCCCTTTTGCCTTTACCTTTGCCTTTCTTAAGTAGGCAACCTTTGTTCTCCTAGGTTTACCCGGCAAGCAGCTAAGGACTGCTTAGTATTGCAACAACATGTGCCTGCCGGTGCTATAATAGAAATTGCTGTTGGACACCTTCATTACAATCCAAAGATCTGGCCAGAACCTGATAAATTTATACCTGAGAGGTATGTAGACTCCTGCTTTCTCTTTGTTCAGGTGGAGTCAGATCAAATGCTGATGGTGAAGAGAAAGAAGGGTATGATGAGGGTTGTTTTGTGATTTTGAAAGACATTGATTGTTCGCTTGGTAGACTTTGGTTTTCTTTTATAATCCTTAAATGACCATATCTAATTATGTTAAGTAGGCTTTAATAAGTTGACTTGGTTAGTTTTAATCATATGATTTGAGAATTTATTACCCTTAAGATATTTGGGAGAGCTCCCAATCTTTGACTATTGCCAGGGCTGGCTCCTTTTATTGTATGGTGTCTTAATACACTGTAATGCCACATTTGCTGTATGCCCATTAAGAACAGATCTAAATATTATAGTGGCCCAATACACATACTGTAGTTTCTTTTTCAAGCCTGACCATAAGATCTTTAGAGGACGTCCTTTAGAGGACTGTGGTGGCTTGGTGGTTACGGTGCTGAACTTGATGACTGGAAGGTCAGCAGGTCAGCATTTCAAGACCCAAGTACTGCATGATGGAGTGAGCTCCTGTCTCTGTCCCAGCTCCTGCCAACCTAGCAGTTTGAAAGCAATAAATTGCAAGTAGATTAATAGATACCACTTTGATGGGAAGGTAACAGCATTCCATGCACTCTGGTGTTTAGTCATGTCTATGGAAATGTCTGCAGACAGCACTGGCACTTTGACTACAGAGATGAGCACTGAACCCTAGAATCGGATACGACTGGCTTTCAAGCAAAGGTGACCTGTCTGATTTTTCTCCAGTCTATCTCTCTTTAATAGTTTTAAGTATATGATGATGATGGGGTCAAAAAAATCATCAAAGGAAAAATCTCAAAAACATAGTTGGTAGATGGCTAAATTATTTAGACCATGGTTAAGACACAGAAATTCTATTCCACATAAAATGATTTAAGTGATTTTATTAAATGAAAAAAACCATGTAAAAATAAAAGGTAAGTTAAAAGAAATTCCTCAAATAATGCAAAAAACAAAAGGCATACATCTGGAGAAAGTTTAGGCATTTCAAGTAACCACACTGAAAAATAACAAAATCTAGTCCATTCCTGACTTAGAATCTTGACCTGAAGAATAATTGCAGATGCACTTAGTCTGCTTCACAGAAGGACCAAACTGTGGGAGGCTAGCTGCTTCTTCCACCGTGTTGTTAAGATGCTCTTCAAATTGGCTCTACCTGGTTCTCTTTATACAGACTGAGCACTTGTGATGGGTTATGTTCCTTTTATCTATATGGCTTTGGTCGTCTTTGGAACAGAAGATACAGCAAGAAGGAGTGAAAAGCCCTCTTCTTCCTTGCTTCTTCAGCCAATTTCACATAACCACAGAAATATCAAAAATCCAACCACTACAATCCTTTTAAATCTAGCCATTATAATAATTCCTCCCCCCCCCCCCCATTCTCCTCCTATTCTTCTTCTGTGTCTAGGGCTACAGTTGCCATACGTCCCAGAAAACCAGGATTGTCCCAGATTCAAGGTTGAAAAAATTGTCCTGGCCAGTTCAATAAAAATCATGTTAAAGTCTTGGATTTTTAAAATTTATGTACTGTATTGATATATTTAATGTGAAAGTGTTTTATAGCTGTCATTATGTTTGTTTTTTAAAAGGATATCTTGCAGATAACCCACCCATTTTTGTCAAGTATACTTCTGTCCTGGTTTTGTGGGAGAGAATTATGGCAACTCTATCTAGGGCAGATGTTAAACCATCAAAATGAAGCCAACTTTTGGTGAAGTCATTCTGTAGTTCCTTCCGCTCTACCAAGTGTGAGAAAGGTTAGCTGGCACAACAAGGTTGTGGTTACTCAGGGTATGCCCTATCATGGTTCAGAAATACCACAATCTTTGAGGAGGCTTTCTGTGTACCCCATTATAATTCCTAATTTGATATGTCAAATTCTCTAGTCATTATGTATTAGTTTTCTTGTCATAACACTTTCCTGATACAAGGTGATAAAAAACTACAGTGCTGCCCATGCTGCGTTTTAAAAACCTTCTTACCTCCCAGGTTTACGGCTGAGGCCAAACAACAGCGCCACCCCTGCTCTTATCTTCCCTTTGGAGCCGGCCCTCGCAGTTGCATTGGGACAAAGCTGGCTTTGATGGAAATTAAGATTACATTTCTACGAATTCTGCAGAAGTTCAAGTTCCAGACCTGCCCTGAGACCCAGGTTTGTACCAGTGCTGCCTCCCCAAAGCCACATTTTCCTGCTTGGAGAGCTAGCATAAACACGAACAGTTTGGAAATAGCTTCAGAGAAAGGGGGTGTGCAGTGGCATAGCGTGGAGAGGCAACGGGGGCGGCCTGCCCTGGGTGGCACTTTCCAGAGATCGGCAAAATGTCTCAGCAGGAGGTGAGGTGAGTGCTTCCTCCCGGGCCTGTAGCGATGGTGCCATCGCAACACCAGCCTTGGTTCTGGGACAACTGGGAGGAGCTGGAGCTGAGAGACCTAAGCAGAACAGAGGGGGAAGGAGATAATAGTGATGCTCAAAAGCTCTTGGAAGCTTGGGGAAAATAGGAGCCATACCAGTCTCCAATGTGCCAGAGCAAAGGGGTTCAGGGACATAGAAGGGAAAACCTGCTGCAGCTTAGAGCAGGAGGCAGTTTAGCAGGTGTGAGTGGAAAGGAGGGGCTGCTCAGTGAAGAAGGGCTGTTTGGAGTCCAGATGCTCATCTAAAAGGCATCTTTTCCTATTCTGTACTGGGGAGGCCAGAGCTCAGAGGCTACGATTCTCCCAGGGGGTGAACAATTATCTCTGTGTGGAGGGAAATGGACCTTGGCCAGTTTGAGCCCAAAGCCAGCTTCTTAGTGGCTGAGCTCCAATTGCCTGTGAGATCAGGGCAGGAAGAGCATTTGTTGTGAAAGTATAAAGTTCTCATTCTGCTGACTGGATGAGGAGTGAGGGGAAAAGATACTGTGTTGTGGCCAGAAACAGGTGTGTGCTCTTTAACCCTTGAAGATGTGGAATTATGATAGAAAAGCTGAAAACTAGGGTCCCAAATTTGGCAGGGCCACTTGAAAAGCAGCAGCAAAGAGATCACCTGCCCAAAGGTAGGAGATACAAGTCCAGGAGATGCAAGTGGGAATTGGCCCTTCATTCATTATTTTTATGCTCTTCTTATTCTTCTGTGTATTCTTTTGTCACTGATATTAACTTGCAATGCCAATGTCTATTTAATGTGTGTTTTATGTGTATTTAATGTGTTTTGTGTGTGTTTTTATGTGTATTTAATTTGTATTTTATGTGTTTTTATGTGTATTTAATTTGTATTTTTATGTGTACAGTAACTATTTTTATGTGTTTTTTAACTTTGGCTCCACCCACGATGTTGGCTCTGCCCATGAAGTCATGATGTTGGCTCCGCCCATGACGTTGGCTCCACCCATGACATTGGTTCCGCCCACAGTGGAGGACTTGTGTCTGGGCAATGACAAAGCAAAGAAACTGGCTTCATTTTGACAGTCCAGGGTCTGATCAGGACACGAAAGAAGCAGCAGCAACAGGAAGGAGCAATTCTGCCATGCTTTTAGAGGCCCTAAACACTCTCTTCTTTAATTAAAAATAAATGAATAAAACTTTTGGCCATCAGAAGGAAGAAGAGGGTTTTTTAAGTAGGCAAATCCAAGGGAAAGAATAAGGCGGATGGGGCCCATAGCAGCCCCCCTCTGATGTCTGGTTGGGTTTGGCCAAATATTGTCCACCTCTGTGTTAAGCAAATCCCTGAAAAGTCTCCAAGAAATTTCAGGTGCTCTTCCATAATCTCAGGCATTTTATAATCATTGTTCTGTCTTCTCAAAGCTCATACAAGTATTAAATCCAGAGGGGAAGGATGAAATGTTTGTATTTCTCCATTTGATGTCTTCTGCATATGGCTCCTAAAGAGATAGTTGCTTATCTCTCTGTGCATTCTGTTTTTATACCCAGGTTCCGTTGCAGCTGAAATCTGAAGGTACTCTTGGACCACTGAATGGAGTCTACGTCAAGATTATTTCTCGATAGAGCAATCCTCCCTTTCGGTGTATCTTCCAAAAAGATAACAACCTACTGCCTTCTGCATTACTACTGTGCTACAAACATATGCTGAGCCAGGCTTTCTTTTCCTTTCTACCTGTAACTCCTTGATTAATATTGTAGTGTTAACTGGAGCCCTTCATACTGTCAACTGGCAAAAACAGAGTCACAGAGTTTTCTAGTACAGTATTTGCATTTATTGTTGGGGGGGGGGGGGTTAACATTAAATCAATGGCTTTTATGTCTACAGTAGAGGTGGTGAACCTATGACATGCATGCCAGATGGGGCACTGAGAGCCCTCTCTGTAAGCATGTGTGCCATTGCCCCAGCGCAGAGTTCACCCTGCCTCTGCCTAGCAGCCCAATGGGAGCACTTCCTCCCTTCCCCATCTGGAGTAAGGGAGGTGGCTCACATGCGGCATGAGGGTGCGCGGCGCAGACGGCAAGCTGTTGAGTCTGTGATGAAGGCAAGTTTGGGCATTCAGTCTCTAAAAGGTTCATAAACACTGGTCTATAGCAATAGCAATTACACTTATATACCACCCCCTAGTGCTTAGTGTGTGCTCTCTGGGCAATTCACAAGTTAATTAGCATTTTGCCCCCAACATGCTGGGTATTCCTTTTACCGACCTTGGAAGGATGAAAGGCTTTCTAAGCCTGTGATGGGCAATCAGCAAACCTATATCTGCTGTGCTCCCTGTTGGTTTCTGTAGGTGCTGCCATCCCAGATTGGCAGATTAGTAGCAATACATTTTTTAAAAAAGACATGCTTCTATAGTAGATTGAAACAAGACACATGGGAAATTTACAACCTGTTTTTAAGGAGAATTATGCTTCCAAGAAGATTGGTTCATCTTTAAAATTAGATGCATGCTTCTTGCACACCTCATCTTAATGTGGAAGTGGTTTTTGTTGCTAAAGTGCCAAATTAAGCAACAGAAGGGGTAATCCCAGTGTGGCCTTTGAGGGGAGTAAGTAAGGTTAGCTTGCTCCTACTCCTCATGATTTCTCCTTCAAAATCGTAAGCAACTCCCCTAGAGCCAGAAGCAGCCTCCAGAATGCAGCTATTACTGGAGAAAAGGAACTTTAGACATTATGGCAAGTGCCCTGGATTTCTTGTTACTCACTGGACATGTTATTGTGGTTGTTACATGTTCTCAAGTCACCTCTGACATATGATTTGCTCAGCTCCTGTAAACTCAAGGTCATGGCTTCCTGTATGGAGTCAATCAAACTCATGTTTGGTGGTCTTTATTTCTTGCTTCTCTTGGCTTTTCCTAGCATTGTCCCTCCAGTGAGTCGACTTCTCATGTACTCAAAGCATGAGAACTTGTCTTATTTGCTAGAAATGTAAAATTCATAGAACTAGCATATTCGAATGCATCTTAACCTTTGGAGAGCAATACAACAGTTGAAAGGTTCTATAGTGCTGTGTAATTTATGACATCAGAATTTAGATGAGTTAGATTGTATGCCTGAGCAAAGATTAGTCATACAATACCTATCTTATAAAAAACTTTGGGAGTGCATAAAAAATGGAGGTTTGCTTTTCGTTTAATAATTAAGAATCTTAAATGAGGCCCTGGAATGGGCATAATTAGCTACATCTGCTTAGTCGTGTCTTCTTTCTTATGTAAGGGAGGTCTGCAATTTACATCTGAAGACATATATGAGGGAAGTGATCTCTTTTGTTCTGACCTTCAACCCGTTCCATTGCTTCAGGCAAAAAGGGGGAAAATTTTTTAAAGGTTTCTATTACTTGTAGTTTATTCAACACCAGAGCCCATATGCTTATACTGTATAAGGAGTCGTGGTAATTGCTGGAAAGCAAATGTGCAAATCTGTTATGATTGTTAAAATTAATTGTTCCAGTGAAGTGAAGAATTTTATTTTGTCTCAGCTGGAAGATGTTTTCTAAAAGCTGTTTGGTGGATGACTAAAATAATGCTTTGCTTGGAGAACAAACATATTAAAATGCCAGTTTTGATTACCAAGTGTAAAACTTTACCCTTATTTTTTGCTGTTTAATCCATAGTTTTTTAAAAAAAAAATTGACAAAGTAACGGCATTTTGGACAGCTGCATGTTTGTAGGCCTTCTGGAGAGAATAGTGGCTATGATATCTATTTGCCATCTGTTCAGTCTACGTTAACCTTCATCTGTATGTGTTTCAGGTTGAAATAGAAGCCCTCCTGGACATAATGCATTTTTGTACTAACCTGTTTGAAGGGCCATAGCCTGAAAATGCCAGAGGGTCCTCATAAGTGGATATGAATCAAATGACCTTTCTGACATACAAAACATTGTTTGCTGGAGTCAGAAACCAATTAAAAAGTGTGAATTGGTTGTTATCTGATAGAAGATACTTTATTCTCTAATATACAATATGATGGCATGCCAGATCTAAGCAATCCCCTTGTGGTTTGAAGAGGACAATTAGTTTAAAGCTAACATCCTACTGATAGTCCCAACTAAAAGACCCACTGAACTCCAGTGGTGCCGAACCTATGGCATGAATGGCAGAGGGGGCACTCGGAGCCCCCTCTGTTGGCATGTATGTTGTCGCCCCAGCACGAAGTTTGCCCTGCCCATCTGCCCATTAGGAGCTCCTCTTCCCTCCCCCAGCAAAGTTCACCCTGCCCTTCTTCCTAGGAGCCCAATGGGTGTGCTTCTTCTCTCCCCCCAGCACAGAGTTCACCCTGCCGCTCTGTTTGGGCACTCAGTCTCTAAAAGGATTTTCTATCACTGATCTACTCCAATTGAAACATTAGGACACATGCTCATATCTTGCCATGTTACTTCACTTTTTGGAGAAGAGACCACCCACCATTGCAGCCTACTCCAAACCTACTCTCAAATTATTATAAGGTACAAGCTAGCCCTACAACAGTTTTCCCAAATTGAAACTTCATTACAGTTTGGTGCTACAAAGGCTGTGTGGAATGAAAATACCACACAAACCATAGTTAGTATGCCAGGGATGAACAGACATTATCTTAGCAGTTTACATCTGTTTTATGCCCTGATCTGGTGAGGTTGATACATATTCAAGTACAGCTTCTGAATGTGAATTTTTTTTCTAAATTAGGAGATATACATTTCCTTACTCTGTAGGGGAGTCACTAGCTTCTTTTCAAAACCTTCCTTTAAAGAAAAGACTACCCATAAGCTTGCCATTATCCAGTCACTTCTGATGAATGGTGCCCTTAATAGTGTTTTCAAGATACACAAGATGTTTAAGTTGTTTCACTCTCCCCACTATGAGTTTCCATAGTTAAGCAGGGATTTGAACTAAGTTCTCCCAAATCCTGGTTCTATAATACACCATACTGAATCACCACACAAGTCCCATACTTCCATTTAATTCTCACCATTCTCTGTTAACTACTTCTGCTATCTTATCCTTGCTGCCCTAATAGTATCAGTCTCACATACGATGCGCACAAACGCTCACACAAAATCTTTGGGATCTTTTTTAATTTGCACTTCCAGAAAAGCAGATACATTTCTAGGAAAGGTTCAGAGGGATTACAGTATCAACTTGAGCCACACAGCTTTGGAAACGTTTTATAGTTACAGATAAAACTCTACAGAAAGCCTGAGTACTCAGTTAAATATATTTATTCCAGCAAAACAGGTGATTTCAAAAGCCATTCCCCATGGCTACAATTTACTGGACTAGTCAGACTCCTCAAAGGCCTTTAGTTATTACAGTTATCCATGGAGCTAACTACATATACAGTTGTGTCTTAAAACATTTCCAAAATGGATTTTATTCCCCAGATTTGTCCTTTTTTAAAATCCATCTTGCTCATGACAAACAATGGGAGCTGTTATTATCCATAAAGGGAAGATCCTATAAGTATAGCTTATGGTATAAGAGATGAAGTAATCAGAATCATAAAAATAAAATAAAAGGCAGGACATTATAAAACATTTCCTTGATACAGTTGTCCTGCTAAAGAACAGTTACTCTGTAGAACCCTGAAATTACAGCTAATCCAGTCATACTCATAAATGCCTGCCTTAGGAAAGAGAATTAATTCCCCAATGTAATATTCATGCCGAGTTTCAATAGTTGGGGGGGGGCAGATTGAATCATACTGTTTTAATGCACTTTTATGTGCCTGAGGTTTTTAGGAAGAAGAAACCATTGGAGTAAGAATCTATAGTAAGGCATTTTTTTCTTCTTAGGTAAAGGTTGCCCTTGCTGGAAACCCAGTTATATCTGACTCTAGGGTTCAGTGCTCATCTGTTTACAGCCAGAGAGACAGCACTGTGTTTGCAAACATTTCCATGGACATGTGGCAGGCATGCCTAGACACCAAAGTGCATGGAACACTGCTTACCTTCCCACTGAAGTGGTACCTATTTATCTACTTGCAATTTCTTGGGTTCAAACTGCTAGGCTGGCAGGTGCCGGGACAAAGATGGGAGCCCATTCTGTCGTGCAGTACAAGGGTTTTGAACTACTGACCTCCCACCTTCTAGTCAGCATCTTAAACACTTGAGCCACTGCAGTCTTCTTTTTCTGCCATATCCAAATCTGAATATTGGTGATCATCATGGCGATGATGCATGAAGACTATCATGAGAATATAATGCAGTGGCCTTCTGCATTTGCAGCATGACACTTGTACCACTGATCCAGTTACTGAGCCCTTTTGGCACAAAGTCTTCATCAGCCCCAGGCCAGTATTGCCTTCCATCTAGATGGATTCAACTGGCATTTAGTCCACTTGGGAACCATCCCCCTTCCCGCAAGTCCTCAGGGTGATCAGGTTAGTTAACCGCCACCTGACACTTGGCATTTATAGATAAAGAAAGCACTTGCTCACTTGAGTGAGTTTTAATTCTAAAAACACTTCCAAATGGAATATAGCAGATTCCTGCAGAGAACAGAGTCTTCACAATGAAGTAGAGGGAAGGTGGGGTGGGAGAGAAGTAAAATTTACCCAAAGGAGAGTTGTTTCACATAACCTTTCAGGAAATTGCAACAGAAGGCAATATGCAAATCAGGTAATGCAGTGGCTTTTTAAAGGGTATGTTGTTAGAGCTGCTACTTGACTAACAAAACGTACTTGACAAACTGGTAATCATCCTGTGAATAACTGATGAAATCTGCTGATGAATAAAACAAGACCAAGGTGAAGAGCACTCTTGTTCCTGGATGACAGCCAGGTTTATCACAGCAGGGACCACCTCAGAAAGCTCATCCCCTCCTGTGAAAGAGGAGCAATAGCATTTCCCAGAAGACACCGACCGACCTCCCACAGATTTGTTAATTTATTGGAATAAAAGATCAGAGTACCTTTAAAAAAATGTACAATACCAAACGGGCTGCGGTTGTTTAGTGGTTAAGACGCTGATGAGTCCCGAGTGCTGCATGACAGAGCGAGCTCCCAGTTCCTGCATAAATACCCTTACTCTAGCCCTCACCCTAGCAGTTCGAAAGCAAGAAATTGCAAGTAGATAAATAGGTACCATTTCGGTGAGAAGGTAAACAGCATTCTGTGCACTCTAGTGTCTAGTCAAGCCTGCCACATGACCACAGAAACAGACACAGCCAGCACTGGCTCTTTGACTATATACAAAGATGAGTGCTGAACCCTAGAGTCAGGTACGACTAGCTTTCGAACAAGAAAGACCTTTCGCTTTATAATATCAAAGTATTTTCAAAACCAATGAACCTCTGCAACCGTGATATAAAAATCTTCATCTTTTAGCCTTCAAGATTGCAGAGAGTAGGGAGAGAGAAGGTGAGCAAGTATATTCTATCAAGTATTCAGGGTAAATCTGGTGCTTCTCAAAGATGACAAAGATGGATGGATTCAAATTGTCATTCACACAGCTGTTATAGAAAAGAGTGTTCTGCCCATCTTTGGCAGGAGGGCGGAGATAGGAAGATGATCCACAGGTATACTCTCCGACCAAAACTTTGGCCCAAAACATAGTCTTAATGGTAGAATCACTTTTGCTGTAGCTATCAGAATACGAAGCATCTCTTGCAAAATAACTTCCTAAAACAAAGAGACACATGAGAAAAAGAGTTAGGCTATTTAACCAACTTAGTAAAAGTTGATACCAACAAAACATCTAACAGACAGAGAAGAATTATCTTACAAGTTCCAAGTA
The DNA here is from genome assembly GCA_030440675.1 of Furcifer pardalis. Taxonomy (NCBI): domain Eukaryota; kingdom Metazoa; phylum Chordata; class Lepidosauria; order Squamata; family Chamaeleonidae; genus Furcifer; species Furcifer pardalis. The sequence continues at coordinate 154,322,758 of CP126892.1, forward strand.
GTCTGCAACATCTTTAATGAGCTCCTGCTAATGCAAAAACAACCTGCACTTTTATTCAAATTTTATCACGACATTAATTTAACATCATACCAATAAATCACTGCAGCAATAGCAATTATATTTCTATACCGACCCTAGTGCTTAGTGCAGGTGTTCTCAACCTACAGCATGTGGGCCACATCTGGCCTGCAGCAACATTTCATGTGGCCTACCGCTCTTGCTCCTGCTGCTGCCACCAGAATCAGCCATAAAAGGATTCGTGGTTGTTGTAAACAAGTGGCAGACTGTGTATTGAACTTTTAGTACTTTGCAATGTAGCATTTCACACTGGGTAATGACATAAGATCCTTAATTGATATTCATTCCTTTTAAGTGAGTCGTCTTCTTACATGTCTAGGTCAGACTTTAAACTGCCAAAATGAAGCCACTTTGGGGTGAATACATTCCATAGATCAGTGAACCCATGCTTTACGGAATTAATTGTTCCACAGGGTTTTCCTTATAGCAACTTTTCCTTAAAGTGAACTGCAGTTTCCCATAGGAATGCATTGAAAACCAATACACAAATACCTCGGATAATGCTAAGACTTGGTCCCACAAGTCTTAATGTTATCCGGTTTTTAACGTTGTGCAATACATTGGTCACATAATGTTTAAAAAAGAAGCCCTGTTCCCTTTCTGAAGATGAGAGGGAACAGGAGATTTATCTGCTTGCCCCTTTGGAAAGGGCAGCGGGGATTCTATGCATAGAATCCCCACTGCTCTTTCCAAAGAGGCAGGCGGATAGAGCCCAGTGCCAGTGTGTTTGGGGAGAGAACAGGCACATGCAAGCAAACCAGCAATCCGATCACTGGGACTGCCGGGGTGTTTGGGGACAAACCGCACTGATCTCTCCCCAAACACCCCAGCAGTCCCAGCGTGCGAAAGCTGGGGCTGCCGGGGTATTTGGGGAGAAACTGTGTGCATGCGCCAATCTCTCCCCAAACACTCCGGCGGTCCCAATGATCGCATGCTGGGACTGCTGGGGTGTTTGGGGAGAGGCCAGCGTGTGTGCGTGCGGTTTCTCCCCAAACACCCCAGCGGTCCCAGTGATCGCATGCTGGAACTGCCGGTGCAGTTGGGGAGAGATCAGCGCGTGCGCCCGATCTCTCCCCAAACAAACCAGCGGTCCCAGCATGTGATTGGATCACCGGTTTGGTTGGGGGGAGAACAGGTGTGCGTACCCTTCTCCCCCCCCCCCCAACCAAACCACCGATCTGAGCAGAGATCTCTGCCTCAAAGCCCACAGGGCTGGTCTCCAGCCCTGCCGGCTTTGGGGCAGAGATCAACGTTGGGGTAAACACTTGCATCGCACAACATTATATTAATTTTCCCCAACGTTATCCAGTTTTAGCATTGTCCAGGACAAACACTAACCAGGGTATTACTGTATTTCCATTCCAGAGGTTAGAAAGGAGCCAAGGAAACATGTTTTTTTCTGTTCCAAGCTGTTTCTAAAGTGGTGAAAACACAGCGAAAAATTCCAAAGTGTACTTCGGAAAGGGTTTTGAGCAGAGGGGATTCTTTACTTGGCTTTTTAGTGAGTTCCAGAACTGTTTTTTTTTTTTTTTTTTTTGCAATGCATATTCAGCACATTTTCGGCAGCACCATCTAGTGGCCAGCCCTGGTAATTTCAGGAAAAGTACTCAGAACAGCTGATGAGGGGATGAGGGAATTTCAGCACTTTCTGGTTGCAGGGAATGCTTTTGGAGGTGTCAAAACCCAGCAAAAAAATTCCAAAAACTGAGCAGAAATGCTCCAAACACCCTCCCACCATCATGGGAAGCATCAGAACATCCAAAAACATTCTGTATAGCGATTTATTCCCTTGAAGCGGACTGTCATTTCCCATGGATTTCTTTTCCTGAAGCAAGTTTTCCAGTGTGAGAGCCATCTGTAAAGCAGGGGTTCACTGTAGTTCCCTTCACTTGACCTAGTGTGAGAAAGATTAGCCAGCACAAGGTTGCTGTTGCCCGGGATACGCCTGATTGTGGTTCAAAAACACCACAATTTTTGAGGAGGCTCTTTCTGTCCATCATCCATATACACCTTCTCCAAGCTGTTTCTCTTTCAACTTTTGTCTTGTAGCAAGGACAGGAGTGCCTGGTGGACAGTGGTCCATGGGGTCGCAAAGGGTCGGAATCGACTGTGCGACTGAACAACAACAAAAAACCAAAGGTCATTCAAAGCGTATCCAGCTTTGGTTTCTTTGAATGGCAACCAGTGTATGAAACCTGTGCTATGGTATTTTTACCTTGTAGTGAGATTATTCACAGCCTGATAGCCTATTACTTTATTAGCAAACCACTGCCACTTTCTCCATTATCTGCTCCCCACCTGGTTACTGGGCTATGTATAAATATGACAGTTGTAGAGTTGCTCTCATACATCTGAGGAAGTAGGCTTGATCCACAAAAAAATTCACATTAAGATATATTAATTTACAATTAAGGTGAAACAACTATTCTGTCTCTTGGATTTATTTGTCTTGTATATTCGCACCAACTAATATGGCTATCATTTAGGCAACAGGGAGATTTTGAATTAAAAAACTACAACTTGAAATACTGGATAATCCCATGGGCCTTCTCAGCTACTTGGTGTAGAAGTGGTCAACTTCAATCAATGGTATATCCAATCAAATTAGGTACAATAGTACCCCGGATAACGTTATGACTTGGTTCCACAAGTCCCATCGTTATCCGGTTTTTAAAGTTGTGCGATACATTGATCACACAATGTTTTAAAAAGCCCTGTTTCCCTGGAGGCTGCAGCAAGCCAGAACGTCGGGATTTGAATCCTGACATTTTGGCTTGCTGCAGCCTCCAGGGAGGTGGGGGAACTTTGGAAACAGCTTGGATCGGGTCTCCCCACCTCCCTGGACCCGGGGGGGGTGTCTCTGACCCCCCCCTGCCGGGTCTAGAGAGGTGGGGAGACCCGATCCAGGCTGTTTCTGGGCTTCCCCGACGTCCTCAGCCAGTGCAGCAAGCCAGAATGTCAGGGTTTGAACTCTGACATTCTGGCTTGCTGCACTGGCTGAGGACGTCGGGGAAGCCCAGAAACAGCTTGGATTGGGTCTCCACACCTCCCTGGACCCAGCGGGGGGGGGGGGGTCAGAGACCCCAAAATTGGTAAAAAAAAAAAAGTCCATTTTTTTACCAATTTTGGGGTGTCTGACCCCCCCCCCCCAGCTGGGTCCAGGGAGGTGTGGAGATCCGATCCAAGCTGTTTCCAAAGTTCCCCCACCTCCCTGGAGGCTGCAGCAAACCAAAATGTGAGAATTCGAATCCCGACATTCTGGCTTGCTGCAGCCTCAAAGAGAGTGGGGGAACTTCAAAAATAGCGCGCATAGGCTCTAGGGAGGTCGGGAGACCCGATGCGCGCTAATTTTGAAGTTCCCCCACCCTCTTTGAGGCTGCAGCAAACCAGAATGTCGGGATTCGAACCCTGACATTTTGGCTTGCTGCACTGGCTGAGGACGTCAGGGAAGCCCAGAAACAGCTTGGATTGGGTCTCCACACCTTCCTGGACCCTGCGGGGGTGTCAGAGACCCCAAAATTGGTTAAAAAAAAAAAGGTCCATTTTTTTTTACCAATTTTGGGGTCTCTGACACCCCCGCAGGGTCTAGGGAGGTGGGGAGACCCGATCCAAGCTGTTTCTGGGCTTCCCCGATGTCCTCACCCAGTGCAGCAAGCCAGAATGTCAGGGTTCGATTCTCGACATTCTGGCTTGCTGCACTGGCTAAGGACGTCGGGGAAGCCCAGAAACAGCTTGGATTGGGTCCCCTGGCTGTTCCAGAGAGATCAGAGGACCCGATCTACAGTTGCAGGGTGGCTGGGGAAGCTGACGGGGACTCCCTGTCGGCTTCCCTAGCCACCCGCCCTTGCCTCTGCAGCTGTGGGGTGGCTGGGGAAGCCGACGGGGGAGCCCCCCGTCAGCTTTCCAGCCTCCCCACCCCTGCCTCCGTAGCTGCAGGGTGGCTGGGAAGCTGAACGGAGAACCCCGTTCAGCTTTCCAGCCACCCTGCTGCTAAGAATGACTGTATCGGAAAACATTAAAAATCGCGTTATTCGATACAAGATTTTTCCAAAAATCTTGTAACGTCATGCGGTTTTCATTCTATACGGTACTCACGTTATCCGGGGTATTACTGTATATAAGAAAAAGTGCCTCTTTACAAAACAGAATTTACCTTTGCCATAAGCTGTACCGTTAAGACCACAGATTCTCCAGTCAAAGTTCTGCTGGCAAATGGCATCAACATGGTTCTTATTTGTCCCATGAAATAACTGTTTTTCATTCACCTCCTTGCCTTCATTTGCTTTCTTCATTTGTTCTTTCTGCCTGTAAAAATGTATGTGTGTCACAGCTTCTCTAAGGCAAAACCAAACGCAGGGCAGGCTAAAGGGCATCTTATCCTGTTGGAACCTGCTACCATTATTGGCCATGAGATCTCTTAGTGAAGTGTCACTCCAGACAGCATGAAACTGAACACAATCAAGATGATGCCTTTTTCTGTGATGGTCTCTATTCTTAGGACCCTTCTGTGATAATAGGTTTAATAAGTGCCATATTTTCTTTTTAGAGTACCTTGGAATCGTTATTCAGTGAGGAATCCACACAATGGTAGACATCTTTGCAACAACATTCTGCACATGCACATGGACCTGGGAAATCAAGTCTATCTGCATGTGTGCTGTTGTTTTTTTAGCTATTTGGAGAGCATGTCACCCACTGGCGAGGTGGGCCATGACGTTTGCCTTCTGCTTTCACGTTACCCAAGGGATCCAGCGGAAGATATTTTGGTGAGTCTTAGTCCTGGCCTAACATCATTGACAAGTGATGGACAACACTGCCTAGTTAGTCTGCTCAAACCACCACACCCTGACAAGGCACTCAACTAGCAGGGACATTTTAGAGTATGGGGGACACCATCCAGAGACTCTGGCCAAGGCGTGGCAGGAAGAACAACTATGGGGTAGGCTCTGGGACTTTTCCTACTCAGGTGCCTGGATCCCCACCCTCCAGCCAAGGCATAAGAGGCTGCTGCAATTGCTGGCAGCAGGACACCATCCAGAGACTCTGGCCAAGGCATGGCAGGAAGAACAACTATGGCCGGCTGAAGGGAAGTGGGAGCTGCTGGTTCCCGGCTCCTGTGGCCACAAAAGCGCCACACCAGACGCTCTCGGCTCCTTCCCTCGGCCTGTCTGGCTGGAGGAAAGTGGGAGCAGCTGGATCTCGGCTCCTGCGGCCTCAAAAACGCTGCACCACAGACACTCAGGGCTCCTTCCCTCAGCCTGGCCGGCTGGCCGGAGGAAAGTGGGAGCAGCTGGGTCTTGGCTTTTGTGGCCACAAAGCTGTGCATGGGATTTGGGGGTGGTGGGGGAGATGGGACAGTGGCTTGCCAGTCAGGAAAAGGGGGCAGCACTCCATCTGGAGCAAGCAATGAGGTTCCTGGGGCCCAAATTGGTGTTGTGACAGGCATGGGGTGGTATGGTGGGAGCCGAGGGGTGGGCCGTACTCGGGGAACATGGGACAGATGTTTAATACCTGACCCATGTTCTGGCCCCTCAGCTACACCTCTGGTTCCTGTGCAGCTGATCCAGAGAGCTCCCTCCCTTAGGCTGCTGCTGATGAATACCAGGTCAGTCTGCAATAAGGCTCTCCTAATCTTAGATTCTATTCTGGGGGAGTGGGCTGACTTAGCATGCATCACTGAAACCTGGCTGGCACCAGAGGACGGGGTCCCTCTGTCAGAATTGTGTCCAGCCGGGTTTGGTATTTGGCACCAGCCTAGGGTTAATAGGAGGGGTGATGGTGTCGCCATTGTGGCCAGGGAATCACCGGAGTCGCTAGAGCCACTGCTCCCCAAGTTCTGGGCTCTGAGGCCTTGATCCTGCGTGTGGGTCCTAAGGGTCAGTTGGGAATCTTGCTCCTGTACCTGCCTCCCTGCAAGGTAGTAGATTCCCTGCCTGAGCTCCTTGAGGCCATCACTATGTTGGCGTTGGAGTTCTCCAGACTTATGGTTCTGGGGGACTTTAATTTGCCTTCATTGGGGGCTGGCTCCAGGGTGGCTTGGGAGTTCATGGCTTCCATGGCAGTTGTGGGCCTGGCTCAGGTAAATCAGGACCCAACCAGGAGCAGTGGCCACACCCCGGATTTAATTTTCTTGTCGGAAACAGTGGCAGAGTGATCTGAATTTACAGAAATTAGACATCACTCCTGTGGCATGGTCGGATCACTATCTGGTGACACTGGACTTTCTGGGGATGAGGCTTCACCGTAGCGAGGTAGGGCCTATTCAATTGGTCTGCCCCCGGCGACTGATGGATCCAGATGGATTCCAGAGGGAACTGGGTTTTTTTCCTCTGGGTCAGCAAAACGATTCACCTGAGACGCTTGTTGACCTTTGGTATAAGAAAGCAATGGCGGCCTTGGATGTAATTGTTCCACTACAGCCTCTCCATGTTCATAGGCAGTACTCTTCTCCATGGGTCACAGAGGAGTTGAGGGTGCTTAAATGGGCAAAGAGACGCCGAGAGCGGCCCTGGGTGAAGACTCAGAGTGAGCCTGACCAAACACTTGCTAGAGCTGCTATTAAGGCCTATCAGGGTCTTGCGTTAACTCAAGAGTTACCATCTTTGGTTTTGGATGGGGCAGTTTTGCCCCAAACAGACCCAGTGCATAATCTGGGGGTCCTCTTGGATTCACAACTACTGCTGGATGAGCAGGTGGCAGTCATGGCCAGGAGGGCTCTTGCAGAACTTCGTGTAATACGCCAGTTACGCCCATCCTAGACCAGGACTCCTTGCTCATGATCACACATGCTTTGGTCACCTCCAGACTTGATTACTGTAATGTGCTCTACATGGGGCTGCCCTTGGTGACCATTCGGAGGCTGCAACTGGTCCAGAATGTGGCTGCCTGGGTCATGATGGGGTGCGGGTGTTATGCTCACGCCTCACCATTGCTGCGGGAGCTGCACTGGTTGCCAGTGTGCCTTCAGGTGCAATTCAAGGTGCTGGTCATTACCTTTAAAACCCTATATGGTAGTGGGCCAGGATACTTAAGAGACTTCATCGCCCTAAGGACATCTGTCCGTCCCACCAGAGTGGACTGGAGAGCATCTCTGGTCGTACCATTGGCTAGAGAGGTGCACCTCTCTATCAATAGGAGGGCCTTCCCCATGTCTGCTCCAGCCCTATGGAACCTCCTGCCAAGTGAGTTGTGTCTCCAGACGGAGCTGCTGCCCTTTAGGAAGGGGGTTAAGACCTGGCTGGCACGGCATGTGTGGGGTATGGGCCAGACGGTTGCCTCAGGTTGTTGGCTCATCTAACCCCTCCCTCTCTCTGTGTGACTTGTTTAATCTCTTTTAATTTTTGTAACTTTGTAATCCTGTTTAATACTGTTTTTATACCATGTTTTTACTGTGTTTTAAGTGTTTTAAAAGTTTGTTATCTGCCCTGGGTCTTTGTGAGGAGGGCGGTATAAAAGTTTGATTAAATAAATAAATAAATAAAGGGACACAAACTCCCCTCCCCCCAATTCCGTACTATTAGCAGTTAAAATATATTTGTTCTGTGTTTTTATTCCCCACCCCACCCTTTTTACCCTTCTGACTACTGTTTGGTTTATTCTAACATTATGTTCAAACTGTCTTGACTTCTTGCCTGTTTTTAGCTGTTGGATGGGAACGGTTTCATTTTGAGGCTTTAATTATAGGATTGTTATTAATTTGTTTTGCTCTTTCAATTTGTTTAATTTCCCTTCTCTTTTTACAAACTGCTTGGGAGTCCAAAAGTTTGGACTGCAAAACATCACAAAAACCAATATAGCTGTTTATGTATACAAACATGTTTTTCTTATAATAATAATAATAATAATAATAATAATAATAATAATAATAATAATAATAATAATAATAATAATAATAATAATAATAAGAAGAAGAAGAAGAAGAAGAAGAAGAAGAAGAAGAAGAAGAAGAAGAAGAAGAAGAAGAAGAAGAAGTAGTCATCCAATGATTTCTGAAAATCTAAACTAAAACCAAAGAATAAGAGTGTAAACTTGTTTAACCTAGCACACAGTACTTTCTTTAGAGGTCTAAAGAATTTCTACTATGCAGAAGGAACTCTGAAGTGTTTTAGAGAAACTAGCAATTACAACAATATTCCTACAATACTGTACCATACCATTGATAGACCTCCCAGAGAGCCAGATTCTGGATTCTTTTGATTGTCACAATTGTTGCTTTGGACATTGTGCGCTGAAAGTTCACCTCGACCTTTTTGTACTCATTAGAAGATGGAGGAATAGTGACCAGCTAGAGAAAAGGACAACGCAAAATAAAATGCCAACTCTGAAATGGTAACAATACTAATCTGTATTTTAAAAATGTCATTTAAATATTTTTTTATTGTAATGACAAAAGAAAGGCGCCAGAAGGTTTTCTTAATTATCTCTTGGCTCAAAGATAGAGGCAGAGAAAATGATATTCTGTCATACTGCCAAAAATACAGAACTGGATTTTGTTTCACAGATGTAACTTCTAGAAAATGGTCACCACACCTGTTTTTAATCAAGGGCAATAACTGATATCAAATTGTAAATAATGAATTAAGCAGTAGCAAAGTAGACTTAAGTAGAAGCAAAACATGCATGTTGAAGTATCCTACCTCATATCCCAGCTCTGGCAAGGCTGATTGATCCCAGTGAGGTGGAATATGTGCAGCACTTCCTTTTGACTGTTCAGCACCACTTAGGAAACAGAAAAGATCAGGCAGCTGCTAATCATGCCTCAGGTACAATGTCGTTGGGGGTGGGAATTTCAGTCAGATCATCATGCAAAGTGACTAATCTTTAGGAATACAGTGGTACCTCAGATAACATTTGCATCGGATAACGCCAAAATTGGATAATGTTGGGGAATTTGAGGCAAACATTTGCATCGCACGTTAGGATAACATTGTGCGATGTAAATGTTTGCCTCAAATTCCCCAACATTGAGCTCATTTGCTGTTAAGTTTGTGTTTCTCCGGCCAAAAACAAATGCTAACAGCAAGGGATTCATCCTGCCCACCCTGTTGTTTCAGCAGGGGAGGCAGGGTGTCTCTCTTTTGCCTTTTACCTATGGGTTGGGGGTTGAACCAGCTTTTTTTAACACTGTGGGATCAATGCATTGCACGTTAAAAACCAGATAATGTTAAGACTTGTGGAACCAAGTCTTAACGTTATCCAAGGTACTAGTGTAATTATATTCAATCGAATTGGAGTCCAAGCTTCTATTAAAAACAATAATTTTAATTGCATACACATGTAAGTATTCTTCTTCTTCTGGCGTATGCAAATCCAAATATTGGCAATGCTCATGGCAATCAGCCATGAACTCTCCTGAGAATATAATGTAGTGGCCTTTCATCTGCTTTCCGCATCACATGACCCCTGTACCACTGGTCCAGTTCCATGACTCACTTTCTGGTCCTGAGCCCTTTTGGCATGGGAAGTCCTCATCAGCCCCAGGCCAGTATTGATGAAGCTGCTGCCCTCCATCAAGAGGGATTCAAGTGGGATTTAATCCACTTGGGGACCATCACCCTTCCCTGTGGACTTTGCCACGCAAGGCCGTTAATCCTCAGAGGTGTCAAGTTAACCACTGCCTGACACTCAGCATTCAGTTGCTGGCAGTATGGTCTACTCTATTACCACTGCAGGTTAGACAGTGTAAGTATTCTTATACAGAAAACCCCCAACTTACATAAGCCTCGAGTTAGATAAAATTTGACTTACATAATGATTTTTGCACTAAAACCATGCCTCAATTTACATAAATGTCCCAATTGACATAACACAATTTCCGAAACAAAGTAGTAGTAATTTCCTATGGGGTTGCTTTGAGTTACGTAAAAAATCCATTTTTCCTATGGGGTTGCTTCGATTTAAATAAATATTATTTTCCTATGGGTTTGCTTTGAGTTAAGTAAAAATTCTATTTACATAATTCCTACGGAACAGACTTTTTATGTAAGTAGGGGTTATACTGTATAATAATTCTGTCTTCCCCATGATCTAAAATATGTTAAAATTGCTCATGGTCTTTGCCCATAAAAGGCAATTCTTCTTTGCTGCCTCCTTTCATTATTTTTTGTAGCTCCACAGCCAGATACCAAAACTACTGAACTTACAGCCAGCTACTGGATAGACATCTGCACACCCATCACCAACCTGGTTTTCTTCTTCTCTACTTCTTTTAGTGACACAAATGTAGGCCTTCGGCAAACACTTCGTTCAGTTTTGTATCGCAGGTTTTTTTGTTTCATGGCTAATGGAGGGACAACAAGAAAGAAAAGTGGTTATGTTTATTTCAAATATAGTGGTTTCCCCCCTATTCAGATACCTCTTCTGCTAAAAAACTATACTATAGGTTCTAGATCTCCTTTCATTCTTTTCTGGTCTGATTATACTTTAAAGCATGGATGGCCAGCCTTGGTGCTCCAGATGTTCTTGAACTTCAATTCCCCAAAATCCTGATCAGCAGGTGTGCTAACTTGGGCTTCTGGTAATTGAAGTCCAAGAACACATGGAGCACCAAGGTTGGACATCCTTGCTTTAAAGTCATGATGTGAGCCAAAACAGAGTTTCTTCCTGGATTCTCTGTGGTTATATTTTCCCCATCAGTCTCTAGGAAATACCAGCTCCAGCTCATGTTACTCAGATGTGCATTAGAATAATACAAAAGAAAAGATGAATCCCATGAATATGGGGCTAAATAGAAATACTTATTGATGTGTAAACCAGATATGTTATTTTTCTGATCTTGAAGGCTATCTACTTCCTTCTAAACATTTATCAAATAAGTCTTCATGGGAAAAAAGTACTTGACAGGTACCAAAGCAAAGAATACTTGTTAAATCCCTTATTCTTATACACTCAAGACTGCCTTGATACAATGAGGCATCATACAGAGGGAATCCTTAATTTGCTGTGCCTTGTGTTCAAGAGCAAGACAAGAGGCTTTCTTCCCAACAAAGTCCTCACAATTTCCATCAAATGTCCCTGTGGAAAATGAGTATCCTTCCACTTTTGAGAAGCAAGTACTCACAGAGAGAGCAAACACAAAAGGACTGAGTGATACTAAAACAAAAATGAAAACAACCTATTCAGTGCTTCTTGAAAGTGTATAAAATAAAGCAGCGACAGAATTTTGAGCAATTTGCATTATTTGCACAAAAAGTCTTATAAACTCAAAGCCTCTTATTGAGTAACAGAAATCATCTGTGATTTAACATTCTTGCACAAGATAAATGAGGACTTATATTCCTCCTCTAAGCAGTCCAAAATGAATTCTTCTCATCATGTTTACTCATTTGAATAAGAGTTAGCCAGCTATTGCATTATATCAAGCTGGATGAACCACATGTTCTAGACTGGAATAATGTACTGATGTAACAGGTGTTGTTTAGGCATAGTTGTTTGAATCAAATTTAGGAATGCACCTTTAAAGTCAATCTCATAATTGTGTTTCCCAGCAGAGAATCTGTGTGTTGAAGCTGGGTCATACTGATAAGCTTTCTCCAAGTCAGAGCTGGTTAATGTAGCAGCGGCATGGTCTACATCCTGCCAACAGAGAAACAAACAAGAATGTGCCACTCGTCTCTTTTTAAAAAGGAATACATTTAAAACATATGTATTAACGCTAGGATAATGCTAGAATCAGATAACGATGCAAGTTTTTTGGAAAAAAACTTGCATCGGATAACGATTCTAGATAATGATTCTTAGCGTTATCCGATGCAATGGTCTGCGGGTGCGGGGTGGTTTGGGTAGAACAATCCAATCCACCCCCCACCCGCAGCGGTCTCTGCGACTGCAGTAGGGTCGGGGAAAAGCACGCGCCTTTCCCCCTACCCTACTGCAGTCGCAGAGACTGCTTGTCTCTTTCCCTCCCTGTATTTAAACTACAGGGAGGGGAAAAGAGAGAGACGTGATTGGGTCTCTAGAGACTCTAGAGAACCAATCATGTCTCTCTCTTTTCCCCTCCCTGTAGTTTAAATACAGGGAAAGAGAGACAAACAGTCTCTGCAACTGCAGTAGGGTCGGGGGAAAGGCGCACCTTTCCCCGACCCTACTGCAGTCGCAGAGACTGCTGCGGGTGGGGGGTGGCTTTAAAGGCAGGGAGGAAAAGAAAGAGACCCAATCGGGTCTCTTTCTTTCCCTGCCTGCCTTTAAAGCGGTTTGTCCCTGAAGTCAGGGTTTTTTTTAGCATTGTTCGATGCATGCATCAGACAACGCTAAAAATCGGATAATGTCATGACTTGTGGAACCAAGTCATAACGTTATCCGAGGTATTACTATATACAACACTATGGTATTTATTTCAGGGAGTCACTGGTCCAGAACCACTTACTTTTACTCCATACTCATTCCACACACCATATTCATCTTCCCAATACCAGATCCAGTCAGTCGTCAGAATAAAGTGTGGGGGCTTGGTCACAGAGGATGCCGTGGAGAGCCGTCTAAGTCTAGCAGTACCACAAGTCATTTTGCAGAAATCAATGATAAGAGGCTTCAACTCTTTCCCAGCCTTATCATAGTGAATTCTGTGGATAATTGGGTTTTTACAAAGAGGTCAGTGACTTAATTGAAAGTACAGTGGTACCCCATATAACAAATGCTTCATAATGAACAAATCATATAACAAAGTGTTTTGGCACTATTGGCGATACCCCACATAACAAAAAAAAATTGTTATGCGGGATATCACCAATAGTGATTCGCATAGCGAAAAAATTCATATAACGAAGAGCTCCACAGAATAGACCTTTTCATTATATGTGGTTCTACTGTATTCCAAATACTTCTACAACCTATAATTCTGTGCAAACATGAGAATTTGTTATTTTATCCTAAACCAAAATGTGATTTATTTTTCTTTAAAAGAAAAAGTAACATCCATTTTGGAGCAGTTAATGTGCTAAAAAGTGAATAGTTAATTTTTTTTTGTATGAGAGAAGAACCTTCTGGAAGGTGACATATTCTTCCAAAGGCTCTCCAAAGGTACATTTTCATGCAGATCCACTGTCCCAACTTGGCTGATGCTTCACCCCTTCCTTTTACTTGTCCTCTTGATTCTCAACTTTCTACTCCGTGAAGCCATTGTCATCGTGGACTGCAACTTGTATCCAAGAATGCATTTTTCACTGAAGCAGGTGGATGCCAGCTTGCCATGAAGTAACCCACACACTATGACCATAGAGCTATCCCCTGTGGCACACATAAAATGAGGCATGCAGGATTTAACACCAGGACTGCAATTGAGTGCCACAACCTTGAGGATAGGGACAAGGTGCGCCTACACAGCCAGTCCATCTGGCGTGGCCTCTTCTACCACCAAGACCATTGGGAATCAGAGTTCCTCCTACACTCATTTTGCCAGTGGGCCCAATATGAAGCTTGTCGAAAGCCAGTTGTACCGGACTCTAAATATTTCTGTGGACATTTGACAGGCATGCCTAGACACCGGAGTCCATGGAACACTGTTTACCTTCCCACTGAAGTGGTACCTATTTATCTACTTGTAATTTCTTGCTTTCAAACTGCTAGGTTGGCAGGAGCTGGGACAGAGATGGAAACTCATTCCGTCATGCAGCACTCGGGTATCAAACTGCTGACCTGCCGACCTTCCAGTTGTCAAGTTCAGCGTCTTAACCACTAAGCACCACAGTCCCTCACATGAAGGATAACCCCATTTAAAATGTCTCTTGTCTTGAACCTAGGCTCTGTTTACTGTAAAAGCAGTTAAAGCTATATAACGAAATCCAAGATACAATAAGAAAGACTCCACTAGTTGAATTATTGCTAGCAAAAATTAAAGCAGCCAATGCCAAAGGGGAATCTGAACCCAGCCAACACAGCCAAACAAAGGCTTATTTATTAATACATTTTGTACCTCTCATTAAAAGGGTCACAGTAGGCTTGCTCAATCTTCTCCATATTGTCCAGATCTTTCCACAAGGTTCCAGCCAAAACTTGCCATCTATATGGCAAATGGAAGTGAACTCGAATACATTTGTCTAGGTAAATAATGCCAAACTTGAATTATTAAAATGGATTTGAAATAGAAAAGTTGCAGAAATAACCACATAAAAAGTGCAGAACCAAAGAGCAGTGTCTATTGTGAGACTGAGACATGTGCTACTTTTATAGACCTATTAATCCCCACAATTTCTTGTATCCATTGATCAATTTGTGGAGCAACAGAAACATTATTACCCTGAATAATTAATCTACAAAAGTTAATTCTCAGATATAAAGCTATCACATTAAGGAAAGATGTAGCAAAAGCAGGCTGAAAAAAAGACAGTGAAGGCAAATCAGGGATAGCTTCCCTAACCAACACTGGGCCACTTTTTTCTTTGCAGGTAATTTCATGGGGGACTGTGGTGGCTTAGTAGTCGAGAAGCTGAACTTGATGACTCAAAGGTCAACAGGTCAGAAGTTTGAGGCATGGGAGTTCCACTACACAGTGAGCTGTCCCAGCTCCTGCCAACCTAGCAGTCCAAAAGCAAGAAATTGCAAGTAGATAAATAGGTATTGCTTTGGTGGGAAAGTTAATAGCATTCTGTGTGCCTGCCACATGACCATGGAAACACCTGCAGATGTAGACAGCATAGGCTCTTTGGCTGTAAATGGAAATGAGCATCACACCCTAAAGTCAGAGACAACTAGATGTCAACCAAAGGCGACCTTCACCGAATTTCGTGAGACCTTTGAGCAGCCACTGAATGAAGCCACTGTCAGCCCTGCAAATCAGTACTCTCCTCTTAAAGCCATAATTTCCCTACACCATTTCTCTCTTATGAACATCAGAAAGCACCAAGATCAATATCCCTCAGTATACCTTTCTCTAGTTCTTCCTGCCCATGAAAGGCACACATCCAACCAATTTCATTTCTTTCTCTCACTACCCCCTTCTTTTTTCTACCACCCCCAAATTTGCCCCTTAGCCTGACACAACTTTCTGACTCCTGCACTTTACTTTCTTTAATCAAAGCATGGAAACTAAAGCATCAGCCCTGTCTGAAAGCTGTTTGTGGCTCTTAAGGCCTTCAGTAGACTTCCTCCACTACACCTATTGCCCCTGCTCATATTTTCTAAAAAAATCTGGAAGACAATCCTTCTTCTTGGGAAGACAACTTTTCTGTGATGTAGAAATTAGAATACTGTGCTACAGACATATCAGAAAACAAAAAAATAAATAAACAAAATAAAATAAAAATAAAATAAAAAACACTGTAGCACTTTATTTATTTATTAAAGACTAACTGCTATATTTTTATTGTTAGCTTTCGTGGATCAAGTCCACTTCTTCAGACAAAGGGTGAAACTTACAGGCATGGTTTTTATATGCCAAATTCAGGGGGTCAAAGGGAGATGGGTGTGGTCAAGCAAGATGACAGACAAGCAAGCACAACAATACAGCCTCACACAGCCATGAGCAACAATAGATTATTCAGATTAGCTCTAAATGACTCCCTTTCAATCTCAAGGTTGCTGAGAAAACCCATTCTGGTCTCTGATCAACCTTTGACCTGCATGTCAGAGAACAAACAAAAACACTGTGCTATGGCTATGCTATGGCTCAGGAGATCTGTGTTTAAATCAGGGGTGGCCAAACTATGGCCTAGGGGCCAAATCCGGCCCACAACGCCAATTCATCCGGCCTGTGAAGTCCTCATTGCTCCTGGAAGCGGAAGTAAAACACGCCTGTACGGGCGCGTTTTACTTCTGCTTCCAGGAGCAACAAGGCCTTCACAGGCCGGATGAATTGGCATCAGGGGCTGGATCCGGCCCCCAGGCCAATGACCAGCTCCCTGAACCATGTGGCCAGCCCATGGCCCAAAAAGTTTGGGCACCCCTGGTTTAAATCTTCACTCAGCCTTGAAATTCAATGCTTAATCCTCCCTTGGCCGGATTTCTCTTACATAGTTACCATGAGGATAATATAGAACAGTGATGGCTTAACTTGGCACTTCAGGTGTTCTTGAACTTCAACTTCCAGAAGCCCTGATCAGCAAGAGTGCTGACTTGGGCTGCTGGTAATTGAAGTTCAGGAATACCTGGAGTCCCAAAGTTAGCCACCACTGATATAGAAGAACTATATAAATTGTTGCACTGCATTCCAGATATGGTCTTGCCAGTATTGAGGGCATTATATGACCCAATCAGTGCAAAAAATGCTTCTCACACTGCTTGTAAGAATAACACCTACTCATGTTGCAGTGCATAAAAATCAATAACTTAGTCATCTGATGATCAATTTATTAGCCAGATATTTCAATGGAATGTGGTGATGGAAGTAATGTTAATTCTGCAACAGCAATGAAACAATAAAAATTAATCTTCTTTCTAAAATTTTAGTTTTTTTTTTTCAAATCAGCAATCAATATTTAAAACACACAAGTTACAAGAAGTAGCCAGGTAAGGGTTGCAAAGTAACTTGAAGATGAGCGAACATGGCCAATTTCTCCCACGAAAGAAGTGGTCTTATTTGATGCACAGGAGACATTAAAGTTAGAAAGATATCTCCCCTAGTCCACACTGTAATGCTACAAGAAAAAAAGAAGTAAAAGTCAGGGATCAATGCAGCCAATATGCTTCAAAGAGTTTCTGGTGAAGGTAAAAACACGTGAAAAAGGTAGACAAGCTAGGGAGATGTCTTCTTCTTTTTAAAAACACCACCTTAACAGTAGATAAATCCGACAGATTCTTTATGCTATTGTTAATAGGTAAATGTTGGGAAGTCTGAAAGTACAGTACAGTATATCAAAAGACAAACAGATTGGCAAAAACATGAAGGAAAGACTGACATCTAACAGAGAGAGGAGAAATGACAAATTTAATTTCCACCCATCCCTGCTTACCTTTAAAGCTACAACTTTTCCTAATGTGGTATAAGCAAATCATATCCGATTCATCAACGCTGTTAGTGGGTGATGCGACCTGATCACTTCTCTCAATCCTTTCTGAGGAAGGAAATAAGAAATACATACATACACACACACTGGCTCAATGCAAGAGAGAAGCAGTTTGGGTGCTCTGACTTCCGGTGAACCTGGTACTCAATCACCGTAGACTGTTTCTAGCAAAGACGATAACTGCTCAAGTCAGCAATTTTAGCCTATACTTTTCCTTGTCCTGCTAGCGTCTTAGGTGCAGGAAATTTTATGGAGGAGCACTGAGTCAAGAAAGCCCTCACCTGGAGCAGTACAATCGCTACAATGGTTTGGCAAGAACTGGAGTGGAGAAGTATAATCTTCAAACCACCTGAAACCCAGGACACTTTCTAGAGCTTTTATAGGTGTGACTCACCATTTGACTACTCTTTCCCATCCACAGGGAAAGGCAGAAAATTCAGCTAAATATCTTCCATATTTTTTTAAAAAAGCCTTTTCTAGCCTTAAACATGGTGGTGGGGTGAGGATAGTATTTAAATTGAAAAACCACACTTACAGAAACTTTCTTGGTTAGAGGCAGAGGTGGTCTGGGCTCAAACTGTGCCCATTCCTACTCTTAAGAAACCAGTGGGGCTTCTGGGGGAACATCCTGTCAGAAACACAGGATGTAAATATGGTAAATATCGTCCCTACCAAGAGTCAGATTAATGTGCTCTTAGCCCTAGCTATTTTGCTCTCACATGGGCAGTATATGTCTTTTAAGAGCTTTGTGGAGTCCCTTCACCCCATTAATTGAATTTTTAAAACTGAGTTCAAAAAGCCCCCTTCTGTCTACTGGAGGCATGTTTAGCATGTTATAAGAGGAATTCCCAACACTATCAGGATCTTAACACTCCCTTTTAAATATAAAATGTTATTGGCCACTAGAGAGTGCAAGGTTTTTCAGTTAAAAATAACACCCTAATTTTTAAATAAAAAAAAATCTAGGGAACATGAGAGATATAACCCTCCAACGTCAACAAAGTAAATTAGGAACTGCACCCCCTGCCTAATATCAGTTTTTTTCTTTGAATCACCTCAAACAAATTATAATCCAAGTAGTCAAGTGCTAAAAAGCACTGCAAACAAAGCCAGCGGAGATGATGGTATCCAGGTTGAACTTTTCAAAGCCCTAAAAGATGATGCAATTATTATTTATTATTATTATTATTATTAATTGAATTTATTACCCCGCCCCACTCGGGAGAACCCGACTCTGGGCGGCTTACATCGTCATAAAACAGAGGTAAAAGATAAAAACATATAAAATCATGAAGTTTAAAAGATTATCTAAAATTATTTGAAGTAAAAACAGTGCAAACTACACGCCAGTATCCCCCTGGTCCAGATCCAAAGTGGCACTCCCTAAGTAAGCCACTTAGTATGGGAACCCGTGTTCCCTGGTCCCCAATCAATTTATTACAATCAAATTATTACATTCTATATGCCAGCAGATTTGGAAAACACAACAATGGCCACAGGATTGGAAAAGATCAGTATATGTTCCAATCCCCAAAAAGGGAAATGCCAAGGACTGTTCAAATTATCGAATAATTGTGCTCATCCCACACGCTAGCAAGGTGATGCTCAAGATAATACAGGATAGACTGCAAAAGCATGTGGAGAGAGAATTACCAGAAGTGCAGGCGGGGTTCAGAAGAGGCAGAGGGACTAGAGACCACATCGCCAACATAAGATGGATCATGGAAAAAACAAAGGAATATCAGAAACAAGTCTACTTCTGTTTCATTGATTACACTAAGGCCTTTGACTGTGTGGACCACAACAAAATGTGGCAAGTAATTAAAGATATGGGAATACCAGAACACCTTATATGCCTCATGAGAAATCCGTACATGAATCAAGAAGCAACAGTTAGGAATAAATGTGGAATGACTGAGTGGTTTGGAATAGGAAAAGGAGTAAGACAAGGCTGCATTTTGTCACCCTGCTTATTCAACTTATACACAGAGGACATAATGCGCAATGCAGGGATGGAGGAATCACAAATTGGGATCAATTGTTATCATGCTGATTGTATTGGGAATCGCCCTGGGTCCCTTCAGGGAGGAGGGCGATAAACAAATTTAAATAAATAAATAAATAAATCAAAATTGCTGGGAGAAACATTAACAATTTGAGATATGCAGATGATACCATCCTAATGGCAGAAAGTGAGGAAGACCTAAAGAAGCTCCTGATTAGGTTGAAAGAAGAGAGTGAAAAAACTGGCTTGAGACTCAATATCAAGAAAACCAAGATAATGGCAACAGGCCCTATCAGTCCCTGGAAAATAGATGGGGAAGAAGTAGAAGCAGTGACAGATTTTACTTTCTTAGGATCAAAGCTCACTGCAGATGGTTATTGCAGCCACGAAATAAAAAGGCGACTGATTCTTGGGAGGCAAATGATGAGAAACCTGTGGAGCATAGTGAAAAGTAGAGACATCACATTGCAAACAAAAATTCGCATAGTCAAAGCAATGGTATTTCCTGTAGCAATGTATGGTTCTGAGAGCTGGATCATTAGGAAAGCTGAGCACAGAAGAATAGATGCCTTTGAGATGTGGTGTTGGAAGAAAGTTTTGAGAGTCCCCTGGACAGCGAGGAGAACAAATAGGTCAATCTTAGAAGAAACCAACCCTGACTGCTCCTTAGAAGGTCAAATAGTAAAGATGAAGCTGAAGTACTTTGGACATCAAATGAGAAGA